>JARHVA010000930.1:522500-1122500 GCA_037957365.1 Torreya grandis | reverse complement strand
ACCTAATAGTTATGAACTCTCCCAAGGTGACTATTTTTGTAAATGTCAAAATAATGTCCAACAATGAGACCCACTTGACTTGTACCTATGTAGTGTTGGCAAAACCATATAATCAGTTTAGGAGATCCATAGATATCCTAATTCTTAACCTAAACTTGATAATATAATTGGATGAAATCCATCCCTTTGATTTCATCCTTTGGCCTTGAACTGACCATTATTTCAACTTTCCATCTATGGTATTTTGTTTGAGCCAAACATTGGCTGAGACTTGGTTATATGCAGTTTGAGGGACCAAAATCTTAATATACCTCTAAAATGCCTTAACAAAAAGGTAAGAAGCTATGATTTTATTTTTCCTAATGTGTGAACAATCCCCAAAAAATGTTCCATTAAAAAATAAACCTATAATTAGGTTTATGCAAGGCATTACCTTTGGTTTTATTGCTACTAGTGGAGGCCCTATGATTTAATGGGTAACAAGTCATCTATATATTGTTTCTTATTTGGAAAAATTGGATCTTATGTAGAATATATCACCATAGATTCTACTTCATCCCACTGAATTGAGTAGTGAATGAATTTGAAGTCTAAGGCACTTTTCTTCAACATAGTATCTCTAAATTAGTCACCTAAAGCATAAGAATACGTGAAATGAGTTTGAGGATGACCCTACTTTGAAGAGGAGGCCATGATTTCAAATTAAATGTTATAATTAGTCTTGTAAATTGGTTGGTTCACTCTAGAAATCTCACTTGATAAAATTAGGGATCCTCATATGCTCAAAGGCTTGAACTTGTAATGCTTGATGAAAAGAGTCATGGAAAAATGACTTTTCTTCATGTAGATTTTGAATATATCATTTTAAAATATGAGTCTTAAATGTATTTATGTGTCATAAATGTAAATAATATCATTTATATTTAATTCCTATTTATATTTAATTTTTCCAATCAGCTTTGTCATGTGTTGAGGTCAAATACACCCATTTCTAAAAAATGGGGACCCTTGTGTCAAATTTTATAAATTTGTACCTTAAAATTGAAAATTCACTTGATCAGAGTGTCACTAGCATGTTTACACATATTCTTTATTTGCATATAATCCATGCTTAGTTTGGTTAGTGCATTTTTTCTAAATTCTAGCTTAATCTTGTCTAAATTTATTAATACAATGGATCTCTATGTTTTGCAAGTTGTAGGTTTAATGGAGCCCCCTTGAATAGACTATATGCGGGTTTCATGATTTTATGTTAATTTGGTCTTTTACTAGCCTTTGGTCTATTAAAAATCAAATTAAATCCATGTTTAAGCTTCTTGAAACCCTTTTTCCAATCACCCTAGCTCGTGCCCTTTTATTTCAAATTTGGAAGGAAATTTTATTTAAATTTGTGTGAGAACCATTATCATGCCATGGACTTAGTTTAATTTTTATCCTAAGGCTTAGTCATTTTTTTGACACAACCAAACTATACTTGGTCTTTTTTATGTCCTGTGACCCCTTTTTCCCCTTTTATCCTAGCTTGGCCTAAGTTAGCCTAAATCCTTACCCTAAGATTTATCATATTTATTAATATGATAAAAACCTTAGGTTATGCCTATATGTTATGTCTTTTTTATTTTTCAAGGGTCTCGTATATATGTTTTAAAGCTTAGCTTAATATTTTAGCATAAATTTTCATTCATATTTATTGATACTAATGAAAATATTAGTCTAATAATTTATCTTTAGCTTTATATATTCTCAAGTTTAAATATCATTCTTGTCTATAAGATCAATGACCCATGTTTGCTCAAGTGAGATTGATCCAATAGAGTGTGATGAGAGTCGACAATTCAAAGCCCTAAGATGATGACAAGTGTCATGAGTTCATTAATAGGATATTAATTATCCAATGGTGATGCACTCCTCAAATCATGATCCAATGGATCACATTTGCTAAAATAAAAGTGATCTAATGATGTGAGATAGACATTGCCTTTTCAACAAAGCTATAGGCAAATGTAAGATCACCATGTAGTGCAACTACATTAACCTAGTATAACTGATAGAGTACAAAGCACAAAAGCCCTGGGGAGATGCCAAATGACACATGCATGAAGTAGAGTGAACTCAAAAGTGATAAGAGGAAATATTAGAAAAGATTCCCAAGGAGGTGTTCAAATATTAATGATCGTATGAACATAAAAAATGTTCATGTAGACTTCAAATGATGGGCATGCAGATGTCAAAATTAATCTCAATAAAGAGTTCTAAGGAGGTGTTCCAAAATTGGTGGTCATGTGAGTGCCAAATATGTTTATGTAGATTTCAAATGATGGGTGAACAAATGTTAATTTTAAGATAGCCATTTAGATCCAAATAATCTAAAGATCTATGGACCGCATTGAGTCATATGAATGGATCAGATGGTATGAGATCAAATCTAAATTTTAAAAGGCAACAATCATATTTTTAAATAGTGTTGAGTAGGATGACATAGATGTGCCATGGCAATGCCACGATAATTCCATGTAAGCAAAACATGGTAAATATGAGGATTTCACTGACCTGTAAGAGATAAAAGTGTAAATGTGCAAGTTTCACTATAAATTTAAAGCATGAAACTTGTAATTTGAGCATAGAAATGCCATTAAAGATCCTCGAAAACTTGTTTGAATGACAAATAATACTTAAAAGTGTATGAAATCCCAAATTTTTTACTACATACATTATGACTTAGTTGAGGAGAAGTAGATTATTGTCTGTGCGAAAATAATTTGATCTAAATCTTAATTATAGTCATTAGTGCGTAATTTGATAGAATTTATAGTAATGGTAACTTGAAAAAGTGTTTTTAAGTAAAATGTCATAAAGATGGCCCAAGAATAGGTAGATAAATTATAGGCATCCCTTAAATAAGAATTTAGAAGAACAAGCTATCTTATCAGTTCTAAATACCTTGATCAAACAATTTAAGACCAACATGGATGATTTGTTTAGCTTCTCAAAGACCATAAGATCCAAACAAGATGGAACAAATAAGCATGGAACTTTAGCTACAAGCCAAGTTAGCTAGTGGCAAGCTTTAAACACTAAAGTAAAGGACTTGATCAATGTCCTCATAGATGATCAAATCCATGATTTTAAAATAGTAAGCATAGCTCACTTAAACATGGATATGGCTATATTAGTAGACAAGATGAAGGATGTAATAAAATGGTCCTGGGAGATGGGAGACCTCTCCAATAACCTCAAGCAACCTCAAAATAGGACAATACATGTATTTTAAATCTAAGTCAAGGACCCTACTACACTCGATCCAGCTGGTCTAAGTATAGATGATGAGATCAAATGAAAGAGCTTCCAGTTTATGAAAGGGGTAAGGTACCAAAGCATAGGCATGACTATTGCTGATAATGATAGCGTCATGGATATGATTCTAACTATAAAAAGAATAATTAGTAGAGTTGGAATCATTAGGGAGGAATCAAATATAGTGGATAAAGTTCATAATATTTTACCAGATCAAATGAAGAAGCTCTTCATAAAACCAGTTGTTGACCTTGAGCTAATTGTAGAATAGCATTCTAGAATGAAAATCCTATTGGAGAGACAAAGTGGTAGATAGAGGGTTCTCAAATTCAAATTAAGTGACTTAGGAATATTCTTCTTTTAGCTAAGCATTATATATTTTGAAAATGTAAAATTGTGTTTGTAAAGGCATGTGCATCTTGTAAAACACATTGCCTATAGATCAATTCATTGAGGAAAATCTAGTATATTCTATAACATTTATGGAAAGGATAGTTGTCCTAACACTTATAATTTTTAATTGGATATGACTGATTAACATACTTCCTAGTATTTTATAAAATGAGTATTTTCAATTTTAAAAAGGGGGGAGTTCTTAGAGCCAAAATCCAATTGTAACTTTTGAGTAATTAATATAAGCAAGGAATTATGCAAATTTTGTCCAAATTTGCTTGTCTTTTATTATTTTGGGTTCTCTATCACTTATTTGTCTTGATTTCTAGATTTGAATAGTTTTTATGAGTTCTTGGTGTGTACATTTGAATGCAAAGCTATTAACTTGTGTCAATGATAGGTTAATTTAAATACCTTAGGTTCATTTCATGTTCTTACTCTTTTTGCATTTGGGCTAATGTTGTTTTCTTGCATGGGTAAAACTTTAAAGCGAACTCAGTTCTTATTTGAATTATTTCATTACATCTTTAGATGTTTGACTAATGTGTGATAGGATTTGAGATTATGATATTTCATGTCATACATTGGTTAAGTGCATTTTTGGAGGTTATTTAAACTTTGTCATAATTTTTGGAATGACGATCAACAACACCTCTTCTCTGCCCTACCTTTCCTTTTTCTCTTTTTTTAATCAAATCACTCTGGGTTAATTTTCATTGTAAATATATATCTTATATTAATTCTTTATCATAATTCACAGCCCTTAGCATAAAAGACTTCATATTCTACATAGACTAACTATTAGGACATGGTGGCTCCCAACCACCTAAACATTATAAATATTGTGAACAGACCACTTGATTTGCCTCTATTCCATCAATAGGTAATAGGATTATCATAACTTGTAATTCATGCACTAAAAACATAGAACTCTAAAATGAGAAGTGTTATTGAACACTTTAAGAACCTATGATACATATTTAGGCATCAACGAGAGGAGCTTCACTAGTGATATAAGGAGGGCCTAGTTAGATCTTTGTAGATTTAAAGTATCTTTGCTCATTCTTATGAATTATATTCAAAGATTGGTGTAACCTTTGCACAATTGTATCAATCCTCGCCCATTTTTGTAAAGATCATTGATCTTTATGGTCTTTAACCCATATTTTGTTTCCTTTAGACAAAGATCAACATTATTTTAAGGTATATCCTTAATTATGGTCAAGATAGGTTAAGCTTTGTTAATTCAATAGGTTTGAGGTTAGTTATAGTTATTTTGATCAAAGATTGATAGGTATTTTTCTAATTTGAGTTTATTCAAGCTTAAATGTGTAAATATCAATCATACTTATGTATTTGGATACATCTTTGAGCTAACTTGGTTGAAGATTGTTGTCTTTTGTCATCCTTTATATAAATCTTTGTAAAATTTGCTTAATGTGCAAGTCTGATCATTGTTCCCTACAAAGATAAGACTAATACTTCATATTTCAAATAAGATTCAAAGATCTCAAGTTGGAATTACCTAGAATGAGGAAAAGGACACGTTTGGAGACCAAAGAACCTTTGTTTTCATTAGAATTTCATAGGAGAACTAGGTGAGACAAAGGTAAATGTAGGCTTTCAAAGTCTTTACCAACTTTACTAACTAAGGGTACTCTTATGTTTAACCCCTATCAAGGTATGGCTTGGCTAGGTGGTTCTTTAATCAATGTGCTAGGTATAGTACCTGACCTTCCTTGTAATACTAAGAAATATTTGCTAACATTTAGTCCTAGTGGTATTATAACTGCTAAAGAACACATTAAGAGTTTCAAAGTTGCATTAAGATTGATGAATGTGACTCATGAAGATATAACATGTAGACTATTTATTTTTACTTTTAAATATATTGCATATTAATGGTTTATAACCTTCTTGAAAATTTCATTACTAGTTGGGTTGATTTTAATAATGTTTTCATTGATCAATTTGATAAGATCATTAGTCCTTATGTCTTATACTAGTAATTCACCACAATAAAAAGTGATGCAAATGAGCCCATAAGAGCCTTCAATGGTTTTTTAAAAAAAATTAGTAGGACCATATCTCCTTATAGACTTGATGAGGCTTTATCCTTATAAATCTATAAGGATACCTTGGATCCTATGACTTCTTTGTTGGACCTATGAACACATTGGCTTTAGCTTATGTTGAGGTCATGATCATTAATGACCAGATACAACCCCAAAGACAATCGGCATACTCCATTCCTAATGTAAATCTATATTTACCCATTCTTAATGTTATTCCCAATGCTAACCAAAATATGACTACCCTAAACCAACTTTCATTCTTAAACCAACTACCTTTGAGGCATGCACATCCTACTAAAAACCTAGGATTCTTGAATAATGTTGTCAGTGGATATAATCCATAGGATCAAAAAGATTAAATGCCTGCATCCAATGATAATACTCAAGTTCATAATTTTGAGGCCCCAAAAAATGAGAGTGACTCTATCCTCAAGATGGTTCAAATTCTTAGCACTAACTGTTAGGTTGTGGAGCTAAAAGCTTCACTGATGCAAACAGAGGAGGAGGTTTCAAGAAGGTTACTAAGTGTTACAAATGCCAGCGTCGGTCAAGCCAACCGACGTCAATAGGATCAGACAAGAAGGCAACTGACGTCGGTCAGAAGTCGATCGGCATCAGCACCCCCAGGCGGACAGGGACCAACGTTGGTCACCTGTGTGGTTCAAGCTATGTATGTTACGGGCAGTTAGCTACTGAACCAAGCGTTTGCATGTCAAGAGCCAAATTTAGACTAGAAGTTGTGGATCTAATTATTGTAATTAGGTGTCTAATTATTGTTTGCATGAGATCTATTTAAGAGACTCATTGGTTGTATTGTAAAGTTGTGCTAGAGAGTAAGAGAGCAATAATATAAGCTCCTTCTGTGTGTGAAGAGAGCATGGTGTGTTCCTCCTAGTGCCACAGTACCAAGTGTGGGTGCTGGATTAGAGAATCAACAGGGTTCTTCATGTATGTATGATCTTGGTCATCAGATGAGCATGGCTACTTTAGGAGATCTACATGGTAAGTAAGATCATTGATCTGCAGGTGTATGTGTGTGCAAGGTCAAGGTTCACAGGTGTGCAGAACCAGATTGATTTGCAGGTGTGCAAGATTAGATAGGATAGAAACACAATAGGGAGCAAAATTAGGTGGGATCTACTTGGAGTACAGTGTGTACTCAGAAAGAGAGCAAAGAGGAAGGTAAGGAAGATCCTACCATAAGTAAGATTGTTTGAGGTGCAGGTTGTTGCAAGTTCAGGGGAGATCTACTTGAAGTACGTTTGTGTACTTGTGGAGTGCGTGGAGCACTTGTGGAGTGCGTGGAGCACTTGTGGAGTGCGTGGAGCATAAGTGTACTAGTAGTAGTGGATACTGGCTAGTTGGAGGTGAACACCAACTCTATATTTGAGTTGGGTGTTGGGACCTAAGAGAGAGAGCTTTGAGGGAAGATTTACTATTTATGCCCTAGAGGTGTGGGAGCCCTAGAGGTGTGTAAGGAAGAAGAACTATGGCAGCCTTCTTTGTTGTATTTATTTCTGAAAGAGTTTTAATATAAGTTGTGTATTGTCTCTCATATTCTGTGTTATTTTTGAATTCTAGTTACTTGTGTATTCTGGTTAATTTCTGCATATTAAGTTGCTTGGTAATCAATTGTGTGCTTCCATTATTTTCCCAACACGTGGTATCAGAGCTAAGGTTGCAGGGAACAAGTTTTGTGTTTGGTTACAGGTCACTCTTAGGGGTTTCTGATTGAGTGGGAGTAGAGCAATGGCAGAAGAAAGTAAGCTAAGAATGGAGGAGTTGAAAAGCACAGATGGTCACTTACGATCCTATGGAAAGAAAGAGCAGGTAAAAGAATATTGTTGGTTGGTAGCAGATCAGCATGAAGGAATTGAAGATGCAGATGTTGCAGGTGTTGTTACACAGGATGCTCTAGGAGGTTTCTTGGATAAAGTTAAATCTTGGATAATAGATTTTGTTGCCTCTTTCCATGCATCCCCAAGGAGAGGAGCTGGTGAGCCTTGTCAAAGAATTGGCAAAGGGGAAGTGAAGCTGAAATTGCAAGCGGCCAGCACATGGGTGTTGAAGGAGGTCATGCAGGTCCCAGGTTTGGAGATGTGGCTAATTTCTTTAGAAAAGTTTGGTGATGAGAGATGCACAAGAACTCTCACAGTGGATGCACTTGAATTAGCTGGTGGTAAGAAAATAGGTACTCTTTATCTACTTGTTTATATTACTGATTCTTCTTCTGTTGTGAAGACGTGGCTTTGTAGGCTTGGTCACATGAGCAAGAAGGAGATGCATGTTCTTAAGAGGAAGACTGATATATTTGATAGGCTTAAGAATTGGAAAGCCTTGGTGTTTATGGAGGAGATGGCAGATAGAGACCAGTGGATGGGGTTGGATACTTCTGAGTAGGCAGTTTGGACATGGGTTTTGATTCAAAAGAGCTTGCAGGTAAAAATTCATCACTCACAGGTGAACACAGGTACCGAAGTGAGTCAAGGAAACTGGCATTGGCAGTATGTAAGACCGACATCAGTCAGGAGGACCGACGTTGGTAGCAAGAGGACACCGACGTCGATAGGGTTGATAGTCAGGACAGGCACATGGAAACCAATGTCAGTCAAATGCAGATAGTGTGGTGATCGAGGTCAGTCACTGTAACAAATTTTGGGTGGACAGAAAGCTGTCAAGGAGTCTCAAACACCCATATGGAGGATTGAAGGTGGTAAGTAAGCCTCAAATTCGTTGTCCCTCTTCTTTATACTAGTTGTTGACTGCAGAGCAGGAAGGATCCAGGAAACAGTGGGAGCATGGCAGGAATATGATGCAGAACCAAGCAAAGACTTGGTAGGGTTGCCAGCAAGTATGAAAGTATAGAGATGAATGGATACCTTAGTTGAAGAATAGAGTGAACAGACACGTGATACGAAAGACCAGGTCATATGGTCTTGAGGAAGCTGCAGGATAGTGGTACAGGTTTGACAAGTGGATGACAAAGCTTGGCTTTAGTCAACATCGGGGTAACTATTGTAGTTCATCTTACCAGGGTGATGATGGTCATGACATTATCCTTTTACTATATGTGGATGGTATGTTTGCTAGTAGGTTTGTACATACAAGTTTTTGTTGAGCTAAGGGTAAGATTAGTTCAGTGGTTTGCTATGAAGAATTTGGAGCAGCGAAATTCTTTGGCATGAGAGACATGGAGATCACAGATTGATTTTGTCTCCAGTGGGAGCTGATGTGAATTAGGTGTTAGCGAGGTTTAGGATGCAAAATCAGAGCACACCAAGGGCTGGATTGTTTAGTGTCTGAAATCACATAAGGTCTGGTATAGACCTGAGTTTGCCCAAGCAGTGGGTGTTGTCAAAGAGTTAGGAACCAATTTGGGGAAGTGGGTTCTTAGGTATTTGAGAGAGACCAGCAGCAGGGATTCATGCTACATAGGGTTAGGACTTCACTACATGGGTTTGTAGGTTCGGATGTGGTAGGTTACTCGAATGACAGGAGGTGCACCATAGGTTGTGTGGTGGGTGGTCTTCAGGGTTAATCTTGAAGAGGGATACAAGCCAGGAAATAGATTAGACAGAGTACATGTATAGGTATAGTGCAACTATTTATCTCCAAGTGGGAGATTGTTAGGTTGTGGAGCTAAAAGCTTCACTGATGCAAATAGAGGAGGAGGTTTTAGGAAGGTTGCTGAGTGTTATAGATGCTGGTGTCGATCAGGCCAACCAACGTTGGTAGGATCAGACAAGAAGGCAATCGACGTTAGTCAGAAGTTGGTCAGCGTCGGCACCCCTCAAGCAGACAGGGACCGACGTCGGTCACCTGTGTGGTTCAAGCTGTGTGTGTTACGGGCAGTTAGCTAACGAACCAAGTGTTTGCATGTCAAGAGCCAAATTTAGACTAGAAGCTATGGATCTAATTATTTTAATTAGGTGTCTAATTATTGTTTGTATGAGATCTATTTAAGAGACTCATTGGTTGTATTGTAAAGTTGTGCTAGAGAGTAAGAGAGCAATAATATAAGCTCCTTATATGTGTGAAGAGAGCATGGTGTGTTCCTCCTAGTGCCACAGTACCAAGTGTGGGTGCTAGATTGGAGAATCAGTAGGGTTCTTCATGTATGTATGATCTTGGTCATCAGGTGAGCATGGCTACTTTAGGAGATCTACATGGTAAGTAAGATCATTGATCTGTAGGTGTATGTGTGTGCAAGGTCAAGGTTCACAGGTGTGTAGAACCAAATTGATTTGTAGGTGTGCAAGATCAGATAGGATAGCAACACAACAGGGAGTAGAATCAGGTGGGATCTACTTGGAGTATAGTGTGTACTGAGAAAGAGAGCAAAGAGGAAGGCAAGGAAGATCCTTTCATAAGTAAGATTGTTTGAGGTGCAGGTTGTTACAGGTTCAGGGGAGATCTACTTGAAGTATGTTTGTGTACTTGTGGAGTGCATGGAGCACTTGTGGAGTGCATGGAGCACAGGTGTACTACCAGTAGTGGATACTGGCTAGTTGGAGGTGAACACCAACTCTATATTTGAGTTGGGTGTTGGGACTTAAGAGAGAGAGCTTTGAGGGAAGATTTACTGTTTACGCCCTAAAGGTGTGGGAGCCCTAGAGGTGTGTAAGGAAGAAGAATTGTGGTAGCCTTCTTTGTTGTATTTTCTTCTGAAAGAGTTTTAATACAAGTTGTGTATTGTCTCTCATATTTTGTGTTATTTTTGAATTCTAGTTACTTGTGTATTCTGGTTAATTTCTGCATATTAAGTTGCTTGGTAATCAATTGTGTGCTTCCATTATTTTCCCAACACTAAGTTCCTTTAGTTTTAAAAGAAAGTGAGCAATATTGGAGAGACTTCTAGTAGGAATTTCTCCTTTCAAAGGTTTAATAGGCCCACTAACAGATTTTGTAATGATATTTACCACAACAACAAGAATAGTGAGACATCTACTAGTAAGAATGTGCCTGATATAAATCTTACCAATGTTGTTTTACCTAAATATTATAGACTTTATTACACTTCTAAGCATGGGGAAATAGATTTTTTTTAATTTATTAAAGATTTTGAAGCCTTCCAATAAGAATTAGATAATTTTGAAGTTGTCCCTAATAAGTATTTTGATGTAGGTACATCTAGTTCCTCAAGGTCATCTAGATCCATTGATTCAACTCTCATGGTGGAGATACTTGAGTTCCCTTTCCAAGAGGACAATGAGCCTAAAGATATTCCTGAAGAGATTGATGTTTTTTTTAAATTTCTAAAAAAGACTTATCATCTAAGAAATAGGGATTAGAAGCAATCACTAACCACTTCAACTCCTTCAAATAAATTTGAGACTCCTCCTGTTTCTACCTCAAATAACAATCCAGCACCTCTTAAGGGAAGTACTTCTAAGCATAATATTGATGCATCTAATTATTCCAATAGGAATGGAATAACATAGTAGAGGACATGAAAAAGATCAAATCTAGCATTACCTTGCATGAGTTGACATAGATTACTGAATAGAGGGATCTATTGTTAGAATCTTTGTCAAAGAAGCTAAGAAAGTCTCAAAAGTTTCCACATGCTAATGTTTCAATACACAAAAGTATGGCAGATGTTCCTCCTTTCCTCCTTATAGTCAAATTATTTGGTAATAACCTGCATAATTATTTGTTAGACTCTGGTGCATCTAAAGATATTACACCTAAAGGTATTTGTGAGAAATTAGGTTTGACTCCCATTAAATCTAATAGAGTGGTAACTTAGTTAGATAAGTCAAGATTCAAAGTAATTGGTGAGTTGTTAAATGTTTACAAGTTGATTTCCTTAGATCCAAAGATCCAAAACTTCACTGATATCCAAGTAGTGGACATACCTAATGATTATGGGATGTTGTTGAGCAGATACTAGACTAAGAGCTTGAACGGTTACATGTTAACAAATTGTTCACATATGTGCTTGCCTTGGAAAGGATTCCCAAACTAAATCAGGATAGAAAGAGAGACTAAAATCAAGCATATGATCACTGAGTACAATGAAATGAATGATAGGGTTAACATGGTTAACTCAAATCTTGGTGTCTACACTCTTGACACCATAAAGGTATGTAACTCTAAAACCTCTCAAGCTTTGCTTGGATTATGGAAAATTTATTTTGATGGTGTGAGATGCATATAGGGTTGTAGATTAGGAGTGGTATTAATCAATATCATTGATAAGAATACAATACCTCTTACAAACTTTAGTTCCCATACACCAGTAATTTGGCAAAGTATGAAGCACTTATTCTTGGATTACAATTTTCAATCAGACATGAGGTCAAGGAACTATTAGTTTTTGGTGATTTTGAACTAGTGGTTAATTAGGTCAAGAGTAAATATCAATGTAGGTTTTCATATCTCAAGAAGTATAAATTTAGAGTGTGGGACTTAATTGAATTTTTTGATGTGTTTAACATTATGTCAATCCTTAGGAAAGAAAACAAGGCTACTGATGATCTTGCTTTATCTGCAGCCAACCTTATCCCTGATCAAAGTTCCAAGTTACAAAGCCATATAATTGAGTTAGTCTCGTGTCCCTCAGTGCTAGATAATGTCAACCACTTATAGGTATTCAGTGATGATCAACAGATCATAGACTTCATGACTAGTTTAGGAGCATTTAAGGATCACATTATTGATGAATCTAGTCTCCTTAATGATGAGGATGATGAAGGCAAACTTGATGACAAGGTTTCTAGTTAAATGAAAATAAGATCCACAAAGTCATGATATCCTTAGAGAGATGCTTTGATTTTGATAGATTAGTTGAGGCTACCAAGATTCCCAAAGTAAGTGGGAAAGATTATAATTTAATTGATCTTGGACTTCAAGGTCAACCTTAGCTAGTTAATATTGGTATAGATTGTACAAGCATTGAGTTCAAAATATCTAAATAAATGTTGAAAAAATATAAAGATATCATAGCATGGTCCTATGATGACCTAAATATCTTTGATCCAAAGGTCATAACTCATACCATACCTTTAAAGGAAAACTACAAACCTTTTAAACAAAAGTAGATGCCTATCAACCCAATCTTAAAACCACTAATATACAAGGAGGTCAAGAAGCTCTTATATTCCAAAAGTGTGTTTCCCATTAGGCACTCAACTTGGGTGGCTAATTTAGTCCCAGTTAGGAATAAAAATGGTGAAATCAGACTATGCATTGATTTTATAAATCTAAATAGAGCATTTGAGAAAGATAATTACCCCTACCTTCTCTTGACCAAGTGATACAAATTGTTTCTAGTTCTTCCATGATGTCCTTTCTTGATGGTTTTTCAAGGTATAACCAGGTGCCAGTGAACTAAGAGGATAGGATGAAGACTAATTTTACTACCAAGTGGGGCACATTTACCTATAAGAGAATGCCTTTTGGATTGATAAATATAGGAGCCACTTTTCAAAGGGCTATGGATCATGCCTTCCAAGGTATTGTAGGTAAATTAATTATCATATACATGGATGATCTAACTATATTTTCTAAAAATATGGAGGATCATATTATGCACCTACAGAAGGTATTTGAAAGATGCAGAAGGTATGGGATTTCTTTCAACCCAAAGAAAAGTATTTTCTGTATTACTGAGGGAAAACTATTAGGGCATGTTATCACTAAGGAGGGAATATAGATAGACCCTAATATATTAAATACAATATCTTATAGATTCCTCTAATAGTAGGAAGGAATTGAAGTCATTCTTCGGTAAACTAAAGTTTGTAAGGAAGTTTATTTCTAGTTTTGCAGAAATAATGAAACCTTTGAAGGACATGTTGAAGAAAGAGGCCAAGATCACTTGGAATGAGGAGACAAAGAAAGCTTTCAAAGACATTAAAAATGAAATTGGATAAGCCCCTATACTAATAAGTCTAAACTTCACTAAAGATTTTTATCTTTACTCCTTTGTTTTAGATCACATAATAGCTACAGTTATAACTCAGAAGATAGATGGATGTGACTATCCAATGGATTTTATGAGAACTAACCTTAAAAACATTGATTTGAACTAATCTTTGATTGATAAACAAACATGTTTTTTGATAAAGGCGATAAAAAAATTTAGGCATTACATCCTTATAAATAAGGTACATTCCATTATACCAAACCTTGCCACCAAACTCACACTAAGTCAAAATGAAATAGGAAGAAGGAGAGGTAAGTGGATGTTTGTGCTCCAAGAATATGACATTGAGATGAGGACTACCAAACTGGTAAGATGCTTGGGTTTAATTCAATTGATTGCCAATATTAACCCCAAGTTAAGTTTTATGCAAGTAGAGCAACAAAATTTTAGACCTAATGATTGATATGATCCCATTGTCTACTTACTAATCAATGGTTATTGTCATAAAAGGTTAAATAAAGAATAAAGAAGAGCTCTAAGGCTCAAGTCAGATCATTTTATGATCAAGGATGGGGTGTTGTATAGGAATAACTTTGAAGTCATTTACTTGAGATGTGTCTCCAAAAGTGAAGGAACTGAGATCATGAGCACCTTTCATGAAAAGCTAGGGAGTGGACATCCATTTGGAAGGACTATGACACACAAAATATTAAGGTCTGGCTATTAATGGCCTACAATTTTCAAATATGCTCATAAGCATGTAAGAGAGTGCCACTCATGTCAAGTCTTCAATACCAAAGA
This sequence comes from Torreya grandis, assembly GCA_037957365.1. Classification (NCBI taxonomy): domain Eukaryota; kingdom Viridiplantae; phylum Streptophyta; class Pinopsida; order Cupressales; family Taxaceae; genus Torreya; species Torreya grandis. The sequence continues at coordinate 1,108,067 of JARHVA010000930.1, read as the reverse complement.
GCCTAAGGTAGCCATGCCACTAAGACCAATAATGATTGATAAACCCTTTTCCCAATGGGGATTATATTTTGTGGGGTTCATTAAATCCAATTACTCTTATGGTCATAAGTAAATTCTAATTACTACCAACTACTACACTAAATATACTAAAATAGTGGAAACTAAATAGTGCAAGACTAAAGAGGTGATAAAATTTTAAGAAGAAAACATATGCACCAGGTTTGGGATACCTATATCTCTAGTCTATGATAATGGATCTGATTTTATATCCATAGAGATGATAGAATGGGCTTATGATAATAACATCATCCTCAAGTTTTCATCAAACCATCATCCTCAAGGTAATAGAGTATCTAAATCAAAAAATAAGAATTGATGAAGGCTATAAAGAAGTCTACAACTGATAAACCTAGAACATGGCATAAGTTACTTAAGTATGCCCTTTGGGCATATAGAACTATAATCAAAAGAGCTCTTAAAGTCTCACCATTATTTCTAGTTTATGGTCAAGAACCCATCTTCCCCATCACCCTTAAGCTACCAATATACAGGTTCGTGTAAGAATACATGGAGAAGGACCAAGAATTTGTAAGTTCAAAGTTGTTGGATATCCTATAGATGGAAGATGTGAGAGAAAAGGCTTTTAAAAATTTAGTAGATACCAAACCATAGTCAAAAGGTGGTTTGATAAATATTCAAAAATAAAGGTGTTCAGGCAAGGAAACTTAGTTCTTCTTTTGGATAAGGCATCTGAGCCTAAGGGTAAACATGAGAAGTTCACACCTTTATGGATAGGTCCTTATCAGATAGCCGAGATACTTGGAGACAACACCTTCAAACTGAAAGACTTATAGGGAGTAGATCTCACACTAGCCACCAATGGGCAATACCTCAAGCATTAAGTCTATGATGTCCCACTTGGAGTCTTCATAGAATGATTATAAGACTATTTAGAGTTAGTGTAGGTAGGCTAGACTAGTTTCTTTTAGTTCTTTCCTTCATGTTCCTTGTTTGTACATATGTTTGTATATAATTATTTTCTTATTTATTTGCTTTCTATTTAGTGAATCTGTTTTATCTACTTTTTCCCTTACTTCTAATAAGTCCTTTTGGATAGTTCTCAACTTAATACTTATATGATTACTCAAAATAAACTTCATAGTTCAGGAATGCTGGTGTGTTCTCTTAGCAATGGTTGATCATGAATTGTTGAAATATGAGCTTAATTTATAGTTCAAATAAATTAGTAATGAATGATGAATAGGTCAATTGTGCCATGAGATTATTAACCTTGTTTTGATCTAAGATTAGTTTTAATAAGGATTGCACATGTAGGGTGAAAGATTATATTATTAGGATACAATAATGATTGTACTTAAAAAACATTAATTACTTGGGATAAATTTTATAACCAAGGATGATTGTTTGAGGATAAAAACTTGACCAAATCCCGAAACTGAGCTAACCTAGTTCCAAATCTTTGATATAAATCCAAAATGACTTTAAAAATATAAAAAATAATAACCTTATTGTGAAATTCAAGAGCTCTCTAAGTAAAGGTAATTCTAGTAATATCTATTGGGGCTATGGATACATGGTTGAAAGTGCAACAAGGCCTTTATTACATCCAAAGGCATCTCTATCAGGGCTATGGATGCTTGGCTAGTAATAGAGCAATGCCCAATCCTTCCCTAAGCTAAATCATGGTTGTTAATGAATATTCAAATATGTTGAAAGTTAATGTTAATGGTTAAAGTCATGAACCTAGAATTTATTCTCTAAATCTAGTGGAAATCAATAAGTGGAATCAAAGCACGCACATATCATGGCTATGTCTTGATGTTTTATTCTAATTCTACATGTGTAAGACTTATTTTAACCATGAACTGACTTGAATAATGGTGACTGATCAAGTTAAATGACTAAACAAATTATTAGTCTAAACTTGAGTCTTTGAAATCTAACATATTGTTATGTTTCCCTCAGAAGTCACCATTTGTTAAGGTCAACATACCCCCATTTATAAAAAATTGGGACCCTTGTGTCAAATTGCACAAATTTGTACCTTCAAATTAAAAATTTACTTGATCAAAGTGTCACTAGCATGTTTGCACATATTCTTGATTTGAAGATCATCTACACTTGGTTTGGTTGGCACATTTATTCAGCATTATGGTTTAATCTAGTCTAAATTTCTTAATACATTATCTCTCTATGTTTCATAAGTTGTAGGTTTAATGGAGCCCCACTTGAATATATTATGTCTAGGTTTCATGATTTTATGTTAATTTGGTCTTTTACTATCCTTTGGTCTATTGAAAATCAAATTAAATCCATGTTTAAGCTTCTTGAAACCCGTGTTCCAATTTCCCTAGCTCATGCCCTTTTAGTTAAAATTTGGTAGGAAATTTTATTTAAATTTGCATGGGAACAATTATCATGCCATGGAGTTAGTTTAATTTTTATCCTAAGGCTTAGTTTTGTTTTTCAACATGACCAAACCTTAGGCTAAAAATATTATATTTGGTCTCTTTTATGTCCCATGACCCCTTTGTTCCCTTTCATCCTAGCTTAGCCTAAGTAAACACATGGTCCCTTTGTTAAAAGGCTTAGCCTAAATCCTTACCCTAAGGTTTAATTTATTTTATTATATGATAGATACCTTAATCTATGCCTTTATGCTATGTCTTTTTATTTCTCAAGGGTCCCATATATATGTTTTAAAGCTTAGCTTAAGACTTTAGCATAAAGTTTCATTCGTATTTATTGATACAAATGAAAACATTAGTCTAAGACTTTATCTTAAGATTTATATATTATTGAGCTTAAATATCATTCTTATATGTAGGATCAATGACCCACATTTGCTCAGGTGAGATTGATCCAATGGATCACGATGAGCATTGAAAATTCAAATCCCTGAGATGATGACAAGTTTTAGGAGTTTGTTAATAGGATATTAAGAAACCAATGGTAGTGCACCCCTCAGATCATGATCTAATGGAGCACATTTTCCTAGATAGAAGTGATTTAATGGTGTGAGATGGACATTGAATTTTCAACAAAACTTTGAGAAAATACGAGATCACCACATGGTGAAAGCACATTAACCCAGTAGAACTAATAGATTATGAAGCACAAAAGCCCTATAGAGCTACCAAGTGGTACATGCATGAAGCAGATTGAACCCAAAAGCAACAAGTGGAAATCTTAGAAAATATTCCTAAGGAGATGTTTAAATATTGATGATTGTGTAGACATCAAAAACATTCACACAGACATCAAATGATGGGTGCACATATGTCAAAATTAAGCTTAGCAAAGAGTTCTAAGGAGGTGTTCAAAAATTGATGGTCATGTGGATGTCAAATATGTTCATGTAGACATAAAATTATAGGCACATAGATGTTAGTTTTAAGATAGCCATTTGGATACAAGTAATCCAAAGATCTATGGAGCACATTAATTCATTCAAATGGATTAGATGGTATGAGATCAAAGCTAAATTTTCAAAGGCAATGGTCATATTTTTTAATAGTGATGAGTAGATACCATAGAGGTGCCATGATAATTACATAGTGATGCCATACAAGTAAAACATGGTAAATCTAAGGATTTCATAGACATATAAGAGTCAAAATTATAAATGGGCAAGTCTAATTTTAAATTTAAGGCATGGAACTTGTAATTTGAGCATAGAGATGCCATTAAATCTCCCTACGAACTTGTTTGAATGCCAAAGAATCCATAAAAGCATATGAAATCCCTATTTTTTTCCTATATACATTGTGATTGAGCTAAGGAGAAGTGTATTGTCACTTGTGCAAAGATAATTTGATCCAGAGCTAAATTATAATCATTAGTGAGAAATTTGATAGAATTTATAGTAATGACAACTCAGAAAAGTGTTTTTAAGTAAAATTTCATAGAGTTAGACCAAGCATAGGCAGAGAAATTATAGGCATCCCTCAAAGGCCTAAAATATCAAAATAAGAATTTAGAAGAATAATCCATCTTGCCATTTTTAGAAACCCTAATCAAATAATAGAGACCACCATGGATGAGTTATTTAGCTTCTCAAAGACCGTAAGATCCAAATAAGATGTAGCAAATAAGCATGGAACTTCAACTACAGGTAAGGTCAGCTAGTGGCAAGCTTCAAACAACAAGGTAAAAGACTTGGTCAATGTCCTCATAGATGATCAAATCCATAGTTTCAAAATAGTAAGTATATCTCACCTAAACATTTCTATGGATATATTAGTATATAAGATGAAGGATGTAAGCAACTGGTCCTAAGAGATTGAAAACCTCTCCAATGACCTCAAGTAATTTGAATATAGGACAATGGATATATTGGATACCTTAGTCAAGGACCCTACTACACTCGGTTTATCTATTTTAACTAAAAATGATGAGATCAAATGAAAGAGCTTCTAGTTTATGAAAGGGGTAAGGAACCAAAGAATAGGCAAGATTGCTACTTACAATGATAGGATCATGGATATGATTCTAACTATAAAAGGAATAGTCAGTAGAGTTGAAAGCATTATGGAGGCATTAAATAGAGTGGATGAATTTCACAAGAGCTTATTAGATTAAATGAAGGAGCTCTTCATGAAACTAGTTGTTGACCTTGAGCTAATTACATAATAGCATTTTAGAATGACAATCTTGTTGGAGAGATAAAGCAGTAGACAAAGGGTTCTCAAAGTCAAATTAAATGACTTAGGAATATTCTTCCTATAGCTATGCATTATATATTTTTAAAATGGAATACTTTGTTTGTAAAGGCATGTGAAGCTTGTAAAACACATTACCTATATATCAATCCATTGAGGAAATTCTAGTGTATTCTATAACATTTGTGGAAAGGATAGTTGTACTAACACTTGTACTTTTTTAATTGGATATGACTAACTGACATACTTCCTAGCATTATATAAAATGAGTATGGTCAATTGTAAAAAGGAGGGGAGTTCTTAGAGCCAAAATCCAATTTTAAATTTTGAGAAATTAATATAAACAAGGAATTATGAAAAGTTTATCCAAATTTTCTTGTCTCTTTTACTATTCTTGCTTCTTTCTCACTTATGTATCCTGATTTCTAGATTTGAATAGTTCTTATGAGTTCTTAGTGTAAAAATTTGAATATAAAGTTTTTAACTTGTGCCAATGCTAGGTTAATTAAAAGACCTTAGGTTCATTTCATTTTCTTACTCTTCTTTCATTTGGGCTAATGTTGTTTTCTTGCAAGGGTAAATCTTTAAAGTGAACTTAGTTCTTATTTTCATTATTCCATACCATCTTTAGATGTTTTCTTGATGTGTGACAGGATTTGAGTTTATGATACTTCATGTCATACATTGGTTAAGTGCATGCCTATATGTTATTTAAACTTTATCATAATTTTTGGAATGAAGATCAACAACACCTCTTCTCTACCCTACCTTTCCTTTTGCTTTTTTTTTAACCATATCACTCTAGCTTAATTTTCATTATAAATATTTGTCTTAGATTAATTCTTGGTCATAATTCCTATCCCTTAGCATAACATACTTCATATTTTGCATAGACTAATTATTAGTCCATGATGGCTTCCAAACACCAAACATTATAAATATTGTGAACAGACCACTTACTTTGCCTCTATTCCATCAATAGATAATAGGATTATCATAACTTATAACACATGCACTGAATTCTTAGAACTCTAAAATGAGAAGTGTTCTTGAACACTCTGGCCATCTATGATACATATTTAGGCATCAGCATCATGTTCACTTACTTTCCAAATGGCAACATTTTTTTAACTTTACATGTCTATTCATCCCATTTGAGACAGATGTCACTTCTTTGTTCACAAGCTCTTTTGCTTTGTTGTCAATCTCCTTTATATGTACTTTGACTATGTTTGTTTCAAGTCATGACACTTGTTCGATCTATTTTCATCTAGCTCTTTAGATTTGTAATTTTGTTTTGCATCCTCCAAGGTCACAAGTTAATGTGACTGAGCCATGTGGAACATCTCAGGCTTGCAAAACTTGAAAGGTCAGAACCTTAGCCACTTGTATATCAAAATTGTCTATCTTGGAGAGCTTAGGGTAACAAAATATAGACATGTGGTATGATTTCATAGACTCATGGCCAAGTGACCATTAAACCCTTGAATTTTTTTATACTTTTAGAGTTGTGTTTGGATGAATAGGTCTCAAGTGTCACATATTCAAAGCTTGGAATCTTGGAACTATTAGATTATGAATCATCAAATTGTGTTGATATTTTTAGGGTCTTAGTTGATAAAAAATATGTCAATTTTCAAATACTCAAAACTAAAAAATATCAAAACCATTAGACTCTAGGACTTTGAACCTATAAGCTAATTGATTTTATTTTGTAAAGTCTATGTCTTCTTGTGTTCATGAGAATACACCACATGGCATGTTTTTAGAGTTTGGGGACTTCAAGGACTTAGAATTTTATTTAAACTTTAAAGGATCAGTGTAACACTATAATGGAATCTATCAATGATTTAAAATCCTAAAATCTATCAAAGGATCTAGGTGATGCGATAGCACCACCTGTCATAAAAAATGAGGCTCGATCGTGGGTGGTTAACAAGTCTTAGTCAATAGTATTGTGATCACATCAAACACAGAGTAAAACTAGGATGAAAAAGATATTATTACAATTAGTTGATAAATCTGATCATCAATTTTTAAAATAACTTATGAAAACCCAAGGTTTAAATAACTTAAAATGTTTGTTCAAGCTTTGATTTTCATGATTCGAGTTTTTGTAAATTTAGACTCATGGAAATAACCTTAGGCTTGGTATGATTAACATCATATAATGGACTTCTAAGGTATAGGGTCCCCCAAATAGAGGTTTCCAATAATGATGGGTCCCCATTTGAAATTTTAAAATCGTGTGTGTGTGTGTGTGTGTTAGAGCATAAAAAATGGTGACTCATAGGAGAAAATACTTCTGAGTATTTGAGAACCCATAATTTAAACAATGTTTCATTAAAATACTTTAACACTTCCTAGACCAAAATAAATATACCAGACCTTTAAATAAACTCCTATTTCCTCATGCAACATACTAAACCTTTCATTCCTTGGGCCTGAGCATGTGATTCATATGAAATGAATTCCTTCTTTTCATGAGATTTTTGACCAAGTCCTGGATAAAAACTATAGGTTTCATTTTAACCTTCTAATTTCAGAATCAAAAATAAGGGAATTTTGGGCATTGGTCTATTGCTAGTAGGGCATCCATATCCCCAACAGAGATAGCTCTAATTCTAAGCAAAGCCTTACTCTATTTCCATCTAGGAATCCATATCCATGGTAGATATTTATTGAATGACCTATCCTCTATCATTTTGTATGATTTTTTTTGAAACATAGATAGATAAAGTTTAAGAACCACAATTGACTAGGTGTATGTATAAGAAAAACTTATTTTGGTCAATATGTCCTTATTAGTGTGTCTCCAGTTTTATGTTTATTATTTCTCATCCAAGTTTTTGCATGTATTCATGTAGTGAGCCTTTGGAGATGAAAAATATTTCTAAAATTTGCATGATTATATTAGAGTATATCCCAAAAGTCCATACATTCATTCAATATAAGTAGAACTAAAGTAAGTTATGACACATACCTTTATCCCAGACCATTTGGTACTGTCATAATAGATCCTTGTGAATACTTAGTGTGTTTCGTTATTATTTTTCCCTTCATTTTTGGCATATCCTTTGTGAATTGAGTATAATAAATTGGTCTATCTTTTTTGTAATTTTGATAAACTAACCAAAATTTTAGAGCAACTAATCTAATGAAAGTTAAATGTAAAAAGTAGGAAGTATAATCTAGAAAACAAGAAATATATTCTAGAAAGTAAAAAATATAATATATTTCTAGTTTAAATATTCACTTATAGTTCACTCTAATGCATCTCTAATTGGAGTAGCCATGAATTAGTGCTTCAAAAACTATCTATTGACTGGAAAAGCAAGGTTGTGACCCTACAGGCCTTTCATATAAAAGGCATTGTTACCTAAGATTTCTAATATTTTATAAGGTGCAATACATAAATGAGTGAACTTATCATGTTTTACCTTATTTTTATGTGCTTTATCCCATAAAATCACTAGGTCTAAAATCCTAAAGGCCTTGATCTTGGATATTTTATCAAACCACCACTTGACAATATCTTAATGTTTACTAAAGCTATGTAATGTTTTAGTTCTTACATCTTCTAACTAGATTATCTCAAGTAGTCATTATTGAACCCTTTCATCTTCACCCATATACTCTTGCATGAATTGGTATGTTAGTATCTTTAAAGCAATAGTGAAGATTGGTTGTTATTCATACACTATCATAAAATTTGAAGCCTTGAGGGATTGCTCGTGTTTGGTTCTATCTACCTATAGTGCATATTTCAATAAGAGATGTCATTTTATTGGTTTCTCTTGTGTTAAATTCTTAATGGATTCCATCAAAAAAAAATTAGAGGACTCGTATAATCTATTTATTTGGGGATGGTAATTCAAAGATAACTTAATTATGATTTGATTTTCATAAGCCTATTGTATAAATTCATAATTTTGAAACGCTGGACCATTGTCACAAACTAAATAAATAAGAGTGCCAAACTAGGTCAATATATTTTATTTCAAAACCTGATGACATTAATTACCCTAGAATTCTTTGTTACTATAGCTTCTATCCACTTGGTGTAGTAATCCATAGTTGTGAGGACAAACTTATGTCTTGCTGAGGAATTTGGGTTTATTATACCAATGAAATTGAGGCCCCATTAGGTAAAGTGGAATATTTCAATGATTGGCTATAGAGGCATGGTAGTATTCACTTTTCTCTTCCTGAACACATAGAATTGATGGCATGTCCTAACATGATTGTAAGTGTCATTGAATATTGTAGGATAGTAGTATCCTATCTTCAAAATCTTATGGGTTTGTGGTTTTTTTAGAGGGATGTCCACTACCAATATTCTAATGTAAGTTATCCAAGATATCCTTAACCTCTTCTTTTGAAAAATGTCTTAGATAGATACCATCATATTTATTTATATACAAGATTCCTTTTTTGATCATGCAATGAGATAATTTGATCATGAGTGCTCATATTTACTCTTTGTTTAGTTCAAGGGGACATGTACCTATGAGTAGGTAATGGATGATCTATGAGTACCATTTGCCCCTAGCTACCTGAGTTTCATTGACTTATTTAATGTTGATGCATGGATCAGTTTCATCCATTTACTATATAATCTTTGTTGGTATATGAGTAGGTAATGGATGATCTTTGTTGGTCTAATTTCAAGAATTAATTCTTGTATTTTTGTCATCCATTTTCTTCTTCTTCCTCCCAATTCATTATGGCCAAGCATGAGTTTAATAACTAGGTCAGGGATGATGGCATATGTTTTATTACTCATAAGATAATGCCTAAATTTTTTAATAGCTTTGATCAAGACATATATATGTTTGTCAATATTGAAGTATTTCAACTCTACATCCTTCATATTGGTACTCATGAAGACAATGGGAGGTTCACTATCTTCCACCTTTTGTGTAAGTAATGCAACAATAGTATGTTCTGAGGTGAATGAATAAAGATAAAAAATATTTATTGAAATTAGGACTAATTAGAATTGGAGCTTGGGAAATCACAACCTTGATGTCTTTAAAATATTTCTTGCCTCAATTTTTTATTTGATCTTGGAATCCTATTTTAGCATAGCATTAAATAGCCTGATAATCTCTACAAAAACATAAATAAATTTCCTTATAAAGTTAACCTTGCCAAAGAAAGACTTCATCTCTTTCTTGTTATTTGATGGGACCAACATGGAAATGGATTAAACCTATTTTGTATTGATGGATATCCCATCTTTAGTGATAATATGACCTAAGAGATTTCCTTTAGTGACTCCAAAGATTATTTTCTTTGGGTTCAGAGAGATCCTATATCTTTTGCATCTATCAAAGACATTTTATATATGTTCTATATGATCAACTCTTTCTTTTAAAAACATAGTAAGGTCATATATTTAGATGATAATACATTTTCCCACCAATCCTTGAAAGTAAAAATCCATTTCTCTTTGAAAGGTAGCTCTCATGTTAATTAAGCTAAATGGCATCCTTTTATATGGGAAATTTCCCCACTTAGTGGTTAAGGTAGTCTTGATCCTATCTTTTACTTCAATAAATACTTGATTTTAGCTTGAAAATATATCCATGAAGGACATCATCTGAGAGCCACTCACCATTTGAATTACTTCATCCAAATATGGTAGAGGGTAATTGTATTTTATCTGAGACTCTATTTAAGTTTATGAAATCAACATAGAGTTTGATTTCTCCATTCTTCTTTATGAATGGTACAATATTGGATACCTAAGTCAAGTGCCTAATTGGGAAAATAATTTTAGCATATAGGAAATTACTTGAGTTTGTATGAGAGGTTATAGGATTAGATTCATTTGCCTTTGTCTTTGTCTAGAAGGCTTATGTTTTGCCTTTACAATAATGGTATGAGTGATCACCCTATGGTCAAAGACCTTTAGGTCATCATATGTCCATGTAATGACATATTTATAATTTTAAAGCAATCTCTTCAACCTTTTCATTTAATTTTTTGTACAACTCAATCCCACATTGACAAAATGGGGATGTTGGACATTTCTTAGATTATATTTAATGTAATTTGACTCCATTAATTTGAGTTATTTCTACTTTTGATCCTAAGGATCCACATCAAAAATTCATTCCAAAGAGACCATGTCTAAAGGGATGCAATTCTCTTTTAGTTATAAAATACCATCTACTCTTATGTCCTCAATATCCATTAGTTGGATATCTCTTTCATCTATTATCAGGGATTCAAAAGATTGAGAATTATTCAAGAATTTCATGATCTAATGATCATCTTCAAACACTTAGAAGTTGCCCACTTTATCTAGGATATAAGAGCATGGAACTAGGTCCAATGAGAATTTATACATTTTTTATTCATAAACTAGTGCCAGATTAGCCATTGAATCCACTAATAAATATGATGTATGGTTCTTCTCTCATGGTATGGATATAATGTTAAATTCTTCAAAGGACTCAATTAGGTCCCAAGCTTGGTGCTTATACTTCTTTAGATAAGTTTGTATTGGTATTTGAATCTGATCTGGTTAATAACCAGTTCAGAGTCCTCAAATATTTACATCTACTTCACATTGTGCTTTAATAAAAATTACAAGCCTATAATTAGATATTCATACTCAAATCTATTGTTGCTGTAGGGAAACTATAACCTATAAGTAGCTAAGTACTATTTACCTCTTAGATTTGTGAGGTTCATGCCAAACCCAAAACCTCTATTTGATCAAGATCCATCAAAATATAGGGTCCATAATTGAGGACCTTCAAATTCTTATTCATGAGGCTCTTATTTGGTGGTAAAAGTATACACACATGCATGTGAAGATAATAAGTCCAATTTCTTGTTGGTGGTGTTGTATTCAGTAATTAGATGTTTCATCTTCATCTCATGGTCCAAATGAATCTAGTTGGTATTCCCTTCCAAGGTAGCCAAATGTGTGAGAAGTTGATATCCATGTACCCATTTAGCATTTTGGACTAATCATGACTCAATAATAGACCATAATCCTATTGAATGTCCATGACCAAGATATATATGGTATATTGCAAACATGGTTCTGATGCTAATTAAATGTAAACATTTGTTAATTCACTAACACATGGGATATAATATTTATCCAATTAAAGGATGACTTTATTTGACTTATCTACAGTCAGGCCCAAATTTTGTAAAATAGTTTTTGGCATCACATTGGTTGAGGCTCTTGAATCTACCAAATAGTTATGTATATACTTTTCAAACAATCAGACAATTAGTAATAATGGTGGCACTTCAACTTTGTCTTTATATCCCATGACATTAGTGTGGGCCACCTTTGACTTGTCAAATTTCCTTCTAATTAGATATTTAATTAGAATTTCCCTTTACTCAGTGATGTGGGCCAATTCATGCAGGCTAATATTAGCCTTGATTTTTTTCATATATTTGACAATATTATACCCTCCTCTATTAGATGGTTCTACCATATAAAACTATTCATCTCTATTGAGATGCAGTGGATTATTATTAGCCTTCAAATCTAGAAGATTGGTAACTTTGTTATTTAAATGCATCAAAGTTGTGATAGGCCACTTACTCCTCAAAATATTATTATTTCTTACTTGATGATAATGCCAAAAATCATGGATCTCATTGATGTTTTCCTGTAGTTCATTGTTAACTTATTTTATAAATGGAGAATTATAGGTCTCAAATACATTAGTTGTGATTGAATGCCTTTAATAGATAAAGATGGTTCTTCATGATTTGTAGAACCTTCTTGTTAATCCATCTCCATCTAATATATTTTAAAGGATTTATATAACTTGATGTAGTCCAACTCACCATTCTACGCAATGTTGTGTACACGACACCAGTTAGGAAGGGTTGATTTCATGATGTTCATCCCTAGTCCCCTGTTGGAAGGAACTTGTTATTGATTATTCCTAGACTCATTAAAAGACATGTTGTATCTCTGAAATCCAAAACTTTGATCATTGTTCTGCCCTTTATTGTTCCCCATGTGTTTCTACATACTTAGAAATTAATTAGTCAATTTTTGGACCATTCTTTGGATTGATTCCAATTCTAATTTCATAGAATCAAAATTGTTACCTTATGTCATGGTAGTATTAACTAGTATTAATGAATGTTTTAGGTTTTATTTGTTAGGGGTAGAATTATTTAGGAAACTTAGGTGTTGATTGGGTGGAACCTAGGTTAAAGGAAGCTAGTTATAGGTTGGGTTTTGGTTTTGGATCATAATGTTTTGGTTTACATTCAAAATTGGACTAAAATATTGGAAAATAAGAAAAAGTTTGAGTGGGGCCAAGGACTACAACTGAGGATTCATTTTATTATCTATGTTGATAACTTTAGCATAGGCCAAAGGTAGTGTACCAACATTGGTAGTTCTATAGAGGAAAATTGTAATAATGGGGTCTAGGGCATTTTTATACATTTTGAGAGTTAATGCATCTTTTGGTTGATAAGTAGTTTTAAACCCATTATACATATTTTGAATTTTATCATTGAAGGCTCGTATTGGCTCATTGGGATCTCACTTCATTCTAGCAAATTATTGATAAAAACACATGCACTAGTGACCTAGCCAAACTATACCAAAAAGGTATCTTGGTAATGGGTCTAAGATGTAATGGAACCCTCTAAGATATTTAAGAACCTGTCATAGGATAAATATTATAAAGTGAAGGGAAATAGACTAAAAACCATGTCTTTAGGGTTACATTCAATATTCCCAAAGTGGTTTTGAAGGCCTTAGTATGTTCTTTTGATGTCCTTCCTCCTGAGGGAGAAAAGGAAGGTAGATGTTTCTAAGGGGTTTCTAGGTAAATCATGGATAGCTCAAACAACATTAATATCAAAACCTCTTATCCAAGTTGGAGCCTAAGGGGGAACTTGTTGTTGGGCCATTAGAATTAATGGTAGATGAGGCCATCTACCTAGAGAGAATGATTGGGCTCAGGGTTTTCTCCTAATTCCCTTCTTAGACCTAAATTTTCTATGGATTTACAAAGGCGGTAATAGAAAGTTATTGTATGAGGTAGACCTTTTTAATCTTCTAGGTGCTTCTAGTGAAACTCAAGTGATTCTTTTTAAATGAAATAGAGGCAAAGTTTCAAGCCCTCCTTGTAGCACTAGATGTGTACCTATTTATGTGGGTTTTATGCACACCATAGATAAATTTATGATGTATCCTCTAAAATTTTAAGATCAATGAAAATATTTCACTCCAAGGCACGAGTTGTAGGTATTCAATTTTATAAAAAACTATTGGGGGAATAGTTTGTTATAGGTACAAACCACTGAGAGGGGGGTGAATTAGTGTGGTAAACAATCCAATTAATTTTCCAAACCCTTCAAACACTTAAGCATTCAATACATCCATTCATGAAGCATTCAATATGTTTATAGCAATGACTAAATAGATAATGCAAGATTACACACACAACACAAGATCTATGTGGGAAACCCTCTTGGGGAATAAAACCCACTCTCAAACCTATAAACACATAGACTACTTGTCCAATAAGAAGTATGTAAACATGATACTTTAGTGAAACACCTATTCTAATAGGAGCACATGCCCCTAGGATGGTTAAGCCTTCTAACTAGACTTTAGTGAAACTGTTAGGTTGTGGAGCTAAAAGCTTCACCAGAATGCAAACAAGAGGAGTTACAGAGGTTGTGGAGGTTGCAGAGAGTTGCAGAATGAGTTGCAGGGCTACTGACATCAATCTGATCAATCGACATCGGTCAGGTAGCAGTGAAGAAGCAACCGACGTTGGTTACCAGTCGATCGACATCGGTCAGGGAGGAGCCGATGTCGGCAGCCTGTACGTGAACATGCAGTTTGCATGTTGATTCTAGAGAGTCTATTTTTGGACTGTTAGTTTGCATGTTAAAGGCTAATTATAGTCTTGAGTTATGTGTCTAATTATTGTAATTAAGATAGTCTAATTATTGTAAGCATGAGATCTATATAATATACTCATGGGCTGTATTGTAAAATTAGTGCTAGTAAGAGAGCTAAATAAGCTCCTTCTGAGAGAAGAGAGCAATGGTGTGTTCCTCTTAGTGCCGCAATACCAAGTGTGGGTGCTGGTTTGGAGAATCAGAAGGGTTCTTCGTATATGTATGATCTTGGTCAGCAGGTGTGCATGGCTTCTTTTGGAGATCTACATTGGTGAGTAAGGTCTGGTGATTTGCAGGTAGCAGCAGAGAGCGGGAGATCTACTTGGAGTATGGTTGTGTACTTGGTGTACTGGCAGTGCGTTACTGACTAGTGGAGGTGAACATCAATTTTGTACTAGAGTTGATTGTTGGGATTAAGAGAGGGAAGAAGGTCTTGAGGTGTGGTGAGCCTTTGAGGTGGAAGAAGAAGTGGCATCTTCTTTATTGTATTTTCTTCTGAGTGATTATTAATATAATTGTGTATTGTCTCTCATATTCCTGTGTTGTTTCATATTTCTAATTACTTATTGATTCTAGTTAAGTTCCATGTTTAGTTGCTAATACAAGAGGTAATCATATGTGCTCTAATTGGTGGAGCAAGATCCTGATAGTTGGTATCAGAGCCAGGTTGTAGGTTCAAGAGCTAATACCATCAAGTGGTATCAGAGCTTTTGGTTAGGTTACTAATAGGTGGTTTCAGATCTGGTTAGTGTTTGTTGATTACAGGTCACTCTCAGAGGTTTTAGATTGAGTGGGAGTATAGCAATGGTAGAAGAAAGTAAGCTACAAATGGAGAAACTGAATAGCACGAATGGTCTGATTGATAGAAAGAAAGAGCAGGGAAAAGGAGATTGTTGGTCGGTAGAAGATCAGCGTGTAGAAGCAGATGTTACAGGTGATGTTGCACAGGTTGCTCTGGATAAAGTAGAATCTTTGTTTACAGATTCTTTTGCCTCTTTCCATGCAGCCCAAAATAGAGCATCTTTTCATGGGTATGTCTTTGGAGACTTTGGAGAGATTTATTTAGGGGTTGGTGAGCCTTGTCAGATTATTGGCAAAGGGCAAGTGAAGCTGAAATTGCAGACAGATAACACACAGGTGTTGAAGGAGGTCATGCAGGGCCTAATCTTGGAGATGAGTCTAATTTCTTTAGGAAAGTGGGGTGATGGGACATGCACAATAACTCTCACAACGTATGTACTTGAATTAGATGGTGGTAAGAAAGTAGGTATCCTTTATCTATCTACTTATATTACTGATTCACCTTCTGTTGCAAAGATGTGGCTTTGTAGGCTTGATCACATATGTAGGAGGGGAATGCATGTTCTTAAGTAGAAGATAGATGTTTTTGACAAACTTAAGAACTAGAAAGCCTTGGTGTTCATGGACGAGATGATGGACAGAGATCAGCTGAGGGGACTGAATTATTCTGAGTAGGGCTATGTTGATTTGAACAAGGTTTTAATCCATGGAGAGCTTGCGGATAAAAATTTATCACTCACAGGTGAACACAGATACCGACATCCATCATACAGTAATTGACATCAGCAACAGGAAGATCGATGTCAGTGATATAGGAACCGATGTCAACAGAAGGGATACTGGCATCGGCTAGATAAATGATGTTGGCAGTCAGGGTCAGTGTAGGGAATTGACATCGGTCAGGAGCAGACTGGGAGATGACCAAGATCGATCATTGGAACGGATGGTGGGCAGATAGCAAGCTATCAACAAGTCTCAAACTCCCATATGGAGGTCAAAAAGGGTAAGTGAACCTCATATTCATTGTTCACCTTCTTTATATTGCTTATTAATGGTTGAGAACCAGGAAGATGTGAAGAGGCAATGCAAGTAGAATCCAAAAACAGTGAGAGCTTGGCATGGATGAGGAGTGTGAGTCCTTGGAGAAGAACCAAACAGGTATTTGTTCGTGGAGTTGTCAGCTAGAAGAAAGCACTGAGAGACAGATGGATTCCCAAGTTAGAGAAGAGAGTGGATGGACACGTGAGATGGAAGGCCAAGGTATATGGTCTTGAGGAAGTTGCAAGACAGTGGTACAGGTTTTGACAGGTGGATGACAAAGCAGGGCTTCAGTCAATGTTAGTGTAACCATTGTGTTTGTCTTACCAGGTGGATGATGAGTCATGACATTATCTAGTTACTATATGTGGGTGATTTGCTAGCAGGTTTGTACATACAGAGATTTGCTAAGCTAAAGGTAAGGTTAGTTCAGAGGTATGTCATGGAGAATTTGGGAGCAACGAAATTCTTTGGCATAAGAGACATGGAGATTTTGTCTCCAGTGGGAGCTGATGTGAAGACGGTATTGGCGGGGTTCAAGATGTAGGATGCAGAATCGGTAAGCACACCAAGGGCTGGATAGTTCAAGCTTAGCTTAGAACAGGGTTCAAAATCACATGAGGTCTAGTGTAGACCTGAGTTTTCCCAATCAGTG
Source organism: Torreya grandis (assembly GCA_037957365.1). Lineage (NCBI taxonomy): Eukaryota > Viridiplantae > Streptophyta > Pinopsida > Cupressales > Taxaceae > Torreya > Torreya grandis. The sequence continues at coordinate 1,090,970 of JARHVA010000930.1, read as the reverse complement.
GGAGTTGTCAAAAAGTATGGAGCCAATTCAGGGAAGGAGTATTGGAGGGCAGTTTAGTGGATTCTTAGGTATCTAAGAGGGACCAGCAATAGGGATTCATGTTATGCAGGGTCAAGGTCTTCACTACATGGATTTGTACGTTCGGATGTGGTAGGTTACTTGGATGACAGGTGTAGCATCACAAGTTGTGTGGTGGTTGGTCTTCAGGATTCATCTTGAAAAGGGATACAAGCCATGGAATTAATTAGGTGGTGTACAGGTACAGGTATAGGTGCAGCTATTTATCTCCAAGTGGGAGATTGTTAGGTTGTGGAGCTAAAAGCTTCACTAGGATGTAAACAGGAGGAGTTACGAAGGTTGCGAAGGTTGTAGAGAGTTGCAAAATGAGTTACAGGGCTACCGACGTCAGTCTAATCAACTGACATCGGTCAGGTAGCAGTGAAGAAGTAACCAACGTTGGTTACCAGTTGGCTGACATTGGTCAAGGAGGAGCCGACGTCGGCAGCCTGTATGTGAACATGCAGTTTGCATGTTGATTCTGGAGAGTCTATTTTTGGATTGTTAGTTTGCATGTTAAAGGCTAATCATAGTCTTGAGTTGCGTGTCTAATTATTGTAATTAAGATAGTCTAATTATTGTAAGCATGAGATCTATATAATAGACTCATGGGCTGTATTGTAAAATTAGTGCTAGTGAGTAAGAGAGCTAAATAAGCTCCTTCTGAGAGAAGAGAGCAATGGTGTTTTCCTCTTAGTGCCACAGTACCAAGTGTGGGTGCTAGTTTGGAGAATCAGAAGGGTTCTTCATATATGTATGATCTTGGTCAGCAAGTGTGCATGGCTTCTTTTGGAGATCTACATTGGTGAGTAAGGTCTGGTGATTTGCAGGTAACAGCAGAGAGCGGGAGATCTACTTGGAGTATGGTTGTGTACTTGGTGTACTGGTAGCATGTTACTTACTAGTGGAGGTGAACATCAATTCTATATTGGAGTTGATTGTTAGGACCGAGAGAGAGAGGGAAGAAGGTCTTGAGGTGTGGTGAGCCTTTGAGGTGGAAGAAGAAGTGGCATCTTCTTTATTGTATTTTCTTCTAAGTGATTATTAATACAATTATGTATTGTCTCTCATATTCCTGTGTTGTTTCATATTTCTAGTTACTTATTGATTCTGGTTAAATTTCGTGTGTAGTTACTAATACAAGAGGTAATCATATGTGCTCTAATTGGTGGAGCAAGATCCTGACAGAAACACCTATTTCACAAGGAGCACTTGCCCCTAGGATGGTCAATTCTTTCTAAACTAAATTTAGTGAAACACTTGTTTCATAAGGAGCACCTACCCCTAAGGATGGTCAAGTCCTTATGACCTAGATGTTGAGCACCCTCCAAACACCTATGATATGAACATTTCCACCTTCGGATTGATGTCTTCAACACCTGATGATGGACCATTGATTTTCCAATCCCTATAAAACACCCTCTCTACTTCTTCGCACACTCATAAACATCCAAAACCACCTTTTGGATCACTCCACACTTCTTAGCAATAACTTGATCACAACCTTAGATACATGACCAAATAGTCATACACATAGTCCACACTCTGATCTGCCTCTCAAATAAACCACAAAGCTCACATAGACATCATCTATCCTTTTCTCACACTCAAGGCAACCAAAATATCCTTTTGGATCACTCTAGACCTCTTCACTCATCCTTAATATTCAAACCTTCAAGATCACTATTATAACATCAAAAATATGACCTATAGGTCATACACATAGTCATCAACCTAATTTTCTATATAACCCATCCACTAAGCACCCACCCTTTCTCCTTTCCTTTGCTTTACAACACTCACACACACCTCTTCACTCAAGTCTAGAAATCAACACCTTTGATTTCACCTTTTATAGATCCATCATGATTATCATCTTCTAGGTCAGCCTTAATACTTATATTATCCCTTAAGACATATAATATATCTTAATATCATCCACACAAGTCAGCCATATCAACTATGGGTCATACTTAAGTAGCTACACCTTTCATGTAGGCCTTAGTAGCCCTTATAGGTCTCATGGAGACCTATTCACCCATTTAGTTCTTTATCAAGCAATTTAGAAACATAGGTTCACTTTCAAATGCATAGGTCCACTCCACATGACCTCTTAGACATCCTCAAATGATTATAGTCATCATTACACACTTTGTGTATGCTCAATCTACTCAAACATTAGCCTTATACATAAGAACACCATGAATGAATAAATAGTCAACTTTTAAGCTTTTATTCATATTAAATATGGATTGGTCAAACCTCAAAAATCCATATAGATCATTTTTATAGAGTTTAAAATACTCTCTAATAGCTTAGTCCCATTTAAACATTCAACTAGCATTAGAACAACTCAAATATCCTTCTCAGGTCACTTACAGAACATGGTTAAACACATAGTCAACTTTGGAGCTCAATAAATTTGACTGTATAAACATTCAGACCTCTAAACAAATTCAATGGATTCACCTTGAAGTCTTCTACAACTTTTCTTTTTACTTCAATAAATTCATCCTAGATCAAAATCTATAGCTCAAAAACTAAGCATTGGTTTTCCTTTCTTAATTTGAATATTCAAATTCCAATGGTCACTATTAAACATCAACACTTTGTCATCATCTCATGCCCTCTCATATCTTGAATGAATAAACATCATTGATCTCCCTCAAAAGTAGCTTGATTTTTAACTATGTTAAACATATGTCAGTTTGACCTCATCTCGTGTTCCCTAGTAACTTTGACCAAATATGCACTATCAATTTCCTTGGAAGTAGCTCAGTCTTTACCTTTACTTACTATTAAAAATTGAGCACTTATCATCATCTCACTACTTCCTAAAAATTTATAATAACTGCACTCCATCAATATCTTCTAGAGTTGCTTGGACTTTAACCAACTTAAACATCAGACACTTTAACCTCTTTGACTTAATATGCATCATAGATCTCCATATGTACAAATACCAGCTCATTGTTAGATCCTTATCTAGTCCTGATCTTTACCTTTTTCAAATTTAGATAAGTATGGGAACCTCTACAATCTGCTTGGAAGGCCAACTTTAAACCTTAATAAAAAAATTTGTGCTCAATTGCATGTCCTAAAATTTAAACCATGTGATCTTTCAGAATCCATCCATATATAAAACTACTTCTAGAACCTTCACACATTTGAAATATAACACCATAAATTTTCTTACTTATCTCTACTTGAACTTAGAAATCAATCTTAGATTAATTTTAGATCATAGAGTTGTGATGTGATTAAACACACACCATTAGATCTCCTTTACAAATTTGGCTAAGTATGGGAAAACATTGTAAACTACCTGGAAAGCCAACTTTATACAATTATATGTTTTTCTCCACTCAACCACATGACCTATTACTTAAACCATATCAACTTGAGACTAATGTTATCACACCCATATGACCAACTCCCCTTGAATCATCCATATGTGGTAATGTTGATGTCAGCAAATTGCCTACTCAGATTTTTCTATCACAAAACCAACTATGTTAATATGAACATAATGAATAATCAAATGAATACCATGTACTTACACAAGATCTCCAATCATCCTTAACTTCTAATATTACCCCTCACACATGCTCAATACTTCAAACCCATCCTTAATTATGCCAAAATTGAAGATCACCCAAGCTTACTTCAAGCATACTAGGATAAGCACATTGCACACTTTGTCATTGATATTTAGACTATCAAGACACTTCATCCATTCACCTAGATACCTCCTTGACATCCTTGATAACTCTATAATAATCTCCCCTTTTTTCATTGATGTCAATACCCATCATACAGCTGACCTTTCTTTTCTCTCTTCAAGTACACTCACAATAAGAACCTTCTCCCCCTTTGACACAATGACAAAGTGGGCACAAACCGATCCTAAGGAAATGAAAATACCACCAACAAGAGAGGACCACATTATAAATATGATACAAACTCCCCCTTACCTAGAGCCTACCTCTTCTTTCCTTGACAACTTCCTCTTGCTACATTCCAATACTCTCTTCAACCAAGCACTACAACTAACGAAGAAAGAAAACACAAAAGTAAAAAAATATGATGGAACTCACCAAGAAACATTTGAGCAGAACTCCACCTAATATCTCTGAGTCATTACACCTCTTTAGCATCTTTAGATCTCCACACACCATGAAGAACCACCACATAGGCTTACTAGCCTTCTATTAAACCACCTCAAGGACCACCAATAAAACTTCATGCCACTCACCAAATAAGAAACATGCTCTAAAACAATCATATAACTTACATTAAAACACTCATAACATGATATTTTAGATAAATTGATTAAAAAGCACTCTTCTTCACACTAGGCTTGTCTAGTCTCTTTGTAGCCCTACCTGGTACTTACAGAGACCACAACTTTTAGTAAGCACATTATCAAGACCTAAAAATTCATATCTAGAGCACACTCATAGGCCCCCTTAACCACACCAATTTACATCACCTATCTCATCATTTGTAACATACTTCCTTCACAAACCTATAAGTCAATTAGGCCTACATCTTGACAAAAATTTGAATAAATTGAAAAACACACACCTTAAATCTCTATGAATCTTGATTGACAACCCATTTGGCCTATTCAACCTATTAAGAATCCTCAGACCTCAACTCATAGGGAAAATCACTTTTCTATCATATCTCAAAACTCTAGAATCTTAAAATAAATAGGGTCAACAAACCTCTTTATGGTCAATACCCACCTCTAAAACTTCTTACACACCTAGAGACAACCATCACATACTTCTAGACCAAGATTTTAGCTTCCATACTCTTGGGAACCCATACATCTTATAACCCATTTTAGACCTACTTTCCCTTAAGCCAAAACTGAGAAAACTGAGAGCACTCAAAAATCTCTAATTTGACTTCAACATACCTTCAAACCACAGAACCACTTGGAGCATGCTAAAATAATTTAAACAAACCTTTATATGTAAAAATGTCATCTTGACAACTCACAAATCCTTTTTTTCCACTAGGAAACCTTCAATATGACCCTAAAACTACTCTAACTTTAGGACCAAAATCCTTGAATACACTTTAAGAACACATACTTGCTTCTCTACAACAAAGATGTATCCTAAGAGGCATAGGCAAAGACACCCTACTTCACATGGTTCCTTAGAATAATGTGAAACTAGGAGTTACACAATCTCCTCTATTACTTCCCTGATCCTCTTGTAGCTATGGGACTGATTGTTCTTCTTTTTTTAGACTTAAGAGAAACAACCCACTCATCCATTACAACATTCTCCTTCTCTTTTAATACTTTTTTAACAACACATAGGGATAACATAGATTCATGACATACCTTTTTTAGTTGAAGAATCTTCCTTGTATTTTATAACCTCATCACTAGGTATTGACAACTAATGTTCTTGGCATGAAACTTACTCAACAATAGTAGGATGTTTACTTGAATACATACACACCTCAGAACTAGCCTCAAACAGAACATTGGTCTTCTCCTTGAGCTTGTCTCTTCATTCACAACATGAGCATACAATGAGAGATCATGTCTCTCTCCAACTTTTGTAGTATCCTCCATCATAGAAAATAGATTACTTAGACCTTTAGACTCATCATGACTCACACTTATCACCTTTAGTTTCCATGAGTTAACTTGTGTTCTTTCTTTCTCTCTAGGATCCTGATTAAACCTATTCTATCTTTTAGGCCTTTGGTTATAAAATCTAACAATGTGACCTCTTTCTTGATAGTTGAGTCACACTATATCTTTTACAAGAAGCTTATCCTACCTTTCTTGATTAGAAAAAAATCTTGTAATGTGTCCATTCTTTTGACAATTGAAACAAACTACTCCTTTTCAATAAGACTTGCCTTGCCTTAACTTATTTGGGTAGTGCTTAACAAAGTGTCCCTCATCAAGATAGTTAAATCACTTAAACTTTTTCACACCTTTTGACTGATAAACCCCATCACATTTCCATGCATACTAATTTCTAATAGGTCTCTTGAATTCTCTATCTTTATGCCCAAACTAATTGTAGGTAAAATAATAACCATTAAAGTTTACATGCCTAATAGCATTAGGTTGTCTCACTTGATTAATTTTAAATCTATTTACACCATTATTTCTTGACTAATTGGTGACCTCTAAGGGCTGATACACCTTGCTCTCATTGACCTTTATGTCAACTTGAGAAGCAACTTTGAGATCTTCATTCATTCTTGCCTAAAACACATAGAATTTATCTTCATAGTCCTTGATTTGAGACTTCATATTCTTGTTAATCTTCTTCTCAATCTTCAGTTCTTCAAGAGCATTCATCAATTCAATCTCATAGTCTACCTCATCTTTATCGTCATCTAAATCACTCCAATTATACTCCTTTTGATATGAGCAACTTCCTTTCCCAGCTATGAAGAGGGATTTATCTTCAATAGGACCATCATCTGTATGATCATACTCTAAGTCACTATCTTCACTCCCACTAATGAGCTACAATATTTATTGGTGTAAAGACTCTTCTTTTTCTTAAAGGACTTCTTATTATCATACTTTCTTAATCCTTTCTTCTTTTTATCAAACTTGTATGTCTTCTTATCTTCATCTTGGCCAACACCATGCTCTTCATCATTATTCTTTTAATGCTTATGAGGGCATTGATTAGTAAAATATCCTACCTCTCCATAATTAAATCCTTTGAATGGAGTTTACCCTAATACTTCCCTGACCCTATTTCAATTTCCTTATAAACAAAGCAATTAGTTCATCTTCATCAATATCAAATATGTCATCATCCTTGAGTTTCTTACCTTGGAACATCTTCTTTGGCTTCATTTATATCTTTAATGTTGTTTCCTTATTTGGTGGTATATCATTATTTACTATCATCTCATAGGTAGTAAGGATGCCATGTAATTCATCCATCTTCAACTAAGTAAGATCATGAGTTTATTCTATTGCAAACACTTTTAAATCAAACTTGAGAGAGAGATACCCTAATACCTTTTGAACTACAATAGCTTATTCAAGCTTCTCTCCAAGACCTCTGATGATGTTCACAATCTCATCAACTCTCTAAAAAAAGGATGCCACATAATCTTCTTCCTTCATCTTAAGACTCTCAAATTGTCTTCAATGAGTCTACAACTTTGCCAACTTAACCTTTAAATATCCTTCAAAAATAGTCTTAAATTTATCCCACATTTATTTGGTAGATATGCAATGGATTAGCTTGGTGTATTTTGTCTCTTAAATACCACAAGTGATAGCATTCATTTCCTTATAATTGTTCTCAAACAACTTATTATTTGTAGCACTTGATGCAAGAATAGTAGGTGCAAAATAACCATCCACAATATATTGCCAAGTGTCAAACCCTAGGGACATGATGTAGGTCCTCATTATTTCACTACAAAAATCATAATTGGATCCATTGAACATTAGTGCTTTATTAGTGGAAAAATATCCTTACATTTGATGACTGCCCATATTGTACCTTAGATCTCCTTCAAGTTGTCAAGCCTTTACCAAAGGACTTACTCTGATACCAATTATTAGAGGTACAAACCACTAAGATGGGGGGGTGAATTAGTGGTATAAAATAATATAATTCAATTTACAAATCCTTCAGACACTTAAACATTCAATACAAGCATTCATGAAGTATTTAAGATGTTTATAGCAATGAATAAATATATAATGAAATGTTACACACACAACACAATATCTATGTGGGAAACCCTCTTAGGGAATAAAACCCACTTGTAAACACATGGATTACTTATCCTATAATAAGTATGTAAACATGAGACTTTAGTGAAACACCTATTCCACAAGGAGCACCTACCCCTAGGATGGTTAAGTCCTTCTGACTAGACTTTAGTGAAACACCTATTTCACAAGGAGCACCTACCCTTCAAATGGTCAATTCCTTTTGACCTAAATTTAGTGAAACACCTATTTCATAAGGATCACCTACCTCTAAGGATGGTCAAGTCTTTTTGACCTAGATGTTGAGCACCATCCCAACACTTATGATATGAACATCTCCACCTTTGAATTGATGTCTTCAACACCTAATGATGGACCTTTGATTTTCTAACCCCTATAAAACACCCTCTCCACTTCTTCACACACTCACAAACATCCAAAACCACCTTTTGGATCACTTTACACATCTCAACAACTTTGTCACAACCTTAGCAATATGACCAAATGGTCCTAAACATAGTCCACACTTTTATCTACCTCTCAAATCAACCACCAAGCTCACATATACATCATCTATCCTTCACACACACTCAAGGCATATAAAACATCCTTTTAGATCACTCTATACCTCTTCACTCATCCTCAATATTCAAACATGCAAAAGAACTATTCTAACATCAAAAATATGACCTAAAGGTTATACACACAGTTATCAATCTACTCTACTCTACAACCCATCCATTGGGCACCCACCCTTTTTTATTTCCTTTGCTCTACACAACTCACACATACCTCTTCACTCAAGTCTATAAATCACCACCTTTGATTTCAACTTTTATAGAGCCATCATGATTATTATCTTCTAGGTCAGATATAATACTTATCTCAACCCTTAAGACATCTAACATAGCTCAATACCATCCACACAGGTTGGTCATAGCAACTATGGGTCACACTTAAGAAGTTACACCTTTCAATAAGGCCTTAGTATCCCTTATAGATATCATAGAGACATATTCACCTATTTAACACTTCACCAAGAAATTTAGAAACATAACACCACTTCCAAATGCATAGGTCAACTCCACATGACCTCTTAGACATCCTCAAATTATTACAATCATCATTACACACCTCTGTGTATGCTTAGTCTACTCAAATATTAGTCTTGTACATAATAACACCATGAACAAATAAATGGTCAAGTTTTAAGCATTTATTCATACTAAATATGGATTAGTCATACCTATAAACTCCATATATATTATCCTCATGGAGTCTAAAATACTCTCTAATAGCTCAGTGTCCTTGAAACATCCAAATACCATCAAAACAACTCAAACATCCTTCTCGAGTAACTTATAGAACATGGTCAAACACATAGTAAACTTTGGAGATTAATAACTTTGACTATACAAACATTCAAACCTTGTAACTAAATTCATTGGATGCACCTTGAATTCCTCTACAACTTTTATTTTTAGAACATTAATAAATTTGTCTTGGATCAAAATTTATAGCTCAAAAACTAAGTATTGGTTTTCCTTCATTAATTTGAATATTCAAATTCCAACAGTCACTATTGAACATCAAACATTTTGTCAACATCGCATGCCCTCTCATAGCTTGAATGAATACACATCATCGATCTCCCTCAAAAGTAGCTTGATCTTTAACTATGCTAAACATATATATATATATCAATTTGACGTCATCTTGTGCTCCCTAAAAATTTTGACCAAATATGCACTGTCCATCTCCTTCGAACTAGCTCAATTTTTACCTTTGCTTACTGTTAAACATAGATCACTTGTCATCATCTTGATGCTTCCTAAAAATTTGAAATAAATGTGCTTTGTCAATATTTTTAAGAGTATCCTAGACTTTAACCAGCTTAAACATTAGACACTTGAATTCTTTAACTCAATACATATCATAGATTTGCCTTTGCACAAACACCTGATTGCCACTAGATCCTTATCGGGTCCTAATCTTTACCTTTTAAAAACTTGGCTAAGTATGGGAACCTCTATAATCTTCCTATAAGGCCAACTTTGAACCTTAATAACTTTTTTTATGCTCAATCACATGTCCTAAAATTTAAACCATATTATCTTCTTTCATAGGGGAATCTATCTATATATCAAGCTACTCCTATAACCTTCATGTATGTGAAATATAACACCATAAAACTACTTACTTAGTTCAAATTAAACTTAGGCATTAATCTTAGATTAATTTTGCATCATAGATCTATGATGTGATTAAATACACACCATTAGATCTCCTTTGCAAATTTGGCTAAGTATGGGAAAACATTGCAAAGTACCTAGGAAACCAATATTTCATAGTTATAGTCTTGGGATGGGTAAGTCCTCATCTTTAAAGCATTAACTAAATTTACAAGTCCAAAAATATAACAGTGTGTTTTGAATCAAACAAAAGGTGCATGTATAATGATAAGATTTAGAACAGACTCTTCAACTAAAAATATAATATATGTGCAAAATAAGTAAGTTACGAACTAAAGTTCTAACTTGATTAAAACATCCAAACACATAACTATATTAATTAGGGTGTTGATGTGGGCATTGATGGATGAATAATTTGATGGATTAATTGATGTTATATTTGAAATAATAATTGGGGGTTATGAGGGATCAAAACTAGGTTTGTAGGAGTATGTAAAACCATAAATCTTGAAAATTTAGCAACCTAATTTATTATGGTAACACTAATAATTGGTTGAGCACTGGGTCTGGATCTAGAAGCTAACTATTTTTCCCTAATTTATTCAAATAATGCATATGTGACATCAAACTCTTTATTTATGATATTCAAATTTAGCAAAAAAGGTTTGAAGAGTTTGATGGCCTTAGCCATCAACCTTATTTGTTTAGCTTCCAAGCTCTTGAATTCTGGTCTAAGAGTTTCAGCTCTTATTACCCTCCCTTTATCAAAATTAACCAATTCTAAAACTTAATCATTGGTTCTATATCTATTACCTTCAACATCTTCTTTGAAGTTATTTTCAACTACTAGAAGAAGGTTCTCAAAATTCATCATGTTGACTAACTCTCTTATAGGAGTGATCACATTAGTGACCCTTATGTCCCTCAAAATCTCTAAAGCCTCATTTTCATGACTAGAAAAAATTCCTAGTAGAGTCTTCATTTGGTTATGCCGATTGAGGGAAGCATCCCTTATTGAAATTATATAGTTAAGGCACTAGGATGCATCCATGTTGGTCATCAAGTTCAATTGGTTTAATGCAATGGTTTTGGAATGTTGAACTAATAAATTCAACATTTTATCTAATTCTTTCATTTGATGCCCAAACTTGGTTACATTCATTCTATTGGGTTGGCTTCCTACCCTAGAAACCCAAATGTTATTCAAAATTTTATACAGCTTAATAGTTGCACTTTGCACATCATTGACTAATTTTAGAGGATCATGTATAGTTTGTCTATGTCGGAGTATTTTATATGCTTCCTCTTTGCTCCCGTACATTTCCTTCATGTCCACATCTTTAAAATATACAAAAGAAAAGAAATTTTCATTATAAACAGTAGGAGCATTGGGATTCTTCTTGGGCTTCTTTGATAAGGGTAATAAATTATCACTTTGTTCAAATTTTACTTCCTCCCTGATATTCAGATTCAAATCCTACCTCTTCCCTACTCTCTGAATAGTCCCACTCTTCTTGCCAAAATAGGTAGAGACTATAGGTAGATCTATGAGAACCAAATTATATCTCTCATCCCTTGCACAATAAATCTCCTTTACCCATTAGGGAACAATGAATTCCTAGGTTTATTCATCTAGACCTTGGTCTTCAAAACTGGAAGGTGGAGTCATAGGAGGGGGTGTTATTTATGGTATTACTAATGATTCACTTATTTGTATTAGGAACTGGATAAGTGGGTAAACAACTCTCTCCCATGGTAATGGTTCCCTTATTATAGTAACCTCATTTACAAACTTGGTTAAGCCTAAGATCTTCTCCATAGTCATGGTATATGATGGCATGAATGATGACTAGGGCATTGGGAGATCTAATTAAGCTAATTGTTTCTTTGGAACTAGTGGACTTTTAGGGTTATAGGTGGAAATTTTAACCTTTTTAAAAATGAATCCATTTTTTGGGGACCTTTATTAACATTCAAGGAGATTGAATGGGTAAACTCATATAATTAGACAAAAGAATACCTGGGATATCTAGAGGCAAGTCTATAGCTAAAATATTTATAGTAGGAATGGATGAAACAAGATAATAATATACCTCAATTATGTTCTAGCTTTTTTATTTGATGAGGATTTGTTGATATAAATATCTAGGTAGATTTCCTCCTTTTGTTAAGCTTTCTATGCTCATGGCCTTAGCCTTATCCAATTATACCTCTTCGTCCTCTAGAGGTGCCTATTCATCCTTTTCTAACCATTTTCCCTTCATTTTTTCTACGTTTTCTTCATTATTTGAATACTCAACTCATGATATTACTTGATTAGGCCCCTCTTTCTCTATTTCTTCTTCTTCTTCCTTAGCATCAAGGGTATCTTCTATATTAAGGAGACCAAATTATGTTCTTTATTCTAATTATTTTCCCTTGGAGGAGGTGGGAATATCTTTGGGCTTCCTCTAGTAAGTAACTATGGGGGGTGTGGAAGGTGGAAGAGATGGTGAAATAATTAGAGGAATAATGATGGTGGGAATCATTACTACAAGTGGTGGTAAAGGAATGGTTGGTGTTAATAGTGGTGGGGAAAGATGTTATTAGATTTGGCATAGTAGGAAGAGTTTGAGGAGAAGTCTTCTCATTAATTGTTGTGGATGTTAGCAAACTTACCCAAGAATACTTGGGAGAATCAGGAGTAGTTAGAATAGACAAAAATGAAGCCTATATAAACTCATGGAGACTTACTTGAGTAACCATTGTAAGAGGTGGTAGAGGTGTCATAACTAGAGTTTTATTCCTCTGTCTATCTGAAGGAGGTGTAGAGTTATCCATTTTTTAAGTTTTTCCTAGAATTGTAGTAGTGTCTGAAGATGAAGAAGGTAACCAAGGACTTGGGAGACCTTTTAGAATTTCCCTCCTTATTTAAGGGTTGGATTCCCTCTAGCTATTTGATTCCCCTTATTTCAAGTTTTTTGTTCCCATGTAGAAGAGGAGGGTTGATCTTTCACTTGTGAATCTTGTGACTAGGTTGTAGGCCATTGTTGGCTCCATGCCCTATGCACCTTTTATTTTATAACTTTAGGATCATATTAAAGGACCTTAGCCCAAGTCATAAACATCAGTTTATTATTCATCTTGATCCATACCTTTGTGTCATCTAATGCATTTAGAAATATATCATCATGATCATATTCTTGGTGACCATATGAGATTTTAAAATTTTTCTTCTCCTTAATGTATTGCAGGTATCCCCTTATCTTCTTCCTAGCGTCCCATTCCTTAAATGGTGCCACCTTTAGATTGTAACCAGTTATGACCTTTCTAGCCTAGATGAAATGCGACCTAATCACATATTGTAGTTTCCCATTACTTAAAGTAATTTTAAAGTAATAATCCAAATATTTTGATCCTAACTCTTCATCAATGTTGTCATAAATTTGAAATGTTATTTCCTACTCTAATATTGTATCTAGTACATGGTGTTATAGTAGCAGTGGTGATGTTCATGTACCTTCTATACTAATGTATTGACGTTGGGGTAATACCAATAGTCTTCCATTTTATCAAGGCTTCTTCTTAGGTTGTCAGAAAACTTGGGCATTAGAGTGCCATGAATTGATTAAAACACTTGAGGATATACCTTGTACATATTTTTTGAATTTTGTTTTTTAACCTATATATGAACATAAAATAATGATCCTCTTTGACCCTATATGTTGATGTTTTCCATATTTTTATGTGGGTCTTATAAACATTGCCTAATATTTCATCTAGTAAATAAGACATCATATATAAATTTCCATCAGCTGGCCTTTGATCAGGATAAAAAAATTGTGTCTTCAACCTAACACTTATGATCTCTCCTAAGGTGACTACTTTGTTAGATGTCAAAAGAATGTCCAATAATGGGACCCACTGAACTTGTACATATGCAGTGCTAAAAAAGACCATATAATTAGTTTATGAGAACCATAGTTATCCTAATTCCTAATCTAAACTTTATAATACAATTGTATTAAATCCCTCCCTTTAGGTTCATCCTCTAGCCTTGAACTAGCCATTGTATCAGCTTTCCATCTATGATATTTTTCTTGAGTTAAACATTACTTGGGACTTGATTATATGTGGTATAAAGGATCATAAATAGAAGACACCTCTTAAATACCATACCAAAAATGTAAGTAGCTATGTTTTTTATTTTCCCTAATGTGCAGACAATCCCTAAAAAATGTTCCACTAAAATATAAACCTCTAAGTAGGTCTATGTAAGGCATTACCTCTAGTTTTATCGTTACTTAGTGGAGGCCTTATGCTTTAATGGGTAGTAGGTCATCTGTATATTTATTCTCATCTATATAAATTGGATATTGTGTATAATATGTCACCATGGATTCTACTTCATTCCATAATGTTGAGTAGTGAAGGAATTTGAAGTTTGGGGCACTCTTCTCAAACACAGTATCCAAAAATCCCTCGCCTAAAGCACAAGAATACATGTAAGGAGATTGAGGATGACCTTTATTTGAATAGGATGCCATTATTTCAACTTTAATTTTATAAGTATTATTGTAAATTTATTATTTTACTCTATCAAGCTCACTTGAGAAAATTAGGGCTTCTTGAATGCTTGAAGGTTCAAACTTGCAATGCTAGATTGAGAGAATAATGGTGAAATGACTTTCATTCAGATAGATTTTACATATATCACTTTAAAATATAAGTCTTGAATTAATTCATGTGTCATCAATGAAAATAATGACATTTAGATTTATTTCTCATTTCAATTTGAAAGTGCTAGTCAACTTTGCTGGTTTCATTCACTGGCCAAATGATAACATTTCATTAACTTTACATGTTTAGTCATGTTATTTGAGATAGATGTCACTTATTCACTCATTGGCTCATTTGATTTATTTTTGATATTCTTAATGTATACCTATATTATGTTTATCTTGGGTTATGACACTTGTTTGATATTAGTTCAACTAGCTCTTTAGATTTGTAGTTTTGTTTTGTATGCTCTAGGGTCATGAGTTACCATGATTGAGCCATGTAGAGAATCTCAGGACTATGGGAACTTGGAAGGTTGGATCCATAGCTAATTTTATATTGGTATTTTGTATGTATTTAAGGTATCAATGTAATTAAATACAAACACATGGTATGATTTTAGAGACCTAGAGGCTTAGAAACTTGGGACCATTGAACCCTTGACTTTGGTTTTATACTTCCATAGTTGCATTTAGACAAAGAGATGCCAAGTATCACTTGTTCGGAACTTAAAAGCTTAGAACTATTAGACCATGAATCTTCAGACTATGTAAATCCTTCCACGGTTCTAATCAATGAAAAGTATGCCAAATGTCAAACACTCATAACTATAAAATCTCATAACCATTAGACTTCAGGAGCTCGAACCTATTATCTGATTGACAATTTTTGGTAAACTTTCTATGTTCTTAGGTTCACGAGAATGCACCACATGGCATGTTTTTATATCTCATGGAATATATGGACTTATAATTTCCTTTTTACTTTGAAAAACCCGTGTAACTCTGTAATTCCATCTATCAATTTTTTTAAATATTAGGATCTATCTAAAGACTTATAAACTTTTAATAAATCTAAAGGCTCCTAGTGGCGTGATAGTGACACCTATCACAAAAAGTGAGGCCCAATTATGGGTGGTTAATAAGTCCAAGTTGATATTCCTATGATCACATAAAACACATAGGAAAACTAGGATGAAAAAGATATTAGTATCGTTAGTCGATAAATCTGAGCATCAGTTTCAAAATTAACTTATTAAAACCCAAGGTTACAAATAACTTAAAATATTCATTCAAGCTTTTATTTTCATGATTCAAGTTTCTTTAAATTTAAACTCACAAAAATAACCTTAGGATTGGTATAAATAACATCATATTATGTACTTATAAGGTTTATAAGTTCCCTCAAATAGAGGTTTTTGACAATGATGGGTCCCAGTTTGAAATTTTAAAATGGGGTGTGTGCGTGTGTGTGTTAGGGCACAACAAAACTAAGCACCCCTCATGCCATTTCAATAATGAATTTAATATGAAAATATAATCTACTATTGAGAAATGAGAAGAAACATAAGCCTAATCCTAAGCTTCCATGGGAAATCAAATCAAAGTTATGTAAATTAGACATGATTCAAACCAAAATAAAGCTAATTATAAGAACAAGTAAAGATATGGTTGTAATAAAACCCTAAGAAATGAAAAATTAGAGAAAATTGAATCTTTAAGGATGAGGATTATTAATCTCTATGTTGAATGCTAGCTACAATTAGATTCACATAAATATGAAAAGTGGGTGTAAAACTGAGGATTAGATATGAAATGTGAATTAAAACACTATGCGAGAATTGTGTCTAAAGCAAAAAAATTAAAATATGAAAATAAACACTATAAATTTTTTTTTTTTTTTTAAAAATCTAGGTAGAAACCTTATAAGGTGTAGGTATTTAAATATTAAATGGGATCACTAAAATGTTTTCAATATATGTGGTTTATAACTAATTAATGTGCACAAACAACTAAAACATTGATAAAAATTTATATAACAACCATATGATCAAACCTGTGAGCATGTAAAGATAAGCACCCCACATTCCATTTTAGTAATGAATTTTATATGTAAATATAATATACCAATGATAAAGGATAAGAAACACAAACCTAAACATAAGCTACCATTAGAAAGCAAACCAAATTTATGTAAATTTGACATGATTCAATCCAAAGGAAACCTAATGATAAGGAACCTAAAAGTAGATGGTTGTAATAAAACCCTAAGAAAAAGAAGAAATGAAAAATTAAGAAAAATCATACCTTTAGGGACAAGGATTATGAATCCCTAGGTTGAATGCTATTTAGGATTATATTTACATAAATATGAAAATTAAATGTAAAACTAAGGATTATATATTAAATTTGAATGAAAACACTAAGTGAGAGTTATGTTTAAAGAAATTTAAAAATATATATGAAAATCAAAAGTAAAAAATTAAAATTAAAATCAACCCCTAGGGCAAACCTTAGAAGGTGTAAGTATTTGAATAAATAAGGGGATCACCAAAAAATTTTGCCTATTTATGGTTTATGAATAAATAACAATCACAAAAAACTAAATCATTGACACAAGATAGATCTAAGAATTAACAATAAACTACAGCAATAAGATCTAATTCATGCCTAGAAAGAGTAATTTAAAGTAAATTAAACAATTGAAAAAATCATGTAATTAGAGGAAGAGAGAAGTGAGATATATAAGAAAACCTAGTTTTTATTTTAATTTTATGAGATTTAAATATAGATTAGGGAGATTTGTGGATTTTAACCCTATAATTTGGGCCTTCATTGGGTTAGGGATCAAATTCACCATGTCATCAGATTTACATTACATAAATTTGGAAGGTTATTGAATGTGTACCTATACAACTACAAAAATTCAATCCATGTCATTAAATTGTACTTTGCTACATTTTAAGTTATATAAATTTCTAGGTGATGGTGTGGCAAAATAATAATAACATTGTGTTATGGATTCTCTAAATTAGTGTCCAAAATTTATATTTATCTTATAATTTATATTTGACCTAATTTACCACAAATGTTACAAGATGAATAAACAAAGTTAATTTTATTTGGATCAGGAAACATCTAGAGAGTTTCAACTACATATCATACATGCATGGAATCAGAGCCAATGCACTTCTCATGTGTGTGAATTAAATTATGAGATTAAGAGCTCTACCTTCTCTCCTTATTAAATCATGGGAAGCTAAATTACATTCACCTAAGCCTTATTTTCATAGAAGATGTAAATAAAACCTTGTTACAAGTTTATAAGAGTAGAGATATGGTAATTTAGTGCATTCCTAGACTTTGATCCTCTTGATGCTTCCTTATTGAAAAGTATCTTGGAGGATTTGTACATATAACCATCTCAATTTTGAATTAGGAACATATTGGTACAAAAATTTACCAATAAAACACATAAGAACTAAAAATTATGGGTCCAAACTTTGAAAATAAGTGAAATAGGGAAGAAGGGCCCATAAAAAAACAAGAGACAAATTGATCAACCATAGAATCCATATGAGACAAATTTAGTAAATCATTGTATCTAACCCAAGAGAATAATTGAGACATGAAAAATAGGATAAACACATAGAAGGCCTCAAAACATATATAAAACAAAGAGGAGAAATAAAATATAGGAAAGGAAATAACACATTACTAAACACATAAGAAGAAAGGAAGATAAAATAAAATGAAAAAGAACCAATAAGACCTTAATATAGACTAATGAACCATTTACAAAAAAAACACTAAAACATTTCAATAATAATCCTTGTACCAAAATTATGTTTTTACAATATTATTAAAAACATCCAATTGATGGCTTTGTTAGAGTAGTTAAAAAAATCAAGAAAAAGAGAACATTTATTTAAATTGAATTTACCAAAGAGAATATCCCATGTGATAATTCATATGAATGACCATTATTTAAAAGATCAAATATATATGGTAATGAAAAATATGTCATAATGGTTGATAATGCCTCAAGTTTTAATATATTTATTACAAAAGTTATTTATAGTCTTGAACTTATCTTGGATAATTTAGCATATATTCATATGGTTGCCATGGGAACACATTGGGTGTATTATTTTCCCTATAAGAGTGGGACCAAATACAATTTAAACTTTATTTCATTTAGCCCTTAATATTGAATCATATAATGTTTTACTCGATTGACCATGGGTATATCGAATGCAAGAAATCCCTTCCACTCTACATTTATGTCTAAAATTTAGACATTGATTTCAAGTGGTTACAATTCAAAGGGATATTAGTTTTTCAAAGGAATATAATAGTAATGAAGTTGTCTACATAGATCACCACAAGATTTATTACAATGTATTCTTAAATAAAGGGTAGATAAAATACAGAGGCATATGTATATTCTAATGAGGGTGTGTTCATCATATATTATGTCTCCAAGAAAACCATGGGATTATAAATAAAATTAGTATATAAGAGACATTAGTTATCAAGATAGTTATATAATGAACAATGTGATAAATTAATACAATGATTATGATTTTTATCCTTAGATTCATGGGTATCACAATGCCCTATACTTACTATTAGTGGTATTAGTGCTTCGAGTTTCATATCTTGTGATGATTATCATAGACATCCTAGTTGAAGCTAACTAATCTCTTATCATGGAACTTGAGCACTCTCTATGTGTATGATGTGTTATATTACTTAACCTTTTGTAATGTTGTGTAGTTCATTCTTAGTTACATGTTTATTTATTTCTCTGTGTGTAATATATTATCAACTGATGTCTACTACAATGTAATGGTGTCTTACTTATTATTAGTTGATTGGAAAAATATCATCTACTTTATCATTATATTAGAGCACACACATTTCAAAAACATTCACATATAATATCATATAAAATTTAAATATAAAATATATTTTAAAAATAGATCTTACACGACCACACTAAGGGCACATCTCCCACAAAAATCATATATGTGGCATAGGGGAATGATCCCCTTACCAATCCTTGACAACCTTTATGGAAATGCATGCTATGGACATATATGTCCTACTATGTGTATCACACCTTGATCATGATCTCATATTATCAAATTATTTTAGCCTCTAATTCTCTATTTTTAGGTCATGGTGCTTATACTAAATCTCCACATACTTGGCAAAGATGGTCTATATGGTTGCATCATTTTTCAGAGTAGAAATCACCACCTTTTATCTCCATATGTTTATTTTAATTGTATGTAATTATAGTATATCCTATAGATAACATATTTCTTCTTGTCTTTAGGTGATATTTGTGCTCATTGCCTCAATTATGGTAGTTTTTTCTAGGTACACTACCCTAGCCATGCTAGCTATATAAAATATATATATGCATGTCTCCTTATTTCAAAGTAATCTCATCTGATAATTCCTAAAATGCCCTTAAAATTTTATCAATTATTTTTATTGATCATGGTATAAACAATGATAGCCCAATAATCAATTATCATTATTTCACATTAAATAATGATTAATCAATGAATTTCATAACCATAATCAAACATAATAAACTAAGTGCATTGACATTTTTACCTAGATCTTCTTTCTACCTGTTGGTATCCCTTGTTAATCAGATCATAGTTATTCTCAATAATTCCTCCTCCATACCTTAAGTGATATACCATCCCTATACATAGGGTCCTCCATCAAAGTCTCTCTCCTCAGGAACGTGTCTATCCCCTGATCTAGGAGGATATAGGTGACTAGATATTACCATAGTTTATCACTGTTGCATATATATCTTTACACCAACATCAATAGAATTGACATTAGTTTCATAAATTAATTTCCAATTTTTAAGATAGAATTCCAATTTTGTGTTATTTTATAGATCTTATAGTGTTAATATTGTAGCACTCAACTCATTAATAATGGCAGTTAATGATGTCACCACATTCTTCAATTATGAAGCAGTTAGTACCAAAAATTGTAAAAATTAAAATAATGATTCAAATTCATCTGTTGTATATTAATTTACACTTACATTCATTGTAAATAGGTTATGTAAACAATAATGAATTTAGGAAGCAAATAAACACCAAACATATAATCTCTCAGAGATTGTAAATAACTTAGCATAATAAAATGTTTCTATCATAGTTATACATTTGGTTTTCATCTCCTTATTCACTTTCCTCGTTATTTAAAAAAAATATTCATATTATATATCATTTATAAATTCACTTCCCTTCATAACCCTCTTAAATCTATTTAAGTAGGCTACCTATTAGTTCTCTTCTTGTGCCCCTAGATCACCCCATGGTGAAAATAGTGGTATAGGATGAACCCAAACTCACCATGTCCACAAAACCTCAATGCATCATACATCATTGATCCATATATCAATATTCCTCTCATCTTAATCCTCATCATATCTATGCTCTAAACCTATCATCTAAGGTGGGTCCCACTTTTTATCCCTATGTGGAATCTCTACATCTTGTGATAGATAATAATGGTTTGGGCACTTATTTAAGTATCACATACTATATCAACATAATTTATTACTAGAACCTATTTATCATGATTCAAAATCAACATTAATACAATCTGATCACTCTAATTCATCACATTTATGTGGCATCCTTAGCCTACCCTGGATGCCCTCTATAGGTCAATAAGGGTATGTATCTCTCCTCAAGGGAATACATATCCATCCTATAATAATTTTTATTCAAATATATTTATTTCTTGGGTAATAAATTTATTCATATGCATGTATACGGTATCTCTATGTCCTTTAAGTTAATAGATAGGCCACTAAGCCTAACCACTGCCAGGTGATTATATGCTCAAACTTGTAGGAGTATACCTACTATTATATCATCACCAAGATCCTCATTAAAAACTCTAAATAAATATTGATATATATGTGTGATAATATTATCCTTCTCTCCTCCATGTCTTGTACCATATGTTGAAGCCCATGCATGCATGATACCCCTCTAATGTTAATTGTGAAGAAAGAAATCATTAGTATAGTTATGTATGTGTTAGATTATGGTGATCCTACATATTATATCACTTATTAGGATCCCTATTCTATTATTAACTTTATTTGAAATCCCCCTATTTTTTATTTGTGGGTATTTCTATTCAAAACACCTAAGACTCTCTGATATCACATATCTCTCCCTCACTATTATCATCAATATCCTTCAGGATCATTGTCATGTCCTTCATCAATAACTAAAAGGTACTAGTATCATTTTTACATCACACTATAAAATTAGGTAGAACAATTGAGTCATATCACATTGTGGGTAGGCATGAAACATGGCCTAATCCAACTACATCTATATGCTCTCACTTTGCCTCATTTAGCCTCAATGCATGTACAAATTGTAGAACTCTCTAATGAAGGAAATCTTGTACATGTATGGGGCCCTATACCATATTAAATAAATATCAAATATCAAATTTTAATTTTGGATGTCAAAAAATATAAAAAAATTTAAATTACTAGAATCATATAGTTTGTTACCATAATATTATAGTTTCCCACCATAATTATAGATTTTTCCCTAGGACCATAATTTTTCTTCTTATAAGCATGAATTTTTATCCCATCCTTATATGTAGTCCATATTTTAAGTATAGAGTTATAAAAATGGAGAAAATACTCCCCACTATTTTAGAAAAAATGGAAAATCAAAAAAAAAAGAGTGAAAATTTTTGGGTTGTAAAGTACTCATTGCCTGAGTGTCTGATCGGTTAGTGTGGCTATTACTTGAACTCAATCTAGTTTGTGTGGTAAAAATACTCATCACTCAATGATGGTATTATTCTCCATGAGATCAATTTTCAAAAATAAAAAGGTTAAATTAAGGTATCTATTTTTACATTTACTTTTTTTAATTTATGTTGGCAAAAAAACATTAATTTATGTAAATTTTCATTATCATTACTTCATACACTTTTAAAATTTCAAGACATGTTAGTTTGTGAATATTTATGGACTAATGTTATTATAGGATCATGTTATTTTGTGAAGATGCATGAACTAATGTTGTTATAGGTCATGTTGGAGCATTATTTTCATCATTATTGGATACATTATCTCCCCACTTTACAAATATTATAAATTTATTTGTGACCTCTAATGTTTATGTCATTTACCTCTAGGGGGAATCACACTCATTTTATTGAGATATGATTATGTTTATTATATATTTATATTGGTACTTTAACTATTATTGATGTTTAATGAAAACAAGATTATATATCATGACTTGGATTGAGGGCTCTAAAGTGACAAGGTACCTTAATCTAATTCCAAAAGGCTCTAGGACATATAATTTATAGATATTTTGGTTGATGTGACTCTAAGACATGTCATAATTATTCTTAGATATGATTAGATGCTACATCTTTCTATTTCCTCATATTTTTCCAATATTTATTATTATTTGAAGTTGACCCATGCATTTGTAGAAAAAAAATTCAAGATTCATAGGTATGTTAAATTTTGATATAGGATTTTTAAGGGAAAAAATATTGTATCCATACCATGTATGTTTTATGTTAATAATTATTATGCACACATGTACGCATGCACACACGCGTGCGTGCGCGCGCGTACACACACACACACACACACACACACACACACACACACACACACACACACACACACAAGTGGGAGGAAATGTACACCCCTAAAAATTGCCCCTAGACATATATTAGTCATTAAATTATATAATTTTATGGTATATGTGTATTTTTTGGTTATTGGTCCAAATTAGGATTTTTTTTTTGAGTTGTATGATATTTTTTCATGTCCCCCCTTCTTCTCACCCCTATTTATCCTTCTTCTTAATTTTATGGACCTATGGTGGTCTTCCTAGAAACATACTCATTACATTTTTGGGCCCTATAAATTTAGTGAGTGCATTTATATGTTTCTGTGTGCTCATTATATATCATGGAACACTTGTGTTTTGTGGTTTTTTTAAAAAAAATCAACCATTTGATGCCAATTTGTGCACCAATAGAGTCCTAATTTGAATTTAAGCCATATATAAATACATAGGCATTTTAGTGCCTTTAGGCATATAAAGATCATTTAAAAAATCATATAACATTTATTATTTATAGGAATTTAGTGAGAATTTATAATAATTTTAGAGAAGCCAAGTATTTAGAAAACATTCATTGTAGCATTGAAGTTCATATTAATGATACATTGCATTACATTGGTTTTTTTGGTTGATGAATTATTATAATTATTTGAGTGTTGTTTTCAATAATGTACACCCTTGATTTTAATAGTGCACACATGTTTAAACTTAAATTAGATGTGTATCCTAATTGGGTAGATAGGGTTAATAATATATGAATGAAAATGCAAAAGCTGATAATCAGATCTACATTAGGCTAATTAAATTTTGAACTCAAATACAATGTATGTTGAATTTATTAAACTAAAATAGGCAAAAAAAATATAAAGTACAACAATGCTAGATATGGAAATGAATAAGAAACAAATATACTTATTTGGTTATAATGCTAACATAGTTTTAGATCTAGAATGGGTAGAAAGCAGAGTAGGAAAGGATTCTAGATTAGTCACCAAATTATAGATTGTGTTCCTCTGGAGATATGGACACTAGCATTAACCTTGGATGTTAGTGTCAATGCTACTATTTAAACCAAGTGTAGGTGTCATGTACGGTTCACCTGTTATAAAAGTATGCAACCAACCACCTGGATGCTTTTGGGTTTGTCTTCACCTTTGCTTTGATGCATTTATATTTGGGTCATGGACTATCATTTCTCATGAAATGGAAAAACCCTAGTTATTCATCTTCATAGTGACCTTGGAAAAAATGGGATAGTGGGATCATGGTGTCAAGATAACCCCAAATACACCTATGTTAATGGGTACTACCTACATAGCCACTATTGCAAAGAGGGCCTTAGATTGATGTAGTTCTCCCTTAACATGTTGGTATGTGTGTTCACAAGGGTGCAATATGTCGAAAGCAAGTACAATAGTGACCTAGCTTGTAACTTGGAAAATTGGGATCTTGGGCTACTCCTTTAATACTTCATACCTATAAATGTTTAGTCCCTATGAATGATATGGAAATAAGAATAAATAGGGAAGCTTTTCTCAATTGAATTATCTTTAAATGCTATTTGGTATGAATGCTAGGTTAGTAATGAGTGAGGAATGATTGTGAATATATATGCCACTCCTATAATGAAATATCTTGCACTAAATTACTTACACCAACTTTTAAGATACCTTTCATTTTTAAATTAGATGACTTAAGCGCATTAGATACCTACATTAGGGTAGGACATTAGCATTAATGTAGGGGTCTAAGACTGATGTTTGTGTCTTGGTAGTTAGAAAATAGGCACATTCTCAAAACTTGCAAGGTCATAAAATAATAATATTTTAAGAATTATTTGCAAGATATAAGGTCTATATCATCAACATAAGACTAGTCAGACTAAGAAATAGGCCAAGGGGAACAAGATAGAGTAAGTGTGAGACTTCTGAAAGTGGGAAAGGTCTAGAACTAAGAATAATAACCAAGGTCTTATTTTTCCAATTGCACAAGACTGAGGTGATATATAATTCATAAATATCATCTATATTTTCCCCCTTCAATACAGTAATGAAATTTTTAGTTTAGAGGAGAAGAAATGCATACTTGGGTGTGTATAACACACCTTGCCTTTACATAAACCCAACTTAACTAATTTTTTGGTGACTGACCTGTAACCAAGAGCATGTTACAGTATATAATCATTTCACATAATCTAAAATTAAAAGCATTTAAGAGATTAAAAATGAAAGAAATAAGTTTAGGAATACACTTGTGTATCGATGCAACCACCTTGCCTATTAGCAAGTTATTTTGAAAATATGTATCATTATAAAGGTTTGAAACTAAGATTAGAAAAAATATATATAAATATGGAAAGTAAAAATATATATATATATATATTGGAAGACACATACCCCTAGCCTTAGATAAAAGGTGAGTTACCACCTAGTAGTTAAGATTAGCTCAACCATGCATCCCAATAATACTTATAACTAGGTGAGCATGAGTGAACAAGTCAACCCATACCATATATTTGGTGAGGCTAGATGATATAATCAAGTACAACCTATAAACTTGGCAAGATTGAGTGATTTAATCACCTCAACCATACCAAAATTGAACCAACTATTGTAGTGTATTCACTCAATACGGTCCATAACAATCTAACCTAATGGGTGTTGATAGTCCATAGAAGAGTTTTGAAATTTGAAATTGATTTTTGTAGAGCATATGCACCTTAGATATGTCTCATGTTGAAATAGTGTATAATGATGGTACCAATGTATAAAATTCTACCATAAATGTGTATCTGAATCATATGAGTGTGTGATTTGGTTAATTTAGAATTTTACACAACCACTATATATGGATAAATATAAAAACTTATATAATTGCCAATGTGGAGGACATGTTTTCAAAACATGCCCCCATTAAATTTGGGTGTGTCAAATATTGAATAATCATGGATAACATGCTTCTAAAGCATGCCCCCACTAAATTTAAAAACTATGCCAAATGTGGATAACATGCCTCTATGGCATTCCCCCACTAATATGACCACCCTTTTAAGTGAGGGAAGAAAGGAACTAGTAGTTACCTCACCTCAAAAGTAGAAGATAACTAAATAATCTATGAATGGAATGATGTAGTATATAGAATAACATGTCTAGGTAGATGTAACATTGAATAACATAGAATAATTTGATCACATGAATAACTAAGATTCATGATAAATATCAAAGAAATGTCTAGATATCAATAAGATAAGCTCAACAAGCAAACAAGCCCACACACAAGATCACTCAAAATCAAGTCAACATACGATGGTCCTAGGAGACCAAAAATAAGGGGCATGTTCAAATTCCACACAAGCGAAGGGACATGACTTAGTCAAATTTCTACAAAATCAAGAATGACATGTTCAAATTTCCATGCAACAAGAAATGATATATGCAAATGTCAAATAAATCAAGCAAAGGAATGGAGACCACAAACAAAGGATCATATTAAATTACTTGAACAAGAAAGATAATAGCAAGGCCAGACACTCAAGGAAGTGCATAAAAGAAAGCATAAGTAACCAGCACAAACATATCATAGTAACCCATGGATCAAATGTGTTATCAAAAAATTTCAAGTGCATAGCATATCAATTACCCTATGAAATATATAATCATGGATAAAGGCATGAGTAATTGCATATAATATCAAACATGATAATTAAATATGATCATTGACCCATATAACTTGTGAGTATCAAGATCAAATAAGTGGTTGCCCCCAATGTCCACATGACATGAGTAGAAAGAAATCCCAACATCTAAAATATGAATAAATCATGTATCTTTGTGTGCTTGTATCACACTCAAATAAAAGCATGACACACATTTGTATGTAGAATTAATTGTTATGACATTCATTAACATGGAACTAACACATAGATGCCAAGGATCCAATATAATATGTAGGTGCTAAAAATATTTTTTTATTTTTGAATGTTTTTTATTTTTTTGGTATTTTTAGAATATGTGAATTTTTTCAACTTTAAGTTGGATCTTTGACATTATTGGCATTATGATTGGATAAGTTTAAGAGGTACATAGTGTGTTCCTCATTATTTACATGTGTAGTAGATGAACTAGTTCTATCATTTGAAATATGTATTAATTCATCTTCATGAGAAAAACAAGCACCTTGCTTATTTAGATCAATTTTAACTTCCATTTCATATAACCAACATCTACCCAATGTAAATGAGTGTAATAAAGTATGGGGTAAGACCCATATTTTTTTAAGGACAACATGTTGCCCATAAGAAATAGGAATAACAAAGAAACCCAGTGAATATTTTTGTTTCCCCTTATCACATAGATATTTAGCATGGTACCAAATTTTTGAAAAATGTCTTTTACTATAATAGTTTTTTGATTTCATAGTACGATGCAGTTATGC
Source organism: Torreya grandis (assembly GCA_037957365.1). Classification (NCBI taxonomy): domain Eukaryota; kingdom Viridiplantae; phylum Streptophyta; class Pinopsida; order Cupressales; family Taxaceae; genus Torreya; species Torreya grandis. The sequence continues at coordinate 1,063,339 of JARHVA010000930.1, read as the reverse complement.
TAAAAGTAAGCACCACTCACGAATAAATTAATTGTTAAATCTTGGTGACGTAAACTTTTTTTGTGTTGTTCCCCATGGGATTCTTACATAGTACATGGACCTTTGATTGGCCCAATGTTAAGTAACATGTGCAAATTAGTCGTATAAACATTAGGAATACCACATTTTTTATTCATAATGATCCTTAGGTAATTTATCTCCTTCCTTTGTGTGGGATAGAAGTTTTGTATTTGGAGGGAGGTATGTTAATTTCCTTTGGATGAGTAATTATGAAGGAAATATATCTATGCACATCATTATATAAATGGGTAAATGACTCATATTATTTATTCAATGCTCTTTCCTTTATTGGGGAAATAATCCCTCTACTAAAAATAAATTGCAATTCAAAATTTAAGGGTATAAATGCTAGCTCAAATGATGTACTTTTGAATTGAATAGTATAATCTTGAATGGATTCATCATCACATTGTTTTAAATTGTGTAAATATGCTAATGTAAGTTTTATCACCTTGTGGATATTTAAATCCATGAAGAAAGCATCTTCCATTTGTGAAAAATTGGTTAAGGAACCTTTTGGTAGGCTATAGAACCAATTTTGAGCCTCATCAAAAATGATGATCTGGAATATTTTTAGAAATAGTTTTCCATATTATTCCCATTGACCAAACTAATGTACATATTTAATCATGTGGTCAAATGGGTCCTTATGACTCAAAAAAGAGGTAAATCTATTAGTTAAGAATCTTATGGATAAGGACATTCAATTATCCATTGTGCAAGAAGTTGATTGTTAAATGAAGTCACATTTGTATTTAAATTATAGAAAGCCACTTGCATTTGAAGTATATAAACCTATTTTTGAAGATCCCTAATATTGGTCATCATATAAATAAGATATTCCATGAGAATAGTGGTGTTTGTCATAGGTGTTATCATTGGTTCCAACCCACCACCTTTTTTTAATCTAGGCATATGAGAATCATCATCCTCATGGATAACAAGTGTAAGTTCATGATCACTAAATTTGGGATATTTTGGTAGTGGTATTGGATCTTTGAATTTTGGTATTTGATATATCATTTGAATATCTTAGACCATTAGAATAATTTAGTTCATTCACTTTTGGTAAGGATATAATAATTAGATCTTGAGGAATCTTTGGTAAAGGCACATTTTTTGGTATAGTAATGACTTTTGGTGTAAATGCACTCTTTGGAAGATAAAGATCATTTAATTTATATGCCTTGGTTGATATTATAATATTTCCATATTTGTAACATTAGGATCCCTTCGCACTTTAGTTTTATAATGCTTTAATCTTCTTTATGGATTAATGTTGCTTGGTAAAGAGGCCATGATCTCTTGGTTAACCTTTCAAAAAAAATCAATATAAAATGAAGGTAGGAAAAAGTCATCACCTTTGACCAGGGGGATATTATTTGTAGATGTTGGAATAGGATGGGTTTTGATAAATGAGCTTGAAGGAACATCCCCTTTATAATTAGTTTGAAAATCCTCCATGATATCCTTATGGAGTTATAAAAAACAATCAAGATTAAATGAAGGTATATTTTTTCCATGTGAAACCAATTTTTGTGTAGAAGGTAAATGAAAATGCTTTTGATCTTTTTTAAATATGGATCATCTTATTTTTTGAGATGGTGGGAGCATGGACCTGATTAGAGGGACAGCAGCTACCACCATTCAAATCTTTGATATTATATGCTTTATCACTTGGAAGAATCTAAGAGTAATCATTTTTGAATACTTCCTTGAGGGAGAGTTAGAGAGTTTCATAATCATAGTCGTCAAATAAATTGATATCATCCATGATGAGAGAGATAAAGAACACAAAAATTAGGACAAGGGCAAAGATAAGCATCTAAAAGATAATGCTTGTGCAAAAATTATGATCAAAGGTTAGGTTCACCAAATGTTTAACCCTAAATTTGATGTGGATCCTACTTGGGTAGATAGGGTTAATAATATATAAATGAAAATGCACAAGGGTGATAATTAGATCTACAATAGGTCAATTAAATGTTAAACTCAAATACAACATATGCTAAGTTTATTAAATTGAAATAGGATAAAAATAGAAAGTACAACTATGTTATATATGGAAATGACAAAGAAATAATGTACTTAGTTGGTTCTGATGCTAACATAGTTCTAAATTGTGGAACAGTTGCCAAATTTTGGATTGAGTGCCTTTAAATTTATAGACATTAGCATCAACCTCAAACGTTAACATTATTGTTACTATCTAAACCAGATGTAGGTGTCATGTATGGAATACCTACTAGAAAATGATACAACCACTTGGATGTTTATGGGTTTATCTTCACCTTCACTTTGATTCATTTAGATCTAGGTCATAGATTATCACTCCTCATATAATGGAAAAACCCTAGTTCTTAATATTTATAGTGACCTTAAGAAAAATGGGTTAGTAGGATCATGATGTCGAGCTAACCCAAAATACCCCTTTATCAATGTGTGCTACCTACATATCCATTACTCCAAAGAGTGCCTTAGATTGATGTAGTTCTCCCCTAATGTGTTGTCTTATGTGTGCATATGGGTGAAATTTGTGGAAAGTAAGTACAATAGTGACCTAGACTGTAACTTGGTAAATCAAGTTCTTGGACTACTCCTTCAGTACTTTATACCTATATATGTGTAGTCCCTATTACTAATATGGAAATAAGAATAAATAGGGAAGATTTACTCAATTTAATGCTCTTTGGTATGAATGATAGGCAAGGAATGAATGAAGACTGATTTTGAATATATACCACTCCTATCATGAAATATCTTACATTAAATCACTTAGGTCAACCATTAAGATACATTTAATCTACAATTTATATGACTTTAGGGCATTAGACACCTACATCAGGGTAAGACATTACCATTGATGTAAGGTTTAGGATTGGCGCTTGTATCCTGGCATTTAGAAAAGAGGCACAAGCTCAAAATTTTTAAGGGCATAAGATAAGCATATTTTAAGCATTATAGGAAAATAGAAGGTCTGGGTCATTAACATAACACTGGTCATACCAATAGATATGCTAAATGGCACAAGATAGATCAGATGTGAGACTTTCAAAAGTGGGAAAGGTCTAGAACTGAGAGGAACAACCAAGGTTTGAGTTTTTCAAGTGTACAAGGTTGAGGTGTTATATAATTCATAAATATCATATACAACACCATTTAAGGGCCTAAAAAATAGGAATGAAGCTCAATTATTCCTTGGTGTAACATAGGCCGCAAAACCTATTATTTTCTTTACCATTTTCAAATCTAGTTGCCCAATTAGGGCAGGGAGAAGTACCATTTCCTAGTGATTGAAGTGAACATTCAAAAAATTGAGAAATATTTTAGAGACTTGGATATGAAAAAAACATTTTTTTAACAATATAACCTCCTTGAAACTTCCTAGAACCATTCTCATTATGATTATAAGCCCATAAATGTCCAAAAAAATAGTTTGGATAAAGTTGTCCATTTGCCATGAGTTTTTAGGGTTCTTGTTGTCTTGCCATAAAGCCTTTATTTTGACTACTAGAATTTGATCAATGTCTCTAAATATCCCAGTATTCAAGATATACTTCTAAATCCTCCTTTAAAATGATTTTAAAACTATAATTTAATAAAATTTATTAGGTCTTATTTATTATTTTACATCGATTTTATGGTTGGTTTTAGCCCAATTTTTATTTTTAAAAATTAATAAGAATAAACAAATTGAAGCTAAGTAGATATAAATAAACACAACTAGAATACATAATTGATATCTACTTAGAGTTATTAAATACATAAATAATTCCAAGTGTCATAAACATAAGTTAAAACAATGCAATGAATTAAAAAAGAGATTAAAAATAACACACACCTTGATCGTTTTATAAATATGAGACTCTATTTTGAGTGTGTTTATTGTATTTAACATATTCCTAAATTTTTGGACCTACACTTTACTCTGAGATTTATCTATATCCATACAAGCATATCTTGTACATGTATGGCCTCAGCAAGCCTGACATGTCAATCATGTCTTTGCAGTGTTTATCTTATCTCTATCACCAAACCTATCTTTATATATTTTCATAGTTTGGTTTTTATAATGATTATGTCTTATGATGACCTAATTATGACTATAGCTTCACTTCATATATGTGTAAGAAAAAATATGCTATACTATTGAATATTTACTTTGACATAGATTACACAATCCAAAACAAAATAATAATAATAGATTCAGGTAAACCATCAAAGCAACATTATAATTATGTATCTCACACACTTAAAATAAAACTTCCATGTAGTTCTATGGTGTGTGTATTTAATATCTTAATTAAGGGTTTCAAACTCCTCTTCCTTAGAAATAATCAATGTAACTACTAAAAATTAATTACCCTCCTTTAACATAAGGGACTATGTAAATAGACCAAGTTTGATAATTCTCACAAGTGTGATGTATTATGAATCATAACTTGAATGGAGAATATTGGATCTAGGATAAGTCCTTGGTATAATGAATGTTTTTGGTTCACATATAAGTTCCTCATATTCTATATATACCCAAATGGCTTGAAAATACCTTATATTTATAGGATGATTCTCAGATGTCTTGTGTGTACAAAGTTAAATCTTATAAATGCAAGTGGAAAGGTTTAAGGCATAAGTTCAAGGAAAATGGCTAGAAGGACACAAAAATCTAAAAAGGAAATTTATTAGGATTGTGGGATTGTTAAGTATGGGATTGCACAACTACAATTATGTCTTGGAGACAAGCAAGGCTCAATTATAGAGGTAAGGTTGAATAATAGGTGACAAGTGGTTCAAATCTAATAGAAAATACATTTGGATATGTGTTAGGATATATTTAAATCTCAGTGGAAAAAATAGAGACTCATTTTGGGTAGGGTCCTATTGAGGTCAACATACCCCCATTTCTGAAAAATGGGGACCCTTGTCTTAAATTGTGCAAATTTGTATGTTAAATTTGAAAATTCATCTTATCAAAGTACCATTAGAGTGTTTTTCACATTATCTTTATTTAAAGATCATCCACACCTAATTTGGTTTTTATATTTGTTCATAATTTTGATTTAACCTTTCTTTAAGTTGCTAACATTAGATCTTCATGTTTCAAGTTACAAATCCAATGGAGTCCATTTGGAATGGGCAATGCCTGGGTTTCATGATCTTTATATCCATTTGGCCTTTTACTAGCCTTTGGTCTATCAAAGATCAAATTAAGTTAATGATTAATCATCTTTAAACCCTCATTTAAATTAGCCTAGCTCAAGTCCCTTTTAATCAAATTCTAATTTGGCAAGAACCATTTACACAGGAATAATTTATCATGCCATGGACTTAGTTTATTTTTTATCCTAAGGTTTAGTCAAGTTTATTAGCATGACCAAACCTTAGTCTAAAAATTTTATGTTTGGTCTCTTTATTTTCCTGATCCCCCCTTGGTCCCTTTTATTTCCACATGGTCTAACTAAATGAAGGGTCCCTTTGTCTATAAACTTAGCCTAAAAGCATTGTCCTAAGACTTTATGCCATGTCTTGTTATTATGTGTGGGGTGCCCTTTATTATGTCTCAAAACTTAGCTTAAAATGTCTATCCTAAGGTCTTACCCATGTTTATTAACATGAAATAAAACCATAGTCCAAAAATATTATGCTAAGTTTTTAATTTCCTTGAGCACTAATTTAAGTATCATTTTTATCCATAGGATCAATAGTCTACAATTGATCCATGCAAATGATCTAATGATGCAAGATTAAAGTTGAAAATTCAAAGTGTAGACCCTAAGCTAAAGATCAAATATCTTTCAAACATCAACAATACGTGTTTGCTCAGGTAGGATTGATCCAATGACACGTATCAAGTCAAAAATTCAAAAAATCCCTAGCATAAGTGAGTAAGTGATAAGTGTCATGATCTTAGCCAAAGAAAACTTAGCATCCAATGATATTTGCCCTTATGGATCAAGATCTAATGGAACATATTTGATCAGATGAAGATGATCAAATGGTGTGTAGCAAATGTTGAAAATTTAAAATCCCTAAGGATGAATGTAGAGATGACATGTAGCATAGCTATGGGCTAAAAATTAAAGCTTGAACATCTTTCAAATATTAACAGTCCATAGATGAGCATACTCATTCTAATCAATAGTCCATGAAACAAGAGGTACAATTCTATAGATCAAGATCGATGGAGCATGATTGGTCCATGTAATCAAGATCAATAGTGTGAGATTAATGTTGACATTTTAATAAACCTTAGAGTGAATGCAGAAGTGATAAGTGACATAACCATGGGCAATGTAGCAACCCACCAACAACATTTGAGTTTTTAGATCAAGATCAACAATCTACATTGATTTGTATAAGGATGATCAACGATGTGAGATCAAGATAGAATTTTCAAAAGGAAACGATCACTTTTTAAATATTAATGATAAAAATGTTATGAAAATGCCATAAGGGTGTCATAGTGATGCCACAAAGCCATGTCAGTAGAATATGCCAAATGGAAGATCTTTAATACTCAAGAAACATAAGGATATATGTATGCAATCTAATTAGGATCTAAGTCATGAAGCTCGCATAAGTTAAAACATCTGCCACCATTAAAGCATTATAAAAACCTTCAAGAAATCCCTAATAGGTACAAAAACTCTGATTCAATTGTGTGCTCATTGAAATCAAGCTAAGGAGGTTGAATTATCACTTGTGTAAGGATAATTTGATCAAGAATTGAATTTCAAACTAATAGAAATCAATCCAAAGAAGTCCATAGCTTTGGTGTACAAAAAGGTGTTTCAAGGGAGTTTTTGATGCTCCATCTAACTTCAAAGAGTATTTTTAAAGACACACAATTTGATTCCATACCTCTAAATACAAGGGATAATAATTGGTTGAGCTCATTTTGGACCATTGAGAATTAGGATCCCATCATAAGAGGGGAACATGTCTGCAAGGAGGTTCTACAACAATGATCAAGACCATCTTGCAATAGAATAAAATTTAGAAGAGATTACCATCTTAAAGTCAGTCAGAACCAAGTAAGAAGTAGTGAATAAATGAAGCAAATGGCTACAGGCCAAGTTGGCCAATGTCAAACCTCAAGCTACCAAGTCAAGGACTTAATCAAGGTCTTGACTAAAAATGAAACCCCTGAGTTTAGGATAGTCAACCTATCCAACCTCACTATGGGTATGGCTATATTAATTGATAAGATCAAAGCCCTAAACAACTGGTCCAAGTAGATAGAGGACATTTCTAAGGACCCAAAATAGTAGGAAAATAAGATGTTACACATGTTGGATAGCTTGATCAAAGAACCCACCACACTTAGTCCTTTAGATCTAATAACTGAGGAGTTAAAGCATAGAACTTCTCAATTCATGTAGGAGGTGAAAAACCAAGGTCAAGGGAAGATAGGGGATGAGGAAAAGATAAGAGATGTTAGGAGCATCAAATAAGCATTAAAGAGAGCTAAAAAATATCATTGTAACCCGGGAGGTCAAGAAAAGAGTTATTCATGAGACCCATTGTTGACCTCCATTTGATAAACAAGAAACATCATAGAATCAAGATCCTCCAAGGAAGATAGAAGGCTCTAGCAACACCAGGGTCCCAAAGTTAGTTAGATTTGGAATATTCTTTTATAACCAGCATTATATAATTTTGAAATAGAATATTCTTTTATAAAAATATGTGTAATTTGTAAATTGCATTGCTCATATGTCAATCCATTTTTAAATTATCTAATTTTAGAATATTTTGGGAGGACAACTGTCCTTGACACTTGTGTAATTATCATTGAATATGACTAAAAAACATACTTCATTGAGCCTTATATAAAAGGGGTACTATCATTTGTAAACAAGGAGAGAGTTTTTGGAACCAAAAAACTATTTGTAAATTTTGACACAATTAATATAAGCAAGGAATTCTATAAATTTTATCCACATTTACTTGTGTGAATTGCTATCATGGTTTCTCTCTCATTTATTTGACCTTATCTTCATATTTGAATGGTTCTTGTGAATTGTCGATGTGCATCTTTAAATGCAGAGTTGCTAATTTAGGCTAATGCTTGATTAGTTGAAAGTTATTAGCTTTACTTCACTTCCTTTGCTCTTCTTGCATCTAGGTTAATACTATTTGCTTGCAGGGGTAAAATTCTTAAAGTGAACCTTGTTCTTATTTGCATCTTTCCATACCTTAGATGTTTGGCTAATGTGTGATAGGATTTGATTTTATGCTACTTGATGTTACACATTGGTTAAATGCATGTTCAGATGAAATTGGAACTTTGTCATAATGTCTGAAGCAAGATCAACAACACCTCTCTTTCCTACCCTACCCTTCCTTTTTCTCCTTTTTTATCAATTCACCTTAGATTAGTTTCATTGTGAATATTCATCTTAGTTTAGCTTTAGACTTAGCTTTGAAAATAATTCATTTTAAATATGATAGATCATCTTCAAAATCAAAGATTAACTATTAATCCATGGTGGCTCCCAACCATTAACTAATATAAATTTATGAAACAAACAACATGTTCTACATCTATTCTACCAAGGATAATAGGATTATCACAACCAGCAACTCATGCAATGGATTCTTTGAATCCAAAAATGAGAAGTGTTTTTTAGACACTATATAAACCCATTGATATTTTTAGGTACCTCAATAGGGGGAAAAACTGGTGCTAAAAGGAGGGCCTTAGTTAGATATTTTTAAATTTGTAACAACTTTGCTAATTTTGGTGAATTATATTCAAAAATTGATGTATTCTTTGCATATTTATGTTTATTTTAGCATATTTGTGTAAAGATCATTGATATTAATGGTTTCACCCTAGTATTTGTGCTTATTTAGATAAAGATAGATGTTCTTTGAAGTTTAATGTTCAATCGTGGTAAAGATAGCTTAAGATCTATGAATCTAAGGCATTTAAGGTTAGTAATAGTTGTATTATTCAAATATTGATTGGATCTTTAGAAATTTGAGTTTATTAAGGATTGAAACATGTAAATACCATTCATATTTACATGTTTGGACACATATTTGAGCTAATTTAGTTAAATATTGATGTATTTTATCATGCTTTATATATATATGTGCAAAATTTGCTTAAATTACAAGTCTAATCATCATTCTTTATAAAGATAAGACTTACACATTATATTTCAAATAGGGTTCAAAGATCTCAAGTTAGAATTCCTAAGGATAAGGAATAGATCACATTTAGAGACAAGGTTTCCCCTTCTTTCATTATAAGTCCATAGGAGAGCTAGGTGAGACAAAGGTAAGTGTATACTTTCAAAGACTTAACCAACTTTGCCAATTCAGGGTTCTCATGTGTTCAATCCCTATCAAGTTATGGCTTGGATAGGTGGTTCTTCAATCAATGTGTACATGACCTTCCTCATAATCTTGAAAAGTATTTGCCTACTTTTAGTCCTAATGGTGTTGTAATTATTGAAGACCACATTAAATCCTTCAAAGCTACTTTAAGACTTTTGAATGTTGTTCATGAAGATGTGGCATTCAAATTATTTCCATTTACTTTCAAAGATGTTGCATATGAATGGTTCTTTAATCTTATTAGAAATTACATAGCTAGCTGGGATGATTTTAATAATTACTTCATTGATCAGTTTGGCAAAATCATTAGTCTATGTGTCTTGTACCAACAGTTCACCATAGTCAAAAGAGACTCAAATGAGCCCTTAAGAGCATTTAATGCTAGATTATTGAAAATGTTTAGAAGAACCATATCTCCTTATATACCTGATAAGGCTTTAGCCTTATAGATATACAAGGATGCCTCGGTTCCCATGACTTATGTGTTTCTTAAAAGATTTGCTCAAATCATTAATACATTAGCTTTAGCTTATGTTTAAGTTATGATTATTAATGACCAAATGTAACCCCAAGGCCAAATGGCATACAGTATCCCCAATATTAATCCAAATTTTCCTATGTTAAATGTCATTCCCAAATCTAATCAAAATATGTCTACATTAAATCAGCTTCTAGTTATGAACCAATTGCCTTTGAGCCATACACATCCTGGCTAAAACCTAGGATTCTTGAACAACTCTACCAATGGATCTCATCCATAATACCAGAGAGCTTTTATGCCTATAACTAGTATCAATACTCAAGTGCATAATTTAGAGGCACCGAATAATGAGAATGACTCTATCTTAAATATGGTTTAAAAGATAAGCACTGATTTCATTGAGTTGCAAAAACAAGCTAGTAATATTGGGGAAACCTTTAACCAGAACTTCTCTTTCCAAAGGTTCAATAGGCCTTCAAATAGATTCCTAAATAATAACAACAATATCCATAACAATGAGTCATATACTAATAATAATGCACCTGATATAAATCTTGGTGATGTAGCTTTGCCTGATTATTATAGAGTTCATTGTACTTCAAAACATGGTGAATTAGACTATCTAGAGTTTTGTAATGATTTTGAAGACTTTTAAGAAGAATTGGATACTTTGTAAGTTATACCTAATAAAGACAATGGTGCAGGTACCTTAGGTTCTTCAAGGTCATCCAAATCTACTAATTCAACTCTCATGGTGGAGACATTTGAGTTCCCATTCGAAGAAGAGAATGAGCCTGAGGATATCCATGAATAGATTCATGATTTTTCGTAGTATCTAAAGGAGACATATCCTCTAAGGAATAGGGAATATAAACAACCTTTGACTACCTCAACTCCACCAAATAATTTTGACACTCCTCTTGATACTACATTAGATAACAATCCAGAGCCTCCCAAGGGAAGTATCTCTAAACCTATTGATGATGTATCTATTTCTTCTAATAGGAATGGATATAATTTAGTGAAGGACATGAAGAAGATTAAAGATACCATTACCTTACATGAGTTGACTCATATTACAAAACAAAGTAATTTGTTGTTGGAATATTTGTCTAAGAATCCTAGCAAACCATAAAAGTTTGCACATGCTAATTTTGTAATACACAATATTAAGGCAGATGTTCCACCTTTCCTACTTATGATCAGGATCTTTGATAAGAATTTGCACAAATTTTTGTTAGACTCTGGTGTATCTAGAAACATTATGCCTAAAGGTATTTGTGAACAATTAGGTTTGACTCCAATTAAATCTAATAGGGTTATGACTCAATTAGATAAATCAATAGTCAAAGTGATTGGTGAATTATAGAATGTTCACATGTAAATTGATTCTAAACCAAGGATCTAATAATTCATTGACACCCAAATGGTAGACATCCCTGATGCTTATGGAATGTTTTTAAGTAGGGAATGGACCAGATATTTGAATAGTTATATGTCAACTGACTATTCACACATGTGGTTACCTTGGAAAGGAGTTCCAAATCAGATCAAGATAAAAAGGGAACCTAAAATGAAGTATATAAACATTGAGTACAATGTAATGAATGAGAGGGTCAACATGGTTAACTTAGATCTAGGTGTTTACAATGTTGACGCCACTAAGTTATGTAACTCCAAAAATTCTCATGCTATGCCTAGATTATGGAAGATTTATTTTGATGGTGATAGATGTAAATCAAGTTATGGAGTAGAAGTGGTATTAATCAATCCCATTGGGAAAGAATATAATGCCTCTTACAGACACCAATTCCCATGCAATAACAATATCATAGAGTATGAAGCACTCATTCTTGGATTACAATTTGTAATCAAACATGAGGCTAAGGAGCTATTAGTTTTTGGTGATTCTAAACTAGTAGTTAACCAAGTCAAAACTAAATATCAACGCAATTTTTATTATCTTAAGAAATATAAATTTAGAGTGTGGGACTTAATGGAATGGTTTGATACTTTTAACATTATGTCAATCCCTAGGGAAGAAATTAAGGTTTTTAATGAACCTATTTCAGCTATAACTAACCTTATGCCCAAGAAAAGTTCTAAGTTACAAAGCCTTACCATTGAATTAGTCACATGTCACTTAATACCAGATAATGTCAATCATTTGCAAGTATTCAGTGATGATCAGTAGATCATAGACTTCATAATTAGCTCGAGAGTATTTAAGGCTCACAACATTGATGAAGCCAATGAAAATGCCTTTTATAATGACATAATTGAAGGCAAGCTTGATGAAAAAGTCATTCATTTGAGTGATAATAAGATCCCCAAAGGTATGATAGCCTTAAAGAGATTATTCTATTCTAACAAACTAGTTGAGACTATCAAGATTCAAAAAGTAGATGGGAAGGACTACAATGTAATGGACCTAGGTTCCTAAGGTCAACCTCAGTTGGTAAAGATTGGTATATCTTGCACAAGCATAAAAAATGAGAGAGCCAAGGATTTATTGACCAAGTATATGGATGTAATAGCATGGTACTATGATGACTAAAATATCTTTGATCCTAAGGTGATAACCCACACCATACCTCTAAAAGAAGCCTACAACCCATTTAGGCAAAAATAAAGGCCAGTCAATCCTATCCTATAACCAATTATATACAAAGAGGTCAAGAAATTACTAGATGCTAAGATAGTGTTTCCCATTAGACACTCCACTTGGGTAGCTAACCTAGTACCAGCCAGGAAGAAAAATGGTGAAATCAGATTGTGTATTGATTTTAGAAATCTGAATAGATCATCTAAGAAATATAACTACCCCTTGCATTCTCTTAACTAAGTAATCCAAAATGTTTTTGGTTATGCTATGATGTCTTTTCTTGATGGATTTTCAAAGTATAATTAGGTGCTAGTGAACAAGGAAGATAGAATGAAGACTACTTTTACTACTAAGTAGGGCACTTTTTCCTACTAGATAATGCCCTTTGGATTAATAAATGTAGCTGAAACATTTCAAAGAGAAATGGATCATACATTATAAGGCCTCATAGGTAAGTGAATTATTATTTGCATGGATGACCTGACTATCTTTTCAAATAACAGGGAAGATCACATCATGCACTTGCAACATGTATTTGAAAGGTGTAGAAGGTATGAAATTTCTCTCAACCCAAAGAAGAGCATTTTTTATGTAACTAAGGGAAAATTGTTGGGACATCTTATAACTAAAGATGGGATTTATATAGACCCAGATAGAATAAATTCAATATCAAAGATATAACCCCCTAATAATAGGAAAGAACTAAAATCTTTCTTTGGTAAAATCAGCTTTGTGAGGAAGTTTATTTCTAGTTTTGAAGAAATAGTGAGACCTTTGAATGACATGTTGAATAAAAATTTTAAGATCACTTGGAATGAAGAGACCAAGAAGGCCTTCATGGAAATCAAAGAAGTAATTGGACAAGCCCTTGTGCCAATAAGTCCAGACTTTACTAAAGACATCTATCTTTACTATTTTGCCTTTAACCATACAATTGTAGATGTCATAACTCAAAATATAGATGGATGTGATCATCCTATTGCTTTCATGAGTACTAATTTTAAAAATGTTGAATTAAATTATTCTCTTATTGACAAACAATAATGTGCTCTAGTCAAGGTAGTGAATAAAGTTAGGCATTACATCCTCAAAAATAAGGTACATGTAATATTACCAAACTCTACTACTAAGCTCATGTTTAGTCAATGTGAAATTGGAGTAAGGAGAGGTAAGTGGATGTATTTTTTCTAAGACTATGATCTAGAGATGAAGATACAAAGTTGATAAGATGCCAAAGTTTAATACAGTTAATTGCTAATACTAATCACAAACTAAGTTTCATATAGGTAAAATAATAATATTTTCAGCCCAATGATTGGTATGATCCTATCATTCATCTGCTAATCAATGGTTATTATTCTGCAAAGATAAGTAGAGAGAAAAAGAGAGCTTTAAGGCTCAAGGTAGCTTATTTTTTGATCAAATATGGAGTGTTGTATAGGAAGAACTTTGAAGGCATTTACCTAAGCTATGTTTCCAAGGAAGAGGTGGTTGAGAGCTTGAGCACTTTCCATGAAAAACTAGGAAGTGGACATCCATCTAGAAAGACTACATCCCACAAGATCCTTAGAGCTAGTTACTACTAGCCTATTATCTTCAAGGATGCTCACAGGCATGTGAAATAATGCTACTTATGTCAAGTCTTCAACATTAAATATCCAAAGGCATCCATGCCACTAAAGCCATTAATGATTAATAAACCCTTTACCCAATGGGGACTAGATTTTTTGGGGGTCATTAACCCCAATTCCTCTTATGGTCATAAGTATGTTTTGACTGCTACTGACTACTACACCAGATGGACTGAAATAGTGGTAACTAAATAGTGTAAGACTGAAGAGGTGATAAAATTTTTAGAAGAAAACATATGCATAAGGTTTGGGACACTTGTATCTCTAGTCTATGATAATGGATCTGCCTTTGTATCTATTAAGATCACTAAGTGGGCATATGACAACAACATTGTCCTCAAGTTCTCATCAAAACATTATCCTCAAGGTAATGGATTTTTAGAATCAATAAATAACAACTTGATGAAAGGCATAAATAAGTATGCAAATGATAAACCAAGAACATGGCACAAGCTCCTTAGGTATGCCCTTTGGGAAGATAGGACTAGAGTCAAACAAGCCCTCAAGGCATCACCATTATTACTAGTATATGATCAAGAACCTACATTTCCTATAACACTTAAGGTGTCAACATACAGGTTCATGTAAGAGTACATGGAGGAGGATTAAAAGTTTTCAAGTTCAAGGTTGTTGGACATCATACAGATCAAAGATGCAAGAGAGGAGGATTTTGCCAATTTTAGCAAACACCAAACCACAGTTAAGAGTTGGTTTTAAAAATGTTCAAAGATAAACAATTTTAGACAAGAAGATTTGGTTATTCTCTAGGAAAAAGCCTCAGAACTAAAGGAACACATGGGAAGTTCACACCTCTATGGATTGGACCATATCAAATTATTGAGACCTTAAGAGACAACACCTTCAAACTAAAAGACTTACAAGGAGCAAAGTTTACATTGCCAACCAATGGGCAATACCTCAAGCACTATTTATCTATTGTCCCACCTAAAGTCTTCATGGAGTAAATTGTAAGACTAGTTAGAGTTAGTGTAGGTAGGGCTTGGTTTAGTTTCTTTCCAAATTTTTTCCTTCTTGTCCCTTACTTGTACACAGTGTTTATATATATGTCAGTCCATTTGTAAGACGTTATGCCAGGGCTTATAATTATGTGTGGGTCCCCTTTATTATGTCTCAAAGATTAGCTTAAAAATTTTATCCTAAGGTCTTACCAATGTTTATTAACACAAAATAAAACCATAGTCCAAAAATATTATGCTAAGTTCTTTATTTCCTTGAGCACTGACTTAAATACCATTTTTATCCATAGGATCAATAGTTGGCAATTGATCCATACAAATGATCTAATGATGAAAGATTAAAGTTGAGAAGTAAAATCCTAAACCCTAAGCTAAATTTTGAACATCTTTCAATAAATCCCTAAGACAAGTGAGTAAGTGACAAGTGTCATGATCTCAGCTAAAGAACACTCAATAGCCAATGGCATTCAACCTTGTGGATCAAGATCTAATAGAGCACGTTTGATTAGATGAATATGATCGAATGGTTCATAGCAAACATAGAAAACCCAAAATACCTAAGGATGAATGTAGAGATGACATATTGCATAGCCATGGGCCATAAATTAAAGCTCAAACATCTTTCAAAGATTAATGGTCTACATATGAGCATATATATTTTTATCAATAATTTATGGCATAGGAGGTATAATTAAATAGATCAAAATTGATGGAATGCGATTGATCTATGAAATCAAGATCAATGGTGTGAGATCAACATTGACATTTCAATAAATCTTAGAGTGAATGTAGAAGTGACAAGTGTCATAACTACAAATAATGTAGCAAGTAGTCAATAAAATTTGAGTTCTCATATTGAGATCGATGGTCCATGTTGATCCACACAAGGATAATCAATGGTGTGAGATTAAGATAGAATTTTCAAAAGGCAACGTCACTTTTTAAATATTAACAAGAAAAATGTCATGGGTGTGCCATGGTGATGTCACATCAAATCCAAGTAAGTATAATATGTCAAATGGAAGATCTTACAGACCTGATAAATGTGAAGATATAAGTACACAGTCCAATTAGGATCTAAGTCATCAATCTCATGCAAGTTCAAATATTTTTTGTCATTAAATCACTTTAAAAACCTTTAGGAAAGCCTTGGTAAGTATAAAAACCTTGATTTGATCTTGTGTTCATTGAAATCAAGCCAAGGAGGTTGAATTGTCATTTATGCAAGGATAATTTGATCTAAAATTCAACTATAGACCATTAGCAAGCAATCCAAAGAATCCCATCGCAATGTTAGTCTAAAAAGGTGTTTCAAGGGAGTTTTTGGAGCTCTATCTAACTTTAGAGGTGATTTGCAAAGACACATAATTTGATGCCACAACTCTAAATATAGGGGACAACAATTGGTCAAGCTCATTTCGGACCTTTGATAACTAGTAGTCCATCATAAGAGGGGAACATGTTTGTGAGGAAGATATACTACAATGATCAAGGTCATCTTATAATAAAACAAAATTTAGAAGAGACTGCCATCTTAAATTCAATCAGAACTAGGCAAGAAGTAATGAATAAATGAAGCATAATGGCTATAAGCCAAGTTGGCCAATGTCAAGCCTTAAGCTACCAGGTCAAGGATTTAATCAAGGACTTGACTAAAAATCAAATCCTTGAGTTCAGGACAGTCAACCTAGCCCACCTGAATATGGATATGGATATATGAATTGATAAGATCAAAACCCTAAATAGCTGGTCCAAGTAGATAGAAGGCATTTCTAGTGACCCCAAACAATAGGAAGATAATATGTTACACATGTTGGACATCCTAATCAAAGAACCTACCACACTTAGTCCTTTGGGTCTAATAACTGATGAGGAATTCAAGCATAGAATTTCTCAATTCATGAAGGAGGTGAAAAAGCAAGGTCAAGGGAAGATAGGGGCTAAGGAAAAGATAGGATATGTTAAGAGCATCAAATAATCTTTAAAGAGAGCTAATAAATATCTCAATAACCTGGGAGATCAATAAAAGAGTTATTTTCTAGAGCCATTATTGACCTCCAGCTAATCAACAAGCAACATCATAGAATAAAGATCCTGCAAGGAAGATAAAAGGCTGCAGTAGCACAAGGGTCCCAAAGTTAATTAGATTTGGAATATTCCTTTGTAACCTATATTATATATTTTTGAAATAGATTATTCTTTTGTAAAAGCATGTGCATTTTTTAAAGTACATTATTTATAGGTCAGTCCATTTGTAAATTGTCTGATTCTAGATTGTTGTATAAGGACAATTGTCCTTGACACTTATACAATTATCATTGGATATGACTGATAGACATACCTCATTGAGCCTTCTATAAAATGGGTACTATCATTTGTAAGTAGGGAGATTATTTTGAGCCAAAAAACTATTTGTAACTTTTAAGCCAATTAATATAGGCAAAGAATTCTACAAATTTTATCTAGATTTACTTGTGTGATTATTTATCATGGTTTTTCTCTCATTTTTTTGACCTTATCTTCATATTTTAATGGTTCTTATGAATTTTGTATGTGCATCTTTAAATGCAGAGTTGTTAATTTACGCTAATGTTGGATTTATTCAAAATTCCTAGGTTTACTTCACTTTCTTTACTCTTCTTGCATTTGGGCTAATGTTATTTACTTGTATGGGTAAAATTCTTAAAGTGAACCTTGTTCTTATTTGCATCTTTTCATACCTTAGATGTTTTCCTAATGTGTGATAGGATTTGAGTTTATGCTACTTCATGTTTCACATTGGTTAAATGCATGTTCAGATGAAATTTGAACTTTGTCATAATGTTTGAAGTAAAGATCAACAACACCTCTCTTTCTTGCCCTACCCTTCTTTTTGCTCCTTTTTTATCAATTCAGCTTAGATCAGTTTCATTGTGAATATTCATCTTAGTTTAGCTTTAGACTTAGCTTTGAACATAATTCACTTTAAATATGATAAATCATCTTCAAAATCAAAGATTAAATATTAATCCACGGTGGCTCCCAACCACCAATGAATATAAATTTGTGAAACAGACAACCTATTTTGCTTATATAACATCAAGGATAAAAGGATTATCACAACTAGTAACTCATGCATTCTTTGAATCCACAAATGAGAAGCAGTTTTTAGACACCATATGAACCTATTTATACATTTAGGTGCCTCAACAAGGCCACCCTATAAATGAGTTAAAATTCATCATTTTTTCAAATAAGCTAAATTGGAATAAAACATGAGAATAACTAGTTTGTGTTAAATTTGGGTGTCTACATAATGCCCCACCTTGACATGGGTATGTGATTGAAATACATGCATGCATCAAAGAATACATGTATATAAATTAAAACCCAAACTTTGATTATCTAGGTAAGAATGAAGGGTATGAATTTGATTTCATTAAGCTTCCATCCACACTTGATTAACTAATTTTCTTGAAATAAATGCCAATTTTTATAGGTAGTTTAATTGCTCATGATATACATGTGATTATTTGAAATATGAAAGGTAGCTCTTAAAATTGAAATTGAAAGGATGCACAGGAATTCATACGCCTATTTGGTATTTTCCCCAAATTACAACACAATTATTTCCATCACTATACTTTCAATAGGTGTTGGCGACATATCCCAACACTTTCTTGTGGGAGTTACTAATGCCCAACACATACATCCTATACTTTTCAAAAAATCTTGGAACATATCCAAGATACTTTTCAAGGAGTTTCCAACACTCTATCCACATATAGATCAATTAAGTAGATTGTTTATCTCATCTTTACTCATAATGGAGACATCTTGAATTTGAAAATTGCCTTTATGATTACCCCTTTTGAGGTGAGGGATGAATACAATGTTTCTAAAATCACTCATCTCAAAAGAACACATTGAAAATACCATAATCAAGTAAAATAATTTATTCATCGCATGTTCTTATCTAAAACACATCTAATTTTAAAAAACAATCCTTATATTTTAGAATATAATTTAGCATATTATTTTCTACACATGTATCCTTGAATTTGTATTTGAATTTTGTATGTTGAATTTGGGATTTTTGTATTTTTTTGCATTAGCATCCATTCATGCCATAGTAGATCATGAAAATTCCATTTTTCTAATGGAAGAAACTAGTATACCGATATTTAAAACACACACTAAAGTGGGCCCAAATAAAACAATGATAACATAATCAAGCAATATTTCCCCATAAATGCATGGTAACCACCACGGTAATGTAGGCACCAAATAAAGACTACACAATGTTAATAACTAAACCCAAGTTAAAAACTTGATAAACTAGTGACTGGATTCACGATATGACTCAAAAAATAAGATGACAAGAGGATATTATAATAACAAGGACCAACACACAATAATATACATAAATATGCAAGCAAGCATTCATACACAAAAATCAATATAATAGTGTAAAAACCATAATGTAAAATATCCACATGATAAAAGTTATATAAGATACTAGTAAAACATGTAGTAACCAAAGTAACTATCTCAATGTGATAAAGGACAAACAATGATAGATATCATCATGCAAGAATCCTTTGAAATAGCCATGCCCCTAATCTAGGATGTGTTTCCTATGAAATTGGTTCATCTAAGATGTGGGCACACCATGTTAAAGTATGTAACCTATGAACATGTATAACACTCACTCCATAAAAATAATTTGATCCTATGCATAAATCATAGATAATAAAAGTCTCTATAATAGGTAAATATGTTGCACATGTAAAAAAAAATTAAGATTTTTAAAATTTTGCTAATGTTTTTGAATTTTTTAAAATTTTCCAATATTTTTTAAAATTTTGCCAATATTTTTAAAATTTTGAAAATTTTCCAAAGTTTTTGAATTTTTGAAATATTTCTAATGTTTTTGAAAATTTTAAAATTAGTCAATGTCTTTTTTGGAAATTTTCCAATGTTTTTGAAATTTTGATTTTTTTTTATGTTTCAAAGTTTCCACCCCTTGATGGTAAATATATGTGAGACATGTATTAATTAAACATGATAAACATAATGTGATATAATACATAAACACTTTACTAGGTATCATGATCCATGCGGTAGTGCTAGCCTATTACATAATATAGGTCCCAATGTGTAATGCAAAAATCTATATGTCATGACATATGTTAAAGCCAACTATGTACCAAGGCCAAATAGAATGTGAAACATTGGTTAAAGATATTGATGTGTTTTTATAAGACCTCTTACCTCCCCAATATGTAAAAATGCTTAAATAAATTCATATAGAATAATGGTATACATCATATGGAAATGTTAGTGTGAAAATAATAGAATCTAAAGTAAAGAGCATGTAATGCCAACTATATCTAGAAAACATGTTGTTGGCAAGATTCTGTATCAGTTAAAAAACTACACTGCACATATTGCAGAGCTTATTATATTACTACAATAATATAACACTCATCCAAGCCAAAAAAAAGAAGATTCTACCAACTGCATTTGTGGTAAGAAAGAAGGCTTTGTGGAGATAAAAGATGACTTCATTAGAGAAAGGACATGTCTCACATAGACATGCCTATTGAGTTGTGTTTTTTTGGATTAGTATTTATAATGAAACATATTGTAATAGATAGATAGGTAGAGAATAATATAAAATAATAGAGATATATTATATATAGATTGTAAAGCAGAGTAACCTATGTATTTATGGTAAAGAATAGAGATCATATAAACATTTGTATTTGGTAGTTATATCAATATATAAAATATAAGAGTAGAGTAGGAAATACTATGTTATGTGTATTGTACATGCATTACTATAAATATAAGCATTACTTATATTCAAGTAAATACTAAATAATCTAACCAATACTAACCCTTGTAATACATTATTCTCACTAAATTTAACCTAATTCATATAAACTTATTTACAACCAACTGTATCAAATTTTATGTCAACATTTTGTGGTATTATCCAAACTTTAGTAAACTAATATCCAAGGGGAAGTATCCTTTGGAGTTTTGGAAGTCTGAATTAATATAAATAGATGAATGGTGGGAGTAAATACTAAATAAAAATTTGTACCAAAGGTAAAAGAATAGGGGAATTATTACTGTAAGTTAAGGCAGCAATCTTTCAAGCATAGGAAGAATTATGGGTCACGTTTGTACAACTATATTGGCCTTGGATACTATAAAAATCCAAACATATAAAAGGAGGTTGCATTCTTTTTAAAATACCTATTCAATTGACCATGGAAAATATTGACACACTCCAACTCCTTGATACATCATTAACTCAGGATATTTAACACTTGTTGAGATAACTCTGGATTCATTCATCATAGTCTAGGCTATACAAGGTTGGATAAGCTTCAAAGCTAAAAAAGTTGGGTTGTTGATGGAGAAAGGCAACACTTTTTTTAATAAGTGAAACTCCTCATCCACAAATTATTTGTAGAGAGAGGGTTAGTAAGAGTAGGTAAACATTTCCTTTAGGGCCATGCACCTAAGGGATGGCATGCAAAAAGAAGGGGGGTCCTCAAAAGATGTGACTACTTAAAATATTAGGTCTAAATAGTTGGTATGGGTTAAATAATGGGATATTAAATTAAGTATCATGTAAGAATAAGTTAATTAAGAAGATAAGAGATAGTAGTAAGAAGAGATCTAAAGTGATAAGAGATATAAAGTGATAAGAATCCCCTAAACCTGAACTGTAAGAGACCCTGAGAGGAAATGAACCTTTTGGACCAATTGTCATCCCCCATGATGCTTCATAATTGACATGTACATCCATGTTTTCGAAGAAAATATTTATTGGAGAGGAGGTATAAAATAGATATAATAACCACAAGAAAGAGATTGATAATAAGAGAGAATTTGTAAGGAATTAGGTGGAAGTATTAGGAATAAGGTACTTTCAAGAAAAATTACAAAGGGATAAAGGTCATAACCATAACTTGGATATATAATAGACAAATAAGCATAAGTATCATTACCATAGTACTATAGGAACAAGTAACTAAAGAAATAAAATGAATAATGGTATTAATCCTAGCAGAGGTATTCCCAAAACATCTTAGAACACTAAGATAGCACAAAATAGGATGAAATTATCATTATTTGGTAAAGACATGAAAGATGCAGAAGAACATATATTCATAATGGAATCATATTGGATGAGTCACAACATTATTAATTAAAGGCTAATGTTATTTTATTTCATTTTTATATTAAGAGATGATGCAGTCAGGTTGTATATGAAGACTTACTCAGGCCATGCCATGGCATGGGTTAATGTCAACAAAGTACTCAAGGGTGATTTTCACTACCCTAACATATCAATGAAGAGCATTATTAAAATGAGGTAAATTATTCATAAAGAGAAATAATCTATAAGATATTATGATCATTAATTTAAATCCATAGTGTAGAAACTAGAGTAGCCTTTCAATGAGAAACAAAGGATAAAGTGGTTTATATCTAGCTAAATTCCTTGTCTTCGTGCAAACATGCATGAAAAAATTTTAATACATTTATGGAGAAATTGGAAATGACATCAATAATATAAGCCCAATATTATATAACGGATACATATACCTTGTTAAAAGACAATGTGGAAAAGTTATAGTTAGAATTAAAACAACTAAGACTAAAACATGAGATACAAATAAAAGGGGAAGATTTCACAGTACACACAATAAGCATACATAACCATGACCAAGAATTTGGTTTATCACTTGTTGTATAGAGGGACATTCAAGGATATATTTTCCCCATAATGATATCATAAAAAATAGTAACAATCATAAGATCAGTGCAAACACAGATAATTACGAAACCACCAATTCATCAAGCCATACATGGTGAAAGAATTTACTGTGGAATATATAAAGTCTATTATCAACATCTTTATCACTTATTTCAAATTATGGAAGTTGCACCCCTAGAAAATTAGATGATTCATTACACCAACTATAGATCTTTTAACCATTATAATCATAGTTTTCCTATTATAGATGCACTTGCATATATACAAGACACTACCTATAGAAGAGCGGCAATAGTTCAACAAATGCCATCACCATAGTTACCCATAACCAATGCTAACATACATCACCCTAGACAAACATACCAAACCCTAATGGTAATTTAGAATACACATCCTTAGTATTATAATAACAACCAATGAGGCTATAGAGGATGCAGTCAGGGTCGTTATAGAAGAGCATGCCATGGAATAAGAAACTACCAAGGTGGCAGAGGATATAATCAGAATTACAATTAGGGGTATAATCAATAAATACCCCCTCTAATGTGTTATTAATCTAAGAATATTGGGTATATTTATAGGAACTATGATGAATAACCATAGATAGAGTGTGGATATTTCCACAAAAAAGGAACCCATTATTCATTTTCTTGTCATAAAATAACATAATTTTACAAAAATGGTGGCACAAAAAACTAAGGAATTGGTAGAATATTCACCTAGAAAAGAGGATAAAAACTTACAAAAAATATAGGATATGAAAGGATGGTGCAATTAAATTCACCACAAAAATGAAGATAAAATTCTAGACAAAGAGACTAGTTCATCTCAGAGGGTAAACATGACTAAACAGATTACACAAAGTAAGGAAACTCTAAAGGATCGAAAAGAGTGACCATAGAAGAATGATCTACACATTATGTAGGATAATTTACAACCATGAGTAGTAATAACCACTAGAAGTGTCATGAAGATAGGTAAATGAAAATAAGTGGCCATTGATTCTATTATAGAATTTGACTCAGATGCAAAAGGAGATAAACATAATATCAATGAGATTGATAGAATTATTGAGAAAAGTAGAAAAATAAAAAATAAAAAATAAGAAAATGGTCAAATTAAACTAATTTAATTTTATGAATATGAGACTGGAGATTTAAAAATAATAATGAAATTAGTTGAGAAGAAAGACCTAGTAACCAAACTTACTTTATTTTGTAAGTATTGGAACAAATAACAATGAGAACATCACATACATCAGGTGGAAAAAACTAAAAAACAATCCAAAGAAAAATGTTTTTAGAATAAACAAAAAATATAAAAATACTACTACTCTTATAAACATCAAAATAAATGGTCAAGAAAACAATAAAACACTATTGGACCTTGGTGTAGACATAAATGTATTACTACATAGCATGTGGGAACTATTGGGGAAACCATAATTACATATGGAAGCATATGATGTTTCCATTGTTGATGGTACACTATGGTCACCCATTATCACCTTATATAATGTTAAAATTGATTTTATGGGAATAAATAAGAGGGTAGACTTTAAGGTAGTTAATATGTATGATATTGACTATCTAGCTTTGTCAAATATGAATGGTTTCTAGATTTTAATGGCTTATTAAATTTAGAAGAAGAAATCACATTTGAGAAACAAGGTTTAGTAGTCCATTTTATATCGGAGGTAGGAATGGCAGCAACATGTTTGAAGGAACTATGGCTGGAAGATGAGGATAATGAATTCAATAACATTGATGGTGTGTATACTCTAAAAAATTATAAAAATAAAAAATGACCAAAAATCTAATGAGGACAGTGAGTTGATAGTAGTAGAAGAAGAAGAAATACTCTAAGGAGATGAAATTGAGGCCTTCATATATGGTGAGCCAAAAACCATAATACAAAAAGTATGTTGTTTTAAAAAATTAACTCATAAATGGAAAGTCACCACCATGCTATAAAATATTTTACCACATAAAAAGAGAGATCATTGTATAGAATAGGCTTCACATAATAAACTACCTAAGTTTGTTGGCATAGGATTGGTCAAAAAATACTTACAATAGATGATAAGAGTTTTTACATAAGAATAAAAAATAATGAAAGCAATTGATGATACACTTACCATTACTACCGTAATATGGTGTCACACCCACATAGCAACCATCCATACTTGGAAAAAAATTGTGTACTATTCAGAACATGGTTTGCACAA
Organism: Torreya grandis; assembly: GCA_037957365.1. Classification (NCBI taxonomy): domain Eukaryota; kingdom Viridiplantae; phylum Streptophyta; class Pinopsida; order Cupressales; family Taxaceae; genus Torreya; species Torreya grandis. The sequence goes on along the minus strand of JARHVA010000930.1, from coordinate 1,038,230 downwards.
TAAGAAATTTATTTTCTAGAAATAAGACATTACATAAGAGACACTAACCCATGGTAACATAATGAAACATGTGAAAAAATATGGAAGACAAAAGGGGAAATTGATAAACACCTATGGGTATAGTTTTTATTTTGAAAATTAGAAGCAATTCTAACGAAATGGAACTTGCATCAATAAATGTGGAAGAGAACCAATATATAGACAGATTTGAAAATGGATTTGTGTAAAACTTTTAACTTCTAAGACTTGGACACAAGAGTTTTTAGGGCATTAAAAAAGATAAAAACATTTTTATTTATGGAAAACTTGATGGCTAAACAACAATTATCCAAAACAAAGATATAGGAAACACTATTAGGACACATAGATGACTAGGATAAAATTTAAACAATTATGCAAGAATCACCAAAAATTTTAGGAAAAAACCTACAAGTGAAAAAGCTCAAAAAAAAGGTCTATTGCCAATAAAATACAAAGCAGGAAGAAGATGACGAAGAAAAAAAAGAAAATATAAAAATTGAGGTTGTGGAAGCATAAAGACAACTTTTTGGCACCGTGGAAGATAAAACACAATATTTATACCAACTACTTAAGATTAGGCAAGAAAATATTGCCACAAAAGGAAATCCAAAAGTAAAAAAAGTAGGAAACTATTGGGTAAAATAAAAAATGGAGAAAATTTTAGAACTATTAAGGGAGTTTGAAGATGTATTCCCAAGAACATTTACTAAATTCAAGTTAATTAAGTATTATGTGGGTACCATGAAAATTCAATTGAAAAAAGACATCAAATTGTTATGAAAATGACTATACTGACTAAATCCTAATGTAAAATCAAAGGTTAAAGTTGAGTTGGATAAAATGCAAGATGGTAGTATTATAACCCCTATAAAGGATATTGAATGAAAAAGTCCTATGTTAATCCAAAACAAAAAAACTAGATAGATATGCATCTAACTATAGGGAACTAAATAAGGCTTGTCTATATGATCCATTCCCAACACCATTCACTGAAGATATATTGTAAAGTGTTGCAAATAGATAAATTTATTCCTTCACAGATGGATTCTCATAATACCATACATTAGGATGGTGCTAGAAGATATACCAAAAACCAAATTTTTAAAAGAATGGGGATCTTTCATGTACACAGTGATGCCATTTTGATTGAAGAATTCATCAGTTGTACTTAGCCATATAATGGTAAATATGCTCTAATATTTTATACATGAGTTTTTAGAGGTATATTTGGATGATTTGATAGTTTAAATTTTGATTAAGGATTGTGTATAGGAGCTATGGATGACATTCCAAAGATGTAGACAATTAAACATTTCTCCAAACGTTAAGAAATGCATCTTTGTTACCTCTTTTGAAACTCTATTGGTCCATATATTATGTAAATAAGGATTGATGGTAGATCCACTTAAAATAGCCATAATCATCAACTTTCCACCACCTAAAACATAAAATGAGGTTATAAAAATACTAGGATACATGGGATATCACCATAGGTTCATAAGAAATGATGCATTTATAAGTGCACCCATCAAAAAATTATTGAAAAAATAACATGATCAACCACTAGACTGGTCTAGAAAATGCTAGGAGTCATTTGATACACTAAATAAGATTTTAGATTCTCCCATTTTAGTATTCCTAGATTGGAAGAATCCTTTCCATGTGCATGTGGATGCCTTAGCAACTACAATAGGAGTTGTACTAGCACAACCATAGGGAAATATAGACAACCCAATCTCATTTGCTAGCAAGAAATTCACAAGGTAGAAATAAATTATTCCAACATAGATGCAAGCACTAGCTATGGTTTATGTGGTATAAAAATTTAGACATACTTATTAGAGACACCATTCACATCCTTTACAGACTATAAGCCACTCAAATATTTGATAAATAGGCCCATAATACAAGGAGGAATTTTTCACTAGATCATGTTGTTCCAAGATTTTGATTTTAAAACTATAGTGAAACTAGGGAAAGCTTATAATGGACCTAACTATCTATCAAGAATAACCATGGAGAAGACATAAGACTAACTGAGGATGAGTTTCTTGGAGCTCACCTCTTCTGCATAGAATCACTACCTAAAGACATGGAAGGTATTGCATAATTTTTATCTAGCAAAGAGTTTTCAAAAGAATATAGTACATTACAAAAGAAAATATTATTGATTATTGCATTTCCCTTCACATTGATTGAATGGTCACTATATAAAAATGGAAGAGATGGGGTATTACAGATGGTACCATTAATGCATGAATGATAGAATATCTTGAGAGAAGTACATGATGGATTTACAAGTGGACACAACTCTAGAGAAGCAATGAGGAATAAAATACTACCCACGGGCCTATGATGGCCATCGTTGTTCAAAGATGCACATAGATACACAAGGAATTGTGATATTTGTCAAAGAGTGGGTAAGCTAATGCTATAGATGATATGCCCCTCCACCTAGTTCTATTGGTAGTCCCATTTCAAAAATGGGCAATCAAATTTATAGGCCCAATTAAACCCATGGTAAGGAAAAGTAATGCCAAGTTCATTATCACTAAAATATAATATCTTAAAAGATGAGAATAAGCTATTCTAAAAAAATATTGTATTGCAAAGACCACTAAAAAAAATTGTGTGAAAAAATAATCACAAAGTTTGGATGCCCTTTGATCATAATGAGTGATCAAGAAAAACACTTCATAAATCATATAATTTTATAATTATTAAAAAATTTCCTAATCTGATAGAATTACTCCTTATCATCTACAAGAAAATGGCACCATTAAAACATTCAATAAGGTATTGGAGAAAGTACTCACAAAAGTATGTAAAATAGAGATAAGGGATTGGGATACAAAGATACCAACAGTCTTATGGGCTTACCACATCACCTAAAAATGGATGACTAAATACTACCCCTTTCAATTAGTCTACAGATTAGAAGTAATGATGCAAATGGAGTACATAGTACCAAGTTCGAGACTTATGGTAACATTTGGGATGAATGAGAAATATTATATTTAAAAGATACTATTAGAATTATAAAAACTAGATGAGAAAATATTTCTAGCCATGTATAACCAAACACAAGAAAAAAGGCACCAAAAATCATGGCATGAGAAACATAAAATGATAAGAATTTAAGATTGGAGATAAAGTTTTACTCTATGAAAACAAATATAAAAGGTTGGGCAAGTTGAAAATAAGGTGGCTTGGGCCCTACATAGTTGATGATATATTGAGTTTAGGCACAATACCACTGCAAATGTTATTAGGAAATCTTAGATAAGGGTTTGTAAATAGAGCCTGATTGAATCCCTACACTTTAGGTGACTACAGTTTAGGGAAATAAAACCAATGATAAAGAAATGAGGTGGCATTATCCTTCTAGCTAGGTGAATTTTTGGTATATGGTATTGTTTTACTCTATATCAAATGCTTAAGTTTCTGATTGTAGACCATGTCACCTCCCATTAAGTTGGCATTATCCTCCCAAATGATCAAATTGAATAAGGTTACCATGGTACCCTAAATATAGTAACTTAGAAATTAGTTGTTTGATACTGCTAAAACATCTTATTGGGATAGTAATATCAATTAAAACATAGAAAGATAGTGTAAAAACATAAAAGTGTGTTCCTGAAGAAATATATAAAACAGAGGAAGAACTCCATAGATAAGACACTCAATATATGCAAAATAAAATATGGGACTGTGGTAAAAAAAATTGAACAATAGTAAGATCTTGAATAAAAATAAGAAGGAAAATAATCACATTTAACTCCATAAAATGATAATATAATAATGGAAAAAGTATGATTTCATGATTGATATGAGTAGTATGTGGTAAAAAAAAAGAGGATTTAGACGTCAAACTTATCAAGAAAAGTAACCACAAACCCTTCCAATAATTTTTAAGAAATGATAGCTCAGTTACAGAAAGAAAGAAAGATATGGGAAGATGAGAAAAGGAAAATTTTAGTGGTGGTACAGAATATGCCAAAGTGGTAACATAAAATCATCATACATGATCAAAATAGTTACAATATATCTCTACAGATATAAACCATGAACACCAAAAGAAGGTATGTCAAAGAAAGAAACCATATAAAGAGGGAGAAAATGGGGAAATCAAAATTCTAATTGGTGGTACAAAATAAAACATAGTGATAAGACAAAAGGATATTAGAGAAACAAATAAACTCAAATTTGTCTCCATAGCTAAGTCAATTATAAGATGCAAAAATACACATTTGTAAAAGAAACAAAAATCCTTTGGTAGTAGAAAAGGGTATAAAGAGGTTAATGGTAGTTAATTTTTTCCTCCATAGAATGAAAAATTAAGTGGGTTAGTCTATTACGAACTATAAAAACCTAAACAAATAAATGTTGGGAACTATGAAATGGAAGACAACTTTTAAAATTAGAATAAATAGATAAGAACAAAATAAATACATGATAAGACATGTTATTACCTGTCAAATTAAGTGAAATTGAGGAAGGGAAAATGATCATAAATATGATTTAATTCCCTTAAATGGATCAATGTGATTAACGAATGAATCAAGGAAGCTATAAATCAAGGGTTTGGTTAAATAAATAAATTACAAAATCACTTGATTACCAAGACTCTTTAGAATTTTCAAGCCAAAGCTTTATACCATGTTAATCAAATATTACACCCCATACAACAATGGAGATTCCTTAGGAGGTTATGGTAGAATAAATTAAGCAGCCTGAGTTTAAGAAGCATTCAATCAAGTCTGAGAAACTAGACCCATTAGGTGTTTTTCCAAAGGTTATTTCCCTTGTCACACATGTAGAGGATAGTATATGTATATCAAGACACACTTGACATAAATCAATCACACATAGATAGAAGTATAAATAAGTACAATGCTAAAATTAAACCCTCAAACTCAAAAATTGGATTATAAACTAGAATAAAAAATCATTTCATGACTAAAATTGGATGCATGGAGTCAATTTCCATACTTTAGGTTGATGTCAAATACAACTAAGGTACTATTGAGTAAGGCACATGAGGATATTATTTACCTAGATCAACAATACCATTTTGCACCAAATATAATACAAATGGTGACCAAACTCCTCCAATAAGGACATTTTCCCCACAATTATGATGAAAATAAAAATTTGAGTATCAATACCCTTGCCATGATGACTATCACAAAAGTAAATAGCAGGGCTCTATCTATTCAGAGCATGAAATACTTGAGAGTCATATTCGCCATGAAATCCATTTCTTGGAAGTCTATTACACAAATATATATGACTCTTCAATATTAAGGAGAGTTAAGATTTCATATGACATGATCTCCATCGACATGCAATATGATTTAGTCACCACACTATATGAATAGTACATGGAGAATTTGTGAAAGATAAAGAAAGGTAAAATTGTTCATGAATTTTGCTAGGGGTCCTTATTACTAGTACTTAAAATGTATTTTACACATACTATTTCAAGGCATGATGGGTGGGTAGAATTGAATTTAGACACACTCATAGGAGCATAAATTATATAGGCAATGAAATTTATCCCCCATTATAATAAGTATAAAAAATATTACATTGGGATAGGACACTTGGGAGTATGGTGGAAGGAAGGTTCAAAAAAGTTAAGGAAATAATCCAAAAGTATTTTACAGGGGTTCAATTTATAGTAGACATAGATAACCTTTTCATTGAACCCTTCATGAATAAATTTGTCCCTCTCCCACCTCTGCCATATGAAGTTATCGATGAACAAGTGAGGTAGTCATCATTGCATCTATAAGTCTACTCTTAGACCCTAGGGCACAAATATTTTTCATTAAGATGGGGAAAGGTCTTCAATAAGAAGGGGAAGAAGGGGAAACCAAAATAAGTGAATACTCATTGGTATTAGGAGCAGAGGCATCTAAATCTCAAGCTAGTATCTGTAAGTACTCGAGACCAAATAAACTAGTTTTTGGCTTGAGGGGTTTGAATGAGGAAGAAGAAGAAGAAGAGGATACAACTACATTTATGGTCAAGGACTCTACCATAGGTGAAGAGTTAGGATAAGAAGAGATGGTAAAAAAGGGGTCACCACCTTACATACTTAGGAAGAGGAAAGTCTCACCTAAAATAGGAAAATTCAAGAAATTGTAAAATTATCCACCTAAAAGGCTAAACAAATATTGGATGATGAGAAATCTAAAAATAAATAAATAGAGGAGGCAAAAAATAAAAAATAAGAATAGGAGGAAAAGAATGTCATGGAGGATAAACAACAAAAACTTACAAAAGATTAGAATAAGAACAAAGAATTAAATTTGTAGAGGAAGAAAGGAAAAAATAAGAATACAATAAAATAAATTAGATGAGGAGAACAAAAATAAGTTGGTGAATCTCAAATAGAAAGAAGAGAACAAACAAAAATAGGAGTTAGAATAAAATAAATTAACCAAGAAACCAGTGACTCCATAGATGAAGGGGAAGGAAAATTAAATACAACCAAAAATAGAGGATACCACCTAGGATGCTATAGCAAGTACCTTGAACATAATGGGGGTAATCCCAGGTAGTAAAAAAACTCCTGTGGATCCACTAGCATGGATCAAAATAAAACTACCCAAGCATAAATAGAGGACCTCCACCATTCTAGTGCCATCAAGTTTTCTCCAACCAGCTAAAGGAGGAATAATTAAAGTACCACTATATCACTTAACTCTTATTGACAAGGAAATAGTAGGTCAAACTCCCATCCAAAGTGCCATAGGAGATTTGATGACATAGTGTGTTACCTTAGAGGAAGTAATTAAGAAAATTTTATTTTATTTGACCATTTTTAGGCCACAGTTTGATTTTGATACCACTCTACTGATAGAAAAACAATTGGTAGAGATAGTGGAGAATTTCATTAGTCATTCTGGAGCTATAATAGATAGATTTCTCATCAAAATTGAGGCTTGGGAGGAATACAAGGAAGAGTTGTTAGGGCCACTTCTAGGGAAAAATCAAGACAACAAAATAACCACTATAGATAATAGATAATAAAGCTAAGAGGAAACAAGAAATTAGTTGAGTGCAGCCTCAACTAGCTTTGGATCTCAAAAGATTCCTTCCACCACTAAAATATATAAAATGATATCTTTGCATGAAGGTTATAAGGATAAACAAAGGGAGAGAATAACTATATATGATTAAATGGATGAGTAGGATGAGTTACCAAGAAAATAAATGGATAAAATGGAGGTATGCCTAAAGATGCATACCAATTATCTCAATTCACTAGACAAAGCTCTTTCCCCAAATGACATTGTCTTAATAGCAAAGGAGAATGTGGATATTGAGAATATGATTGTAGAGACCAAGAAGTTTAGTTTAGACTAGAAGACTTTTTCTCATACTATTCCTAGAAAGTACCAATAGTATCTACCCAAGGAAGGGGCCCCTACTCGAGGATCTCCAGCAATGTACTATAGAAAATCCCAAAATTTTATTATATTTAGTTGGATTGAGGTATTTTTTTGGTACTTATTAACACTTTGAATTGTCTCAAGGACAAGACATGAGAGCTAAAAGTTGGATTTAAATGTTGGCAGGATTCTATGTCAATTAAATAACTACACCATATATACCATAGAGCTAATTTCATTACTGCAATATCATAACACTCATCTAGGTTGATAGAATAGAGGATTATACCAACTAGAGCTGCAGTAAGAAAAAAGGCTTTGTGGAAACAAAGGATGCCCTAATTAGAGAAAGGATCTATCTCACATGGACATGATTATTGACTTATGTTATTTTGGCTCGATAATTATACCACATCATATTGTAATAGATAGATAGGTAGAGAAGAATATAGAGAATGGAGATATATTATATAGAGGTTATAAATTAGAAATTTCTTATGTATTTCTAATATAAAATATAGAACATATAAACATTTGTATTTGGAAGTTATATCAATATATAAAAGAGAAGAGTAGAGTGAGAAATATTGTGTTTTGTAAATTGTGCATGCATTACTTTCAGTATAGGCACTAATTTTTAAGTAAATACTAAATAATATAACCAATAATGACCCTTGTAATAATTAGTTTCACCAAAGTTAACCTACATCACATAAAACCATTTGCATCCAACCGCTTCAGATTTTATGTCAACATATGTGTGGGTATGATACCCCATAAATAAAAACATGCCATGTGCCCTCAAAGTGGAATATGTAGTCAAGTAAAAAAATGTATTGATAATCAATCACCACCAATATGACATAAGACATGCAAGTAATATGTCTTTTTCAATGAATAGGATGGAATTACTAGTGACACACCCACATGGGAATATTAGGCTAAATCCATGTTTAAGGATAAACGCATAATATGACAATGAGAAAAACACAAGGTAAAAATTCCCCCACATTAAAAAAAAAGGGTATTTAGATAGACCAATAAATATTATTCTTGGGTAGGATGCCCCATAGGAAAAAGAGATATGATTGTGTATGGAACCATGTTTTTTATTTTTTAAGTTGTATATTTAGAATAAAGTATAAAATAGCATAAGGAAGCATGGTGATGCACTGGAAAAATGAGGATAAATTATCTTAAAATAGAACTAGATGAGGATTCTAAAAATCTATAGGCTTCCCTCAAAAATCAATGCATGCTATGATAAAATGTCCATATAAGTATATTGTCATCATCAAAAATAATAATTGATTTAGGAACATCCAGGATGAAGCATTACTCAAAATTATAATAAGACTTTTGAGTAATTTTCAATAAAGAATCTTAGGAAATTTTTGATTCTCAAAGATCACATTATTCACATTTTGGGTTGTATTACTTCATGAAACTATAATTTTATATGTTGTGGAGATAACAATATCCCCAATTCCAATGGAGGCTTCACATTTACAAATATATGCTTTCATGGTCGCCTCTCATTTAACTAATAATTTTTGTTCATAAGTATGGAGCCCATGGACTTCATTGTGGACTGGATGAGTTATTAGGTGGTTCACATAGTTTCATTGATACTTAGACATTGAATATTAGAGCTTATAGACTCCATAGATTCATAAAACCAACAAAGGAATGGCCTCATGAAGATCCCTCTAAATTTTTAAATTTTTTACATGGATTTCTTGGTAACCTCATAAAATTCATGAATTTTTTGATTTTGTGAAAAGAGGACATGTTTTAAATTCAGATTCTAAATGGAGTGATTGACCTCAATAAACCCCCATGGGATCATGAAGTCTGGTAGTCTTGATATCTCCTAATGGATTATATGGAATTGATAGGTATTACAATCATAGATCATTCACAAAGGCCTTAGTTTAAGCCAAAGACAGGACCACTTTGCAGATGTGTGATAAAGTTTACATGGAATGGATAAATCCAAGCATCCATATATGATATAGATAACATAGGGATGATCTATAACCCATTATACAAATACTAATGGATCACTCCATGTGGCACAATATCATATCCATGCAACCACAATTCTAAAAAAATATCAAAGTGAAGGGAAGATTCAAAGATTTTTAAGTGGCAATAATGTTTTTGAGAAGGCACCAAATATAGAATTTTGGGTCTCATTGGAAATATATTGATGAGATATTTTACTTAGTTTTTATCCATGAGACAACTATCTATGTTAGAAGCATGTCCACTGAGAGGGAGGGTGAATCAGTGTCCTTAAAATAATTCCTTGTCTTTAATCAAACTCAATCAGTTATCCATCACATGAGCATACATAGAAAGCATAAACATGAAAACACATCACAACATAACATCTATGTGGGAAACACTCAAGGTGGATAAAATCCACTGTCACAGCCCTTGGACTACTATCCTATAAGGATGAAATAAGATTTAGTTAAGCACCAACTTGACAAAAGTACTCACCCCTAATTCATCCAGCACCCACTAGACTTTAGCAAGCTTCAACTTGCTAGGAGGATCCAACCCTATTTATAATCAAGAACCCACTCAATCATCACTCTGAAACACTCCACCTTGTTTTTTTTCCTCTCATAACTTATGCTGGTCTCTTTAATCTCTCTCTCTCAAATTAGACACAACATGAAAATAAGTTAAATCTTCAATCAATCAGGTCTACCTTTCTTCTTCCTTTCTCATTAGACCTTTAAACATATCCAGCTAGGTATTCATACCTCTATGAACATAAATAAAATATCATTAACATGTCATGATACTCTATTCTACTTCATTCCTCATGCAACCTTCAAGAATCTCTTCTTGCTTTCTCTCGCTTGCAAACTAGGTCATTATTTGCTCTCTTTCATATGGGTGCCTTAGATATTCAATGCATGAACCTAAGGCATGAATTTATATCCATTCTTAACTTTTTACCTTGACCTTTAATTCAATCTTATCTTCAATATATTCACTTTTATTCTTCACACTCAAATCTAGATAACTAGGCCTACAAGCCTTGATTTTATACAAGTCATTTGCATACTATAAAACTTACTCTTCTTGTTTGGCCAAAAGGATAAGAAAATTAGGATAAAACCTCCATTATCCCTTACCACACTTTACATACAAGGATAAATCAAAATAATATCAATCATATGTCGGTCATATACCTTTTACAACTCAATTTCCCTTTAGGCCTAGTTAAGACCTATTACAATTAGGCTTCTTCATCAATGAACCAATAATGAAAATTAATGTCCTATACTTCCCTCACCAAGGTACCAAAACATGTCAAACACTTATAATCCAACCACCATAGGCCTCTTACATGCTTCATCAAGCTCAAACCACTCACTTTCATCTTAAGAGCACCATTAGGCTTCATACCATCATTAGGTCTCATAGAGACCTAATTCTCATAAGAATACAACTCCTCGCATGACAAAGATCCCTTAAGCCAACTTTATTATTCAAAAAAAGTATGAATACATCCTACAGGATCCTCATAACAACCAAAAACACCCCTTTTAATTCCAAAAGCCATCATGGTTCTAGTTCTTATAAAGCTCCTTCTCGACAACACACAGTCATATAAGACTATGAGAACAACTATAGAAAACCTCTAACAAACCTTTTATCATATTCATGATATCAAAATAAGTCTAAAATAAACCTATACACTTGACCATTCATGACATAAAGGTCATATTCAAGCTCATACATCACTCAACTCTTCATGGAACACTTCAAAGATCACTCAATGGATCAACTTCTTCACACTTTGTTTATACCCAATTTGTGAGAACCCAAAACTTCATCATCTTCAGAATACTATGAACTCACTCATGAAAATATTAATATGAAAAAAAATCCTTTAAATACCTTAATATGTCATTTTGACACCAAGGCCCCATTACACTTCATGACACTACCTTAGAGATCAATCTAGAAACCTTCTTTATTCAAGTTCACATGTAACATGTCATGCTATAGAAAACACTCACCTATAGAACATTGATGATCATATTTAGGTCATATATAAATTATAATTCCATTCTCATATCATCATATTTCCTTGGGTCTTCAAAAAATATCACTTTGCCTTTAAAGGTATTGGTCTTAAAAGACCAATCTTCAACTCACACATATCACTAATTTGATCCTACTTCTTAGACCTCATTATGAGCACATACATACATTGTAAACATGAAAACCATTGTAATACATTTTATACCATCTTATTTATGTCCAATTAACCTCCATATGTCATACAATAGTCATTTTATTCAAGGAGTACACCCTAGGGTTTGTTCTCACAAGACTGCAATAAACCCTTACTCTCTGCTAGTCAACTCAAACAGCTATTTTACTATCTAAACACTTGAACTCAAGATAAATAACATACATATAGGTTCAATTATATCTTAATCACATTATAAAACACTCATATAACTTTAACTTGATGATGAACAATCATACTCAAATTTGTAAATAAACCTACTTTGCCATTGATAATACATTTATGAAATAGTCATCTTACAAGGAGCTTTTCTCACATCAAATCACACTATCATATCAGATAAAAAGCATGAGGATGATATACATGGATCTACAAACAAACTCCAATATCTAACTAATGATTTCACTTATTCTAGGTTACTCAAATAACCTATGTAATACAAATAGATCCTTATCTCTCAATATTAACCTACCACTTTGACTTTGACTTGCCATAAATGCACTTATAATGGCACCTAGATCAAACCATAACTTGGATCACCTTCCCCTTAGACTCTACTACAACTTGTATTTTTAATTTATCTTCATTGGATCACTATATCACCTTTTAATACCATTCCTTTTCAAGTTGCTCACTATCCAATTTGAAATCCAACGTTCAGTATTAAAATTTGAATGGCTATTTCTTGAATGTTAAACTTGATGTCCTCTAGACTGTCACTAGCCAATATAACAACTTAGAAGCCTTATAACTTGAGCTAGACAACTATTCAAGACACAAAACTTTGAGGGATCCTTCATGACACTAATAACATCACATCCATGTACTTTTTTGACTAGAGTTATCTTCTAAAGACCTACAATAAATGCTCCAACTTGTTGATCTATCTTTACCTCTATGACATTCAATGACACTCTAGCTTCTCTAAGCCACTCTAGTATACTTTTATCTCTACAAAGGACACCTTGAGGTTTTGAAACCTCCTCAATGCATCTAGGGATACCTCACAGCATCTTCTATGCCCTCCAAGACTTGTGCTACTCTCATATACTCACAACCCATCCAAATGATCTATTTCTCATGTAAGCATGCCTTTTCTCATTGTGTTTTAATAGAAACTCATCTATTTTTCTTCCAATTAACTCTCATAATTAAGACACCAACACTCCATGACCTCAAGTGACATTCATGACAAACCAGTACATTTGGCATCATCCTTTGACTAGGACATCATACTTGACATCATCTAGTCACAAAACTTATTCACTTGTCATCAATGAGATCACCACTTTTCCATTACCTTTGACATCAATGAAAACACTTCTACTAATAGACTCACCCATGTGCCCATTTTGAAAATTATTTCCTTGGGAATTTTGAATAGTTGGAGAGAGAATTCGAGAAGGCCAATGAGTGGTAAAATGAAAAATAAATTATGCCAAAAATAAAATGGTATTTTCTCTCTAAGTATATGTATTTTGAATTAGTTGAGTTTTATTATATTTAATATATTAGTAGAGAGAATAGGAGAAGAAAGAGAGAGAGGAACATAGAGTTTTAGGCATATAAGTATAGTGTGAAGATTGTGATCCCAAATTTATGTCTATGAATGTAAATTTTGTCTCAAATTCCATAAATAATGTCTTTATCTGTGTGTACATATTTTTTTCATCTTTCAGAGTTAATGAATGAGAGAATCATTGTTATCAAGTGAGGAAAACAATTAATTTATCCCCTTGTACCTCCCACCTACACCATAATTGGTATCATTTCAAGGTTATTTTCCATTGCTAGGTTGTGTTTGTAGAGCCTTCAATCAAGTCACTAGAATTTTTTAAAATAGAAGATTGAATTTGTGTGAAGTGATGGCACATATAGGTAATCCCATTTGAATAGGTGCAATATTAAGAGCACCTAGAGTTGCAGACCTAGCAGAGATGAGAGAAATATTAGAAATATTGGATGTAATGGAGATAACACAAAGGATATGAGATTATGTTAAAGATGTGAGTGGTGATGAAGAAATATAAGTTCAATAATTTGAATAAGAAGATATGGAGAATGAATCTAAGTTTATATTTCTTAATTCTACTATAAATCATGACTACAAGCAAAAGTTGGATACACCTTGCTATAATGGAATCATGAACCTTAAAGAGCTTATAGATTGGTTCAAAAAGATAGAAAAATATTTTGACTATGATTCAATGGAGAAACCAAAAAAAAGTGAAAAAAATACCACACAAAGTTGAAAGGTCATTCATCTTATGTTTGGATCATGTGAAGACTAAGAGGTAGAAGAAATGTAAGGATAAAATAATTTTTGGGATAAAATACTGATGAAATTGAAGGCTAGGTTATTACCTTCAAACTATCAAATGATTTTTTTCAATAAATTATAGAACTTGAGACAAAATGAGATGATCATTGAATAATATATTAAGGAGACTTATAGGCTCAATATAACATTTGGACATGTACAGTATGACTTAGAAATGTGACTGGATACATGAAAGGGATTCGTATTACTATTAAAGATGAGATCCATTTACTTAACCTAATAATTGTTTAAGAAGCCTATCAATGTGCATTAAAGGCAAAATAAAAGTTGTGTAGGAGGAAAAAAATGAAATCTAGAATTAGAGGGAGGTAATCAAAAGGAAGAGGGAAAATTAGTGGTGACAGAGAACCAAAAACATAAGATGGAGAAACAAGTAGCTTCTAGAATAAAAATCAAAATCAGAATACTAGAGGAAAAGGCTACTCTTTTAGAGTGAGAGGATCCCTTGGAAGAGCAAAAGGTAGAGGATTTATAGGTACGTTATTAGGATGGAATAAATATGTTTGACATAGAGTTTATGAATGTCTAGAAACAACCAAAAACAACATCAAAATAACTAAAGGAACAACACATATTTACCATGGTGATGAATAAAGTGTTCTATATTCAACACATACAAATATCCAGAACAAGGAGATACTATTATGATGAAAAGAGTTCTGTTGAAACCATTCAAATAAGTGAATGAACCTATAAAAATAAAGAGTGTATTCTAAAATGTTTAAAAATCAATTGGTAAGTGTTCTAAGGTAGTCATTAATAGTGGTAGCATAGATAATTTAGTATCTCAATAAATTGTAGAGAAACTTAGGTTGAAAATACTAGTACACCCTACCCCATACAAAGTTTCATGGTTTATTAAAGGCCATCAAGTGCTAGTAAATGAAAAAAGCACAATGAATTTTCAAATTGGTTCATATAAGAATGAATTTTTGTTTGACATTATGCCAATGGATGTGTGTCATATGCTTTTAAGAAGGCCATGGTAGCATGATATAATATTTATGCATTATGGAAGAGAAAAAACTTGCACTCTTATGAATGATAGAAATAAGTTCACCTTGATTCCATTGAAGGATAAAGAAGAAGAAGTGGACAATAGTTCTAAGGTGATGATGGTTTTAGGAAAATAATATTTAAAATTGGTAAAGTAATCGGATACATCTTTTGCTTTCATTGCATAACCTATATCATTTATGAGATATACTAAGGTAAGAAATCTTCCCATTTAAATTCATAATTTATTGGAAGAGTATGTTGATATTATGACAAATGATTTTCTTGATGAATTACCTCCCATGAGAATCATCAATCATCATATAGATCTAGTGCTAGGAGAAATATTGATAAATAAGGTAGCTTATAGATTAACCCTAATTGAGAATGAATAAATAAAAATACAAGTAAAAGATTTGTTGATTAAAGGATTGATTAGAGAGAGTTTGATCCTATGTGTAGTTCCAGTTGTATTAACACCCCAAAGGGTGTAGAATAGGGAATGTGTAAAAATTCAAGGATAATAAAAAAAATACCATCAAGTACATGTTTATGTTAAAAATATGGATGATTTAATGGATTATTTAAGTGGAGCCTAATAGTTCAACAAGATATCTTTGAAGAGAGGGTATCACCAAATTTGAATAAGACAAAGCAACGAATGGAAAACCACATTCATGGTAAATGATGGGTTGCATGAGTGGATGGTTATGACATTCAAATTAAAAAATTCCTTGAGTACATTCATGAGGGTCATGATTGAGATGTTAAATCCATTCACATGTAACTTTATGATTTTTTATTTTGATGATATTCTTATTTTTAGTCATTCAAAATAATAACATTTGAAGCATTTGAGACTAGTCTTAAGCAAATTGAAGGAAGAAAAGTTACTAGTCAACTTGAATAAATGTAGTTTCATGAAAGAAGAGATAGTGTATTTGGTATTTTTGATATCAAGTGAAGGACCTTGAAAAGGTGAAAAAAATGTGGAGTGGCCTTCATCAAAGAATATTTTTGAGGCCAAAAATTTTCATGGGTTGGCAATTTTCTACTAAAAGTTTGTTATAAAATTTAGAGGTATATGTGCTCCTATCACAAAAATTATGAAGGGAGATATAAATAACTTTCATTGGATAGTTGTAGAAGATAATATATTTTAGATCTTGGAAAAGAGTATAACAGTTTAATGTGTTGGCATTACCTAATTTTGGGAAGGTATTTCAAGTAGATTATCTAAAAACATAATGACAATTGGAGCAGTGTTGAGTCAAGAAAGTAAGACCATTGCATATTTTAGTAAAAAACGAATGAATCAAAAATAAAATATTCATTTTATGATCAATAATTTTATGAAATAGTACAAGCACTTAATAAATAAAGTCATAATTTATTTTCAAAATAAATTTTTTTATACACTGATCACTAAACCCTACAGTTTATAAATAGTGAACGTAAGCTAAATTAGAGGCATATTAAATGGGTAACATTTATTTAGAGATATTATTTTGTTTTAAAAGATAGAAGTGGGTAATATAATAACATTTTAGATTCCCTAAAAAAGTGATATTTTGTTGTGAATGAACTCATAGTTGAAGTCATTGGGTTTGAATCAATGAAAGAGTTGTATGAAGATCATGAAAATTTTAACGATGCATGGACAACATGAAAATATCCCACAATAATGGGAAAATTTCCATGGCTGGAGTACATGATTAAATATGGGTTGTAGAACCTGCTTAAATAAAAACATAATGGAGGCATGCTTGGACATTTTGTGCATGATAAAACTTTGGTGCATCTAAGTGCTAAATATTATTTTCCAAAACTGAACATGGATTTGAAGAAGTTTATGCAAAGACATAGGATTTTCTAATATGCAAAAGGGAAAATATTGTTTTAACCTTTTAGGACTTAGTGTATGTAAATCCTATGTTGTTAAGGGGGATAAGTATAGTAAATCAGGGTAGAAATATGCAATAAATACATCCACTGATATTTAATAGAATTGACATAATTTGACCTTTATAAAAATATCAATAAATAATGTAAATAAGAACTTAGCTATAAAATGACTAAAATAAGAGATCTAGAGGTTGTAAATTGAAACAAAGCTTGGTCTAAGTGTCTTGAATAGGATCTAGGTGTCAAAACCCTTCATGGATAGTAGCACCCTAATTAGACAGTATCACCATGTGGCACTAGTGTCCTCTATGTAGAATTATTTTGAGCTTCTAAGTGCACCTATGCTTGGGTATGTTAAGCATGTTCTTGTGTACACAAGTTATAGATCTTTGTAGATGACTTGTTTTGACTAATTTTATGTGTAAACCCTAATCCTCCATGTTCTTAGGGTATTTGGTTGATACAAGTAGTAAAGTGTTTTATTATTGTGGTAGGCTATAGACATCCTTAACACCCTACTATGATGAGAGTTTCCTACAGACCAATACTCTGAAGAGGGATCAAACCTAATGTAGTTCTCCCTACCTAAGTTTTGGTGCAAATGCAAGTGAAGCTAATATGAATGTTGACTTGAGTGCTTTGAATGTGCTTGAGACTAGAAACCTAAGTAATCTAAGCTTAGGAATGTTGTAGATGGTTATATATAGAAGTAGGTAAGAATAGGGATTGATAACCTTGATTGTGCACCACTTATTCTAATCTTGTATGTGTAATTTGCATCTAATTTCCATCTAGTGGTTAGAGGGATAAAATTCATGTATATATATTGTTTTGGTGCTTGTGTCAGTCTTAAAAGAGGTTTAAGATGAACCTAGGTAGTCTTATATTTGAAAAGAAATTTATTGGTAAAAAAAGAGGGAAATGATAATAGTGCCAAAATTAGGACACTAGCACCATGTGGTGCTACTGTCCCTATTATGGCACTAGTTTCTAGGTGGTAAAACCTGAGGCACTAACGGCCAAGATGTCAAGTTGAGGGTCTAGGAGTACTTTAGGGATATTTATCACAAAGGTTGGATAAGTGTCTAAGTATGCCCCAAGATAGGTCTAGGGATAAGGTAGGGATGGGTGGTCTCAAATAGCACTCTTATCACTCAAGTGTTATTTTTAGGTGATTACATTTTCAGCACCTTTATTCTATAAATACATCAAAGTGAAATGATTAGGATAAAGGAAAAAAAAGATTACAAGGACTTACCTAAGAAGCGAAGCTCGTGAATTTAGATCTAAATATGTGAAGCATGCATCCTGCAAATGAATTATGAATACATCATTCCTTAAGAGATATCAAAATCAAAGATAAAACTAAGTAAATAAATAAAACAAATTAAAGAGATAAAACTAAGTAAAGAGGTAAGAGAGAGGAAAGGAATGAATACACCTCACTGGATATGCGAACTTATACTTAAACCTAGTGATAACTTATGTGTGTATGTATATATAGTGATCAATCAATGAATATATTGGATTGAGTTGATGGCTTGCTCAATCCCCATGTGTGGGTGGCTCAAGAACTTAATCTAGTTTTGATTCTATCATTGCCCACCCCTACTTGTTGGATCATGGCATGTGAATAGATTGAATTATATTGATTTTTTGTCCAACCCTATCATGTAAGTAGATCAAGAACTCAAGTAGAGTTTGACTCCATCATTTCCTACCCATGTGTAGTAGATGCATCTGAAATTAACACTATGTGGTGTAACTGTAAATGTTTAACTAGAGATGTCAGATCTATGGCCACTCAGGTATATTAGGTGGTTCTAGGCCACTCAAGAATGCCAACCACTATAGATGGATTAAGGCATGAATATAATGTGTAACTTGTAACATGGTGTCTAATGTGTATAATGTAGATAATGACATGGATTTTGTCATTTCATCTGATCAATTGATGTATAAGTGAGTGTTTGAAAATAATGTGTCATACACACGCCCCCAAATTTGATATCTAAGCATATGGATTCTGGATTGAGTTATAATAATATTTATCTCAATATCTAAACTAAAATAGGAATGATTATGTTGCACATAATGCTCCCAATCTATGCAAACCAGTATGAATCTGAGCTAAACTGAGCAAAAATTGGTAATCTGTAATTGAACCTATGCAAACCTAGACTATACTTACTATACTTTTTTAGCTAATCTATAATTTTATATAACTAATTCTACTAGAAAATAACACCATATCTTAGACAGTAGCACCATGTGGCGCTAGTATCCCTATTTAGGTGCTAATGTACAACTATTTTATTTTCTATGTAACTATAATTGATCTTTGTGTCAATGTTTCCCATTGTGTTTTCTTGAATCTAATTTCTATGTTTTGATCCTATGTGTTTAAAATTATACTTTGAGTCCATCTAGATAGCCTATCTCTATGACAAACCCCTATTAATTTCCCCCTCTTTTGAAGGGAGTTGTTGAACCTATGCAAGAACTATCCTTAAAATAAAAAGCTCTAAAAAATGTATTTTAGCCAGAGCATATATGATATATATGTAATAAACCAATATAATTTGCATACATAACATTATAATGTAAGATAATCTAAGCATAAGTTTGTAATGTGCAATGTATTTTAAGTTTAGCATTTGTAAGGTTATCAAGATAGATGTGATAATGTATATGAACATCAAATCTAAGTAATAACTAAGTAACTACCAATGGGGATGGCGCATGATGTCCACCATGATACCCAAGTAAGAAGGGGAGATGCATGGGGTCCCTCATGGCATCTAAAACTGAAGTGTGTAACAAGTAGGAAATAAGAGTTATGGCCATGATGCATACAAGAAAGCATACATACAACACACATGAGGCACACAAAGTAGTCTAAGGGGCCAAAATATAAAGGACATGGGCATATATCACTAAATATATGAAATCAAGACATACAAGGACATGTTCAAATGTCTACATACAAAAATAGCAAGCAAGTTGGCTTAGAGCCACATGGAAGGACATGTTCAAATGTCCACATACACAATCAAGAAGGCACACATAAAGACATGGGCACATGTACAAAGCATACATATAATGAAAATAACTAGCATAGATCCATATAGCAATGGCATATTCAAATGCCCTCGAATAAAATAAGCAAAGAGACACAATCAAGTCTAAACTAGGAAACCTAAAAATGAAAGTATGCGTAAACATGTGGTACAAATCTGTATAAGAGCTAAGATGTACATAAGTTGAGTCTAAAGTAATAGTATATAGAAAAAAGATGAGTATGTGTGGGATGATCAATATCAAGATATAACAATGCTAAATCTATGATGTAGAGTTTGGAAAGATGTAACTTGACAATTAAAACTATGTATAGGATGCCACTAAATGGGTAAATGTATCAAATGAGGAATATGTGTATCTATGTATATGCCCTTAGTGGGTATATAGTACCAAATATAGATCTGTGTAGTGGACCTGAGTCTTGTATCAATCTATAATCACTTGACAAGAATATGTGAAACATGTATGTATGATGAAAATTGACAATACTAAGATAGCTAGTATATGTATGTCTAGTAAATATAAAAAGTGTAAACTTGGCAATGTATATAATTTATAATTTATATTTTCTAAGTAAATATTTGAATATTTTTGTGTTTTGACATAGTATATTATTTTTTTTATTTTTTGGATATAAGTTATGAACAAGTAGGGAGGAACATATTAACCGATGAGTCTCACAAGAGACTCACTGTCAAGGTGTCCTATGTCAAATAAAGGAACAATAATCATGCATGTTGTGAGAAAAGGTATATGTGGTCTAGGGATTGACTATGTTGAGTGATTTGTAGATGACATTACCTATGGAATAGGGCTATTAATCTGAGAATTTGAGTGAACTAGCCTGTGAACTATGTTCTGAATCTATGAAACTAATTGAATTGGCATGTGAACTATGGTAAGCACTATCTAAACTTGGAGGCATGGTGAACAAGTGACCATATTTCTCATGTTGTTTAGGTGTATAAATAGCCTTTTGAACTGATATTGCTCATCATTTACTATTGTTAAATAGAATTGTAGACTATATAGAAAAATATCTTAATTAGTTATCATGCTAAAAATATGTTTTAGTGTGCATCATGTCTTAAAAATATCTTAATTGGTTGTCATGATAAAACTATGTTTTGTTTTGCATCATGTCTTACAAATATCTTAATTGGTTATTGAATTAAAACTATGTTTTGTTGTGCATCATGTCCTATAAATATCTTAATTAGTTTTCAAACTTAAACTACGCTCTGATCTCTATGATTATTGCCAAATATCTTAATCAGTGGTTGAATTAAAACTATGCTATAATCTTTGTAATTATTGCCAAATATATTAATTGTTGGTCAAATTAAAACTATGCTCTGATTTCTATAAATTCGCTGCCATATCTATTGAATTTGTGGTGCATGAGATCTCACATAAGTAGGTGTCCTAGAAATCACATGGCTCATACGATGAATAACCAATGGTTCCTCAAAAAAATGTCTTCGAATAATTAACTCATAGCATAGTGTGATCTAGAAGAGTATGGAGAAGGATATATGGATGCCCCTTGTTTAAATTCTATAATTCCCCTATCGACATATTGGTCAATACGATATCAAAAAGCATAATAATTTTTTTTGAATGTCCATTTATATGATGAAAATACAATATGGTTTATTTTATATCCTATGTATGTAGTGTTTTGGATGGTGATGAGTAGAAGGAAGGGTGATCATCCCCCTATTTATTAATGTGAATAATATGTCATGAGGCCTATTTCTATCTTAAAATTGTATGGCCCCACTATTGGTGTCTTATGCTCTATACACTATAGAAGATGACCTATAAAGTGGCTCTTTGCCTTTGTTGAGTGTTTTGATATGTTATTCTTGTTTCACTTTTTATTTAATCATATGTGGATTAGGTGTTTATACCATATTGGATGGCTATGACTCTAGGAAACCTACATCCAAATCTACCTATGAATGTGTAGTAACTAGTCCCAACTCTTTCTCTAATGCCATAGCTATGTTACATAGATGTTATAATGATTTGGATGTCTGATATAATAGTTTCACCTTAAGAGGAAAAATGAATCCTCTAACAAAGATGTATTGTACTTATAAATTTGTCTATTGGTAAATCAATTGATGCATACCTAATTTGAATCTTAAAATGTACTCAGTTATTGGTTATGTCTCACCCTAGTGTAGTGAAGGCAACCCCTCGTATGTGACTCAAGGTCCCTTATTCTGTATGTAGTGCCTGATAAATACTACTTCTAACTCATCATATGTGTGTAGTGAACCACTAAGCAGTGAATGATGTGTTGAATGTGGAGCTCATTTCAATAAACTTAAGGTTAAAATGAAATTAACGAGGAATTTTTTACATGTAATTTTTACTTTCACAAATGGTGGGGTGCATTTTTTGAGTGTGTCAACCACTTCCCACATTTTTGGCATGTTTTATGTAAAAGTGGGCATGATTTAAGGTGGTTGAGAGAATCGGGGGATTATCTTTATCCCAGTTGGTTGTAACCTCCCTTATTTGTTTCCATTTTGGTGAGGATATGCTTATCTCCAAGGTATGGCACATTTTTTAAGGTCTTTTGGAAAGTATAAATAGGGGTGATGGGGAACACATTAGACATTGCATTTTGCATCTCATCTTTGATCTTTGTATTATCTCTTCGATTGGTGTGATTGGGTTTGAGGTGTAGCTTAGCATCTCAATAATTCTAGTGTGAATTCGGGTTAGAGAAAGTTATCTCTATGAGAGGTTTCTTGTTGAAAGTTGTCTTGTACTCTTTTTTATAATATTATAGAGAGCTTCTTGGTGGATGTAGCCCACATTGGTTAAACCATGTTATATCAGTGTTATGTGTGTATTTGCTTAGATCTAAGTTTTGTTTCATATGTCTCTATTGTTGTGATTTTGAGGAATGAATTATATGTTGCATGTTATTGCATAATTAATCACTTATTCCTAATAATTGGTATCAGAGCTAGCCTTAGTGATTTTGCTAAAGTGGTGAATTATAGGGAAAGATATTAGCTTGAGTGGGAGCTATGGTAGATAATGGAAGATCTAGAGTTGAAAAATTCAATGGGAAGAATTTCAGATTGTGGAAGATGTAGATGGAGGATTACTTGTTTTAGTTGGATCTTCGTCACTCTTTGATGGGGAAAACAAGCCAACCTTTAGGTATGGATCAAGAAAATTGGACTTTATTTTATAGGAAAGCACTGGGAGCTATATGATTATGCATTGCATCTTCGGTTGCCTTCAATATTTTAGAGGAGATGACCACATTTGGTCTGATGAAGAAATTAGGAGAGTTATATGAAAAAGCCTCTACCTATAATAAAATATTTTTGATGAAAATGTTATTTAATATGAAAATGTCTAAAAATAGTTTTGTATTTGATCATTTGAATGATTTTAATATGGTTGTGAGTATGTTAACTTATATTGGTATTAAATTTGAAGATGAAGTTAAGGCTTTATTTATTTTGTGCTCCTTACCTGATAGTTTGGATAGCCTGGTTATGGCTGTGAGTAATGTTGTCCTTGCTAAGGGAAGTTTAAAGTTTGAGGATGTTATAGGTGTGACTCTTAGAGAGGAAATGTGAAGGAAGAGCATCAGGTAATCATCTTTAGGGAATGATTTGATGATGGATACTAGAGGGAGACAAAAGGATAGAAGTAAAGGAAGCCATGGAAATTCAAAGGGTCTAGGGAAGATCTAAATCTAGAGTCAAGATGGTGTGCTAGCACTATGGGAAAAGTGGACACACAAATAAGGAATGTTGGGAACTTCGAGACAAGAAGACCAAACATGAGGAGACCAAGGAGGTAAATATGATAATAGGTATTATTAGTTAGGATGCTTTAACTCTTTCCTTGGATAATGTTTTTGAATCTTGGGTATTAAATTCAAGGGCTTCTTTTCATGCCACCCCATATAGGAATCATTTTATTGATTATGTTCGAGGAGATTTGGATATGTTTATCTTGGAGATGATGGACCATGCAGTATAGTAAGGAAAGCTTGTGTTTAGGTGAATATGTAGAATGGGAACACTTGGATACTAAAGTATGTCAGACATGTCCCATAGTTAAGGCAAAATTTAAAATCATTGAGGTTGTTGGATAGTGAGGGTTGTTCGATGATGTTTACAATAAACTCTATAAAATTTACCAGGGGTGTTCTTGTGATTGTGAGAGGTAATAAATTTGGCACTTTGTATTTAAATATTAGTGATAATCACTATAATTTAGTTATTGTAGATGGAGATGCAACATTGTGGCACTAAAGGCTCGGTCATATGAGCCGAAAGGGCATGGAGATCTTGAAATATAAGTTGCCTAGATTGAAACAAGTTGATTTGGACTTCTGTGATGATTGTGTGTATGGGAAGTATAAGCAAGTTAAGTTCTTGAGGATTGGATCTATGAATAAGGAGTATAAGTTGGAGTTGGTTCACTCAGATGTATGGGGGCCAGCTAAGGTATCTTCTATTGGTGGTTCAAATTATTATGTTACATTAATTAACAATGCAACTAGGAAATTTTGGGTTTATTACATTAAGAAGAAATATAATGTGTTTGAAACATTCAAGAGATGGAAAGCTTTGGTGTAGAATTAAATAGGTCTCAAGTTGAAATGTCTCAGGTTAGACAATGAAGGTGAGTATTATAGCAAAGCATTTGATGATTATTATTCATATAATGGTATTCAAAGGTAAAGGATGGTTCCAAGGATGCCATAAAAGAATGGAGTGTTAGAGAGGATGAAAAGGAAAATCATGGAGCGTGCTAAGAGCATGAGGTTTCATGCAGGGATACCCTTAATGTTTTGGGTGGAATCAATTAGCATAGTGGTATATTTGATTAATAAAGGACCTTTAGTGCCTTTGGATGGAGGCATACCTGAGGAAGCTTGGTCTAGTAAGAAATTTAATTATTCTTTTCTTAGGGTCTTTGGATGTGAGGCATTTGTTCATGTTACCAAAAAAGATAGGACCAAGTTAGAGGCTAAGTCTGAGAGATGCACCTTTAGAGATAAGAAAATATTTTGGTCTAGAGATTTTGTCTTTTAATAAAAAGTCATGTATAAGGATCAGTTGAAGGAACAGGAACAAAAAGAGTACATAGTATTGGATGATATTATGAATGATAAGGTGTCTAAGGAGACAGTTTAGGAACCTCCTACATAGGAACTCCAAACTCTTATAGTATGAAGGTCTTCTAGGGTAAGAAGAGCTCTTGAATGTTTTTCCCCATCTTTGAGTTATTTGTTACCTACTGATAGTGGAGAACTATAATGTTTCAAAGAAGCAATACATGTGAATGCTAGGAAGAAGTGGGAGCAAGCCATGGAAGAGGAACATAGTTCTCTCATGGAGAACCAAACATGGGATTTGGTGAAGCTACCCAAGGGCAAGAGAGCATTGCAGAACAAGTAGGTATATAAAATCAAAGATGAGGATGGAAGAAGGAAAAGGTACAAGGCCTAGTTGGTGGTAAAGGGTTTTCACAAAAGAAAGGTATTGATTTTGATGAGATTTTTTCTCTTATTGTTAAGATGACTTCTATTAGAACTGTGCTTAGTATAGTTTCAGTAGAGGATTTTCACTTAGAATAATTAGATGTGAATACTACATTCCTTCATGGTGATTTAGAGGAGAAATTATATATGCAGTAGCCAAAGGGTTATGAGGTCAAAGGAAAGGAGAAATTAGTGTGCAGACTAAAGAAGAGCTTGTATGGTCTAAAATAAGCTGTATGACAATGGTATAAGAAGTTTAATAGTTTTATATTGGAATAAGGTTACTCCAGGTGTCATTCTAACCATTGCATGTATGTCAAGATATTTAAGGATGGTAATTATGTTATCTTATTCTTGTATACAGATGACATGTTGGTTGTAGGAAAGAACATGCAATAGTTTCAAGTACTCAAGAAGCAGCTTGGTGATTCCTTTTTAATGAAGGATTTAAATGTAGCAAAGTAAATCCTTGGTATGAGGATAACTCAGGATAGGAAGGAGAGGAAGTTGATCTTATCCTAGAAAGAGTACATGAAGAAAGTTTTGGAGAGGTTTAGTATGCAAGATGTTAAGCCAGTTGGGACTCTTTTGGCAAGCCATTTCATATTATCAATAGAGCAGTGTCCCAAGATAGAAGAAGAAAATATAAAGATGTCAAAAGTACCTAACACATCAGTGGTTGGTATCCTGATGTATGTTATGGTTTGTAATAGGCTAGATATTGTCCATATAGTGGGATTAGTAAGTAGGTACATGAGTAATCCAGGTTATGAGCATTGGCAATTAGTGAAGTGGATTCTTTGATATTTGAGAGGAACCATGGGTATAGCATTTTGTTTTGGTGGATCAAACACCACTTTTCATGGTTATGTAGACTTGGATATGGCTATGGATGTTGATTGCAGGAGGAGTACGATAGGTTATGTATTTACTATCAAGGATACAATGTTAGTTGGGTTTCTTGGATACAAAAGGATGTGGCTTTATCAACCATAGAGGCCGAGTATGTTGCTACTACAGAGGCTAACAAGGAGATGATTTGGTTATAATAATTATTTAATGAGTTGGATTATAAGCATGAAGTTGGGGGATTACATAGTGATAGTTAGAGTATTATATATTTAGCCAAGAACTTTGCTTTTCACTTGAGGATAAAGCACATATAGTTTCAGTATCATTTCATCAGGATAGCATTGGAGGAAAACATGGTGAAGCTAGAAAAGATACATACGAGCCAAAATCTTATAGATATGTTGACTAAGGTAGTTAGATTGGAGACGTTAAGGTTATGTTTAGCTTTGGTTGGTCTTCATGAAAATCATGGAGGAGTGTTAAATTTTGTTCAAGGAGAAAAGAACTCCAAGTGGGAGATTGTTGAATGTGGATCTCATTTCAACACCCCTAAGGTTAAAATAAAATTAATGGGGCATTTTTAACATGTAATTTTTACTTTCACAAATGGTGGGTGAATTTTTTTAGTGTGACAACCACTTTTCACATTTGTGGCACGTTTTATGGAGAAGTGGGCATGATTTAAGGTGGTTGAGAGAATTAGGGGATTATCTTTGTCCTAGTTGGTTGTAACCTCCCTTATTTGTTGCCATTTTGGTGGGGATATGCTTATCTCCAAGGTATGGTGCATTTTTCAAGGGATTTTGGAAAGTATAAATATGGGTGAGGGAGCACACATTAAGCATTGCATTTTGCATCTCATTTTTTAGCTTTGTATTCTCACTTTGGTTGGTATGGTCGAGTTTGAGGTGTAAATTAGCATCTCAAGAATTTTGGTGTAAATTTAGGTTAGAGAAAGTTATCTCTATGAGAGGTTTCTTGTTGAGAGTTGTCTTATACTCTTGTTTATAATATTATAGAGAGCTTCTTGGTGGACATATCCCACATCGAGTTAACCACATTATATTGGTGTTGTCTGTGTATTTGCTTATATCTAAATTTTCCTTCATATGTCTTTGTTGCTGTGATTTTGAGGAATGAGTTCCATGTTACATGTTATTGCATAATTAATCACTTATTCCTAAAATGATGAAACCAATTTAATGCTTCACCTTCCATATACTTTGGAAATAACTATAGTAAAGTCAAATTTTTAGGGACATGTGCCATGGCTTTCCCATAATCTTGAAGGTGCAAGTATGGGTCTCCACGCCCATCAAATTTTGGTAACACTGGTATCTAAAAGTTGGGTGGAAAATTTTTAGTGAAGATTTTATGCAAAACATTATCACCATGGATAGCATTAGAATCAGACCAAGAGTGTTATGCTTTACTCTCCAATGTGATATTGTGCACTTTTTGTTGTAAATCACCCATGGCATGCATCAAGGAGATTACCTCTTGTGAAGATATATTATCATCATTAATGAGTTCATTTAACTTTGGAATTTTATTATTAATTTTAGCCATTGGTACACTGCCCTTGAGACTTTTTTAGGGAGGATTGGTTTGCTCTTCGTAACCTTTGGAGGGGTGATAGCTTGGACTTAGTGAGATGGAAATGGGCTATCACCCTCATGGAGGTTAGATTAGGATATAGGTTCTATTGTGTTAAGGGGGGTTGAAGGAGATTCATTGGTATCTCTTATTTTGTTAATTTTCAAAGAAGTATCACATGTTAATGGATTAGAAGATACATTATTATCATGTAATTTATGTAAACTATGAACATAAGAATAAGTGTATGTGTGTTTTTTTAGCATTTGAACTAGCATTAGTTTGAATATGAGAAATATGTGAAGTGGGAAGAGAACTAGAAGGTTTAGACTCAATGTCTTCTTCACTAAAATCATAATAATCATCATTATTCCAAGGTTCATCAAAATCAAAGTTTAATTCACTTGTAGAAGTAAGAGTAGAAGAAGTATCATTTACATGCTCACTAAAAGAGAGAGTATGAGAATATTTTAACTTTTTAATACTATGAAATATGTCATCATGTGTAGGTGCAATGCAATGCATGTCTTCACTAACTATGAGTGGAATGTATGTATGATCATTATTTTCAATCTTGGAGTCAAGGGTAGAAGAAGTAGCAATCATGTTTTCATTTGGCACACTATGACATGTAAGAGAAGAGTTAGAGATATTTGAATTATCTACATTTTACATATACTTATTGTGTTGATCTTGAAATGTGAAAGAAGATGATAAAATAATAACATCTACTTTAGTTTGTGCATGGATAAAAGGTGTAATATTATTAGTGAATGTTTTTTCAAATTGTATCGAGAAGGGTAAAGAATATGCAAATTGATTTTCTATGGTAGGAACATTATGTATAATGTTGAACTATGCAAAGGTAAATTGATTTTATTGTTCTTGTATTGCTTTAATTTGAATAAGGATGTATCAAAATCGGTTGAAAAGTTAGAATCACATTGAAACAAAGCAATAACAACAAGGAGTTATTTTGGACTTATATTTTTAGTTTGATTTTTAAAAGTATAAGAAGAGAGAGGAGAAAGAGAAGAAGATGAATCTAATTTATCCCCATCAACACTTTCATGGTCATGTTCATAGTAATCACCATATCCATCATTAAAATAATAATAATCATCATCATTATAAATGAAATCATGCTCATTATCATGTGTTAGTGTGAAATCTTAAAAATTTAACCATTTATTTGTATGCTTATGTGAAAACTTTATAAATTGATCAACTGGGTGAGAGGCAAGAGGCTTCTTGGGTGTCATTTTAAACTTGCCAAAGAAGGTAATGTAAATAATTAATACCAAGCACACAATAGGTAGAATGTAATATAACATAGCTATATGTGAAAATATGGGAAATATTCATCCCAATGTATAGGAAAAAAATCAAAAATTTATTTAATACCCCAAGGGCTAATTTTTGAGTGTTTGGGGACCTAGTATGTAGATCTAGGGTTTGGAGGATTTTTAGACAAAATTTTGAAATATTTAATCAATTAACCCCTAATACAGGACTAATATGGATCAATTATATTTTTTAAAATTTAGGAAAAATTAGAATTTAATAAACCTTGATTTATTACACAAAAATGAAGGCAAACCCTAGGATGGAATAAGTGTTTTAAAGTAGTATTCGAAGTAATTCAGGTTCACCAAATATTTTAACTTTTTAGGACTTAGTGTATATAATTCATATGTTGTTAAATGGATATGAGTATAGTAAATTAAGGTATAAATATGTAATAAATACATTCACTAATCTATATCATAATTGACTTAATGTGACCTTTCTAAAAATATTAATAAATAATGTAAATAAGAACTTAGCTAAAAAATGACTGAAATAGGAGATCTAGAGGTTGTAAACTAAGACAAAGGTTGGTCTGAGTGTTGTAAACAAGATCTAGGTGTCCAAACCCTTCCTAAAAAGTAGTTTCATAATTGGAAAATAGTGTTATGTGGCACTAGTGTCCCTATTTTGATGGTAGTGTCTTTTGTGTAGAACTATTCTGAGCTTCTTGATGTACCTATGTATGGGTATGTTAAGCTTGTTCCTATGTGCATGAGTTTTGGATCTTTGTAGATGGCATGTTTTGAATAATTTTATGTGAAAACCCTAATCCTCCAAGTTTTTAGGGCATTTAGTTGATATAATTAGTAAAGTGTGTTGTTAGAGGGGTAGGTTGGACATCCTCAACACCCTATTGTGATGAGCATTTCCTACATACCAATACTCCAAAGAGGGATCAATCCTGATATAGTTATCCCTACCTAAGTATTGGTGTAAGTGAAAGTTAAGCTAGTATAAATTTTGAATTGAGTGCTTTGAATGTTCTTGAGATTGGAAACCTGAGTAATCTAATCTTATGAATGTTGTAGATGGTTGTATACAAAAGTAGGGCAAAATAGGGATTGATAACCTTGATTGTGCACCACTTATTCTGAGCTTGTATGCGTAATTTGCATCTAAATTCCATCTAGTGGTTAGAGGGATAAAATTCATGTATATATATATACATATATATATATATACATATATATATACATATATATATATATATACATATATATATATATATATACATATATATACATACATGTACATATATATATATATATATATACATATATATACATATACATATATATATATATATATATATATATATATATATTTTTGGTACTTGTGTCAATATTAAAAGAGGTTTAGGCCAACCCTATGTAGTCTTAGATTTGAAAAGATATCCTTTGGTAAAAAAAGGAGGGAAATGACAATAGTGCTAAAATTGGGACACTAGCGCCACATAGCACTACTATCCCTATTATGGTGTTAGTGTTTAGGTGGTAGAACCTAAGGCACTAAGGTCTAGGAGGTCAAGATGAGGCTCTAGGACTAATTTAGGGATGTCTATAGAAACTTGTGACCCACACAAAGGCTAGATAAGTGTTTAAGTAGGCCCTAAGATAGGTCTAGGGCTAAGCTAGGGATGGGTGGTCTCAAGTAGCACTCTTAGCACTAAAGTGTCAGTTTTAGATGATTACAAACATACAATATTAGGTTATATCAATCATTACATGTTATATAAAAAACATGGATTTCATTCTTATATTATCGATATATTATAGAGGTGATGACTCTAATTTTGTTATTGTAGACTAATTTTATAAAATTACACACCTTATATCATGCAATAGAACTAGTAATGCCAAAAATGTTTCTAACTCATTTTTCAACGAAGTTGTGAGTATTATTTTAGGTAGAGATAAAAAAAATTGGACATTTTTTAAGGACATTATGGTATAAATTGGGCACAATATTATAATTCAATTCAGCTTGTCATCCCCGAATAGATGGGTAAATAGAAGTTATGATTCACAGTCTTGGTAATTTTTTAATATCATAGGTAGTGACCAAAATGTTGAGCTATAAATGGAAACACAGTTACTCCAAAAGAATTTTGATTGATTTGTATGGAATGAAAAATCATTAAAACTTTAATTTTCTAAGATTTTTAGCTAGATAAAAACCCAAATACTGGGATTTTCTACTAGCCCAAGCTAATTTTTCTTATAATAATTCAGTTAATCAAAGCACAAGTGTGAGCCTTTTCCAAATTACATATGGTTTTAGTCTAAGAGGTGTGTGTGAATTAATAATTAAAACTAAACTAAGTAGAATAAGTGCTAAATTTGAATAATATGCATAAGTCATGAATGATTTTCATATGGAGATAAAGAATAGATTGGAGAAAAGTGGCATAAAATATAAAGAATGTGTTGATCAAAGGAAAAGGAAATAAATTTTTGAAATTAGGGACATCATATTGGAACATTTTCACAAGGAGAGGTTTCCAAAAGGCGAATATAAAAATCTAAAATGGAAGAAAATTGGACCTTGCAAAACTATCTAAAAATTCAAAGCTAATGCTTATGAAATTGAGTTACCAGAAGTGGATATCTTCCCAATTTTCAATGTATATAACTTATACCAATATGTGGTGGGGAAAACAAATTAGGAAGATTCAGGCATGGAATCTCAAAACATTGGTTGGAAAGAGAAACTACCATCCATTAAAAAGGAAGAGATAGAAGCCATTCTTAACATAAATTTGTAAAGAAATAAGGGAAAATGAGTATTATGAATACTTGGTGAAGTGGAAGAACTGAGTAAAAAAAAATGAAACTTAGATTAATACATATAAAGATGACATACATAGAATATTAGTGAAATAATTTATTTTAGGTTAATGAGCAATAGCTCATATAAAAATTCATATACCTTGGGTAGCATAAAATATTGCATCACCCAAAATTATAGTAGAAGTTTCTTGTAATTTTCAATAAGGATTATTATGCAAATTTTGGGTTCTTATATATCACATTATTCACATTTTAGGTTGTATTAATTTCTACAACTCTAATTTGTGATGTTACAGAGGCCACATAGTACCTAATTATAATGCAAGCCTCTCATATACAAATATATGGTTTCAAGGAGGCCTCTTATTTCAGTAAGTATTATTTTTTGTGTCTATTTATGAAGTTTACATAATTCATTATGGAATGGACAAGTTATTAATAAATTCACATAGTTTCACCAATTTTAGGCATAGAGTCTCAGAGTTCAAAAACTCCATGGATTCATGGAAGTAACAGATTCATGGGCTCTAGAACACCCTTAAAAATTATTAGAGTTTATGCATAAATTTCTCATTCTCCTCATAAAATTCATAGAGTTTGTGATTCCATGAAATTATTTTAGGTGTCACAATAAGAGTCTCTATATGGTGACTAACCTCAAAAAACCCCATGGGATCGTGGAATCTATCAGTCTCAATATCTCCCCATGGATTTTGTGGAAGTGATAAGTGTCACAGTCATAGTTCATTCATGAAGACCTCAATTTGAACCAAGGTCAGGATAACTTGATAGATACATGATAAATTTTACATGGAATGGATAAATCCATGGATCTAAGGAGAATATAGATATCATAAAGATGGTTTGAAACCTATTATATATAGACACTAGGGTCATGCCATGTGGCACAATCATGTGATCCCTATAGCTATGATTCTCAAATATAATTATAGTGAAGGGAAGTGGCATAGAGATCTTTAAATGGCCATCATTTTTGTGATAAGGCACCAAACAGTAAATTTTAGGTTTTGTTGGAAAGATCTTAATGAGAGATTTCAGTTGGTTATAGCTATGAGAAAACTAACTCACCCATTTACTCACTTTTATAATAATTTCCTCAAAAACTATGGATAGTTGGAGAGAGATTTTGAAAAGGCCGATGAGCAAGGGAATGAAAAATATGTCAAGTCAAAAATAAAATGGGATTTTTCCTCTAAAAAAAGGGAGTTGGGAGTAGTAGAGAGTTATCATATTGAAGAGACAAACAAACATTATAGGAGAAATAAATAAATAAAGAGGAATGTAGGAATTTAGACTTGAAAGTGTAGTGTGAACATCATGATCCCAAATTCCCATCTATGAATGTAAAATTTATCTCAAATTAAATAAGTATTTATCTATGTGTGCATCTTTCATTATGTATTTAAGAGTTACTAAGTGAGATAATTATTTATAGGGAGTGAAGAAACCATTAATTTGGCCCTCTATACCTCCTGCTTGCATAACTAATAGAAGTACTAAGATTGAGCTTAGAATATTGACTGATCAAGGGAAATGAAAAATAAAAAGCAAAATGAAATAAGTGGCTTAGAGGAATGTCAATGTAAATAGAAGGCACGTGCCATGGTAAATATAGAAAATATAATAATGCAATGAAACTCAATAATGTCTAAATAAAATTCATAGATGATGATGTATAAAATTTACTTGTATAATGTAATGATGTGCCAAAAAAAACATGAATAAATCCATATATACATGTAAGATCTGTACACCTCATGTAAGTTAGAATTAGGATATATGTAAAGTAGCTATTATAGCTTAATGTAACTTCTTAATATAGTAAGCAATGTCTTCATCCCTGAAGAGCTGTAAATAGTATTGATAAGCATACCTAAAAAGATTACCATTCCCCCACCTAGATCAAGGTATATTGTTTAGAAAGCGAGTGTGAAAACATGGATGTTTAAACTATGTAGTGTATTGTAAAATAGGTGTGACATGCATCATATGATCAAGATAAAGGCAATGACATTTTTCTATTTTATGAATTTTTTTGTGATTTCATAATATTTTAAAGGAAATAATAACAATAATGCACATGTAAGGCACAATATATATAATAAGAAAAGATATGTACAAGACTATGGTACAGTAAATATACATTGATGATGATCACTAAGGCATTTTTGTATTTTTACAAAAAAATGTCAATGTTTGTATTTATAATTTAATTTATATAACATATGAAGTGTGTTGTATAATAAACAAGCAAAATATATAGTATAAGAGGGTTTTGAAATAGGTATGTGTGGAAGACCACAATTCCCCATAAAGCATTGATATTTGCTTTGATTGGGGTGGTAAGTGTCCCCCAATATGTGCAATCATAAAATAAGTGATCATACTCATCCAAGTCTTCATTGCATTAATTTTGATCAATTTTTTTGGCATTTGTTGAATCCTTACAAGATTTTTTTCTCTTTTTCAATGACACTCTCTAATGGGTGGTTATTGAGGAAGCATGATTTTTCCTCAATCAACTAACTCTTGAATTGTCTCTTAAAGCAATGCAACCATTTGTTGAATGTTCTTTTGTTGCATGATATGTGCATAAATATTTATCATTATAAGATGTTGGTTTATGATTC
Source organism: Torreya grandis (assembly GCA_037957365.1). Classification (NCBI taxonomy): domain Eukaryota; kingdom Viridiplantae; phylum Streptophyta; class Pinopsida; order Cupressales; family Taxaceae; genus Torreya; species Torreya grandis. Next base: position 1,003,430 of record JARHVA010000930.1, on the reverse strand, counting down.
ACAAATGTTTCTAGTATAGGTAACCATTTGATCATGTGTTTGTTTAACAAGTATTTAAGTATATCATGTTGAGTTTTGAAAATGAATGAAGGTTTAGCTGAAATGCATTCAATGTTTAGTATTATTTCCTTTGGGATTGTAGAAGTAGTTTAAAGGTTCTTGAGTAGTAGGTGGTGTGATCATTGTAGTAGGAGATATTATGTTTTAAATAGAGGGTATTTTTTTTATTGTTTATTATGTGGGTATTGTAACTTTTTTTTTGAACTGTAAAGTATGTATTTGCCTTTGTAACTCATATATAGCATGCCTTAGGGTGCATATCTTGGGCATAGTAATGGTGGGACCTTTAATGAGTTTATTCATATGTTAGGTGATTCATTTTTAGAAAATGTAGGGTTTATTTTTAGGAGAGAGAACACACATTCTATACAAGGCATAAAAGGTGTAGGAACACAAGTAAAAAAATTAAGGGTAGGTGTATGAAGAATATTTGTAACCCATATATTTATGGCCTTTTGAATGACTTGGCAAAAAATATTAGGATGTCTTAAAGTATGGATTAAGGTATTGATTAACCTTTTAATTATCTAAAAATCTAATTTATTGAAGTAAGTCACTTTGCTTGATTTCGGTAGTGTTATTCATGATTAATGTGAAATATTGTTGACACAAAGATATGAAGGTAAAAAAATGAAAATAAGCTTTGTGTAGTCATCTAAAATGTCATTTTAGTGCAATGAGTGTCACTTGAGACCACCTTATCCTCAGTTTAGCCCTAGACCTATCTCAGGGCCTCTTTTAATCTTTTTCCAACCTTCATGTCAGTCTAACCCATTCAAAGATATACCAAAATTAGTACTAAGCCACCCTCTAGGAACCTAGGTCTATTTTTTGCCCGTTCCTGCCCCCTGGACATTAGTGCAATCTTTTGGACTATAGTGCATTATATTATTGACTAAAGGGCAACACTAATATCACCTTATTAATTACTCTCTAAAAGAATATATTTTCATTCCTCAAAGTCACTTATGGTCAACCTAGACCTATTTCACATCTTGAAAAGCACCAGAATGCTATATAGACCACTTTCATTCATTTATCCCTTAATTGGAAATTAGATGCAAATACTCATAAGTAAACTCAGAAATAGTTATGTAAATCAAGGTCATTGATCCCTATTTTGCCCTACTTTTGCATACACCTATCTATAGTAGCCTAGAGCCTAGATTACTTAGATTTCCAGTCTCAAGTCACACTCAAACTAAAACTCACACTAACATTCACTTGCACTTGCACTTACATTTGTACTTGCACTAGCACTTAGATTGGGAGAACTACAATTGGCTTGATTCACTTTTGAGGTATTGGTATGTAGGAAATGCTTAGCACATGGGGTTTGAGGTCATGTCTAGCCTACCCTGATAACACCACTCTTTTTCTACTTTTGATCCTCAAATACCCTAACAAACATGGAGACCTAGGGTTCACATTAAAACTAGTCAAAATAAAGAATAGATAGTGAACCAGCATTCATTCACATAGTCACAGACTTCTCAGAACCAGGTGAAGGTCCACCTAGAAACTCACTGTCCCTAATACCAAAGGACACTAGTGTGGCACAAAAGATACTAGCACCATGTGTTACTACCTAGAGGACCATGCTATTATCCATGAGGGTTTCTGACTCTTGATTATTTTTTATGACACCTTGCATAATTCTCGTACTAGTTTCCATCCTATCACTTATCTATCTCAATCACTTTTTAGTTAAATACATCTATTGTAATTCATTATTATTTATAGGCTAAACAAACAAATCAATTATTGTACAAATTAGAGGTTGTTGATATTTCTATATTTATTCCCTAATTTATTATTCCAACACTTTAACAACCTAGGGTTTTACATTCCATAACTCCCTCAAAATTTAAGTCATTTGGTGAACTTGACTTACTTTGAATACCACCCAAATCCTAGCCATAGATGTTCTTAATGTTTGGATCCTTTTGTATTATATGCTCAGTAAATAATTTTAAAATCTTAGATCTGATTCAATATTCTATATTTGTAATCTTTCATAGATTTAATTTCTTAAAAGGTTCAAAATATACAACTTTGTGTTTTCCTACTTCCCAACCTACAATGGTAGAATTCAATAATTGATTTGATGAGACTAATAAGTGACATTTTCAAGATTTTGTGTCTAAACATTCTAATATATTAGATGAGCTTCTCCATATTATTCAAGGAGAACTCCTGAAATCTACTACAATCCAATCCTCTAACCCCATAGATACTAATATTGTTACACCTGCAATGGGGGCAACTTAGATTTTGCAATAACCTATTACAACTAGCCAACTATCACCAGTGGCACCACCTCTTGTAGCTAGTACACATCCCTCATCTTTAAATGTACAATCCCTTGGGCAAAATATCAATTCTTTATATTTCTACATATTTAGTAGGGCGTTACTAGACCATCTTATGCCTTGGACTCTCATTTGCTCCTACATACACCTTTAGCACAACATATAGTAGTAACTCCTTTGCCCTCAAAATTTGTGGCACCCAAGCTTACTATGTATGATGGTAAGGGTGACCTAGAGCATTATCTACATGTTTTTCATCTCGCATATTTGGACTACATATCCAATGATTGGCTCTTGACTATGTTATTTCACTACATCTTACAAAACAATGCATTATAATGGTTCTATGATCTTCCTAATCAATCCATCAATCCATCATATCATTTAATCCACTAATAGATATGTTTTTGGCACACTTTTCAATCAACATCAATGACAAGGTTTTATATGCTCAAGTTGCACAACTCAAGCAAAAATCCAATGAGTCAATAGTTGAATATATCTTGTGATATAAAACTATATTAGCAAAGATAACTAACCCCATGGTAGATATATAATTCCAAGACATATTCAAGAATATTTTATTATCAGCATTATATGAAGCTATATTATTCAAAAACTTTCCATCATTCATATATCTATGCCATATAGTACACAACTAGATTAAAGTAAATTAATCTAAATTCTCTCCATGGGTAAATTAAAGTACACAACTACTATGAAATAATGAGAATTTAATATTCTCTCCATGGGTAAATTAAAGTACACAACTAGATTAGATTTAATTAATAAGAGTTCCAATAAGCCCCCATATAAAGTAAGGCCCACTAAAAACAAGAATGAGCAAAAGACAATAGTTAATGCAGCCTCAAAGCCAACTCCTCACATGGTTTTATCAGCTCCTCCAAGGAGACCTTTAACAAATCTTATTGAATAGCCATCACATGTTCTCTAGTAACTCTTAGAATGCAACATCATATCTCTCCCTCCCATCAAAGAGGTTGATATGACTAGGCCTCTTCCAAGGAATTATGATTTCAATGCATTTAATAATTATCACAAGGAACTAGGTCATACTACAAATAGATGTATCAGATTATGACATAAGATACAAGATTTGATAGATGCTAATTTCATTGATGTGAGCACTCCTATAGAATCACCTAGAGCACAACCAATGGAATTAAAATCAATGAAAATATTTTTTTGTCTATTTCTAAAGCATATGGCTAATGAGATAGCAAGCACTTCAGGTGTTCATTATACTTATCAAGCACATCCACCACTAGCATCTTATCATACTCATATGATGGGCACACTCTCTCTTGATAATATCATTGGTGTGTATCATACTATAGTGATAGCTAGACCTCTCATCACTTTATTAGAGTAAGAGATCATTGATGATGAATCAAATTTATATGCACTTTTTCTATGAAATTACATTGATTATCATCATATTTAGAGTGTCATGGTTGATAATGGGTCAAGCATCAATATGTGTACTATTACACTTCTACAACACTTAGGTTATTCAGAGAAATATATTTATCAAATACATATAGTTAATTCATGGATTTAATATCCATGTTCAAAGCTCCATTAAGGAGAAAATACTTCTATTATAGGTTGGTCCTGCATATGTGGCCACCAGATTCTTAGTTGTACCTAGTGCTAACACATTTGACATGTTATTGGGTAGGCCTTGGATACAATAGCTTCAATCCATTCCATCTACCATTCACATATGTCATAAGTGTGTACACATAATATTTTCAAACTTTTATCACTTACTAACACTTTGTATCTTATAAGAACCCATCAAGTCTTAATTTATTTTAGTGCACACCCTAAAGGGTGCATCGGGAAAGGGATGGGTACACCATTTGTGCTTCATAGTATTTTTGTCCCTTTTTCTACTTGTTATCTACACACTTGTCTCCTCAAAACCTTATCCCTAAGCTTGTTCTTCTCTCTTGTACACTCAGTCATTTCCTACCTTTTATCCACCTTTTCCTAACCTTAACCCCTTTTTAACTGTCAGATGTACTAGGTCAACTAGGTTGACCCTATACATTTTTGGGTAAAATTCACATAGGGTCTAGGTCAGCTCTTGGATGACCTAGCCCATGACCTAGTGAATTTTTTTCCTTAATTGTACTAGGTCAACTGGGTCAACCCTATCAGCTGAAATTTTCAAAAGGACTTAGGGTTAAATCTACATATATGTACAAGTTCATTTCACCATTATTTAGAGAAGATAAAAAGTAAGATATATTTTGCATCTATTTATTAATCATTCTACTTGAGGAGCAAGCTTAGGATTTCATACTTTCTTTGGAGATACAGATCTTGTCTTATGGATAATTCTTTTAGATGAATGGATAGGTTGTATAGCCTAGATATTATTTGTCTTTTTCATCCTTACATACCACAATAACCTCTTATGAATCACCTTGGCCAAGGGAGAGATTGAGGCTCAATGGATTTGTCTTAAATGATAAGTATTCCTAACTTTGTTCTTCCTTTATAAGAGTAGATAGATATGCATTTGTACTTCTCTTCCATGCATCAGGATTTTATATACTTTAATGTGAATATATGTCTCTTATGCATGTTTAATTTTATTATTTCTAACCCCCACTTTATGTCACAAGCTTTGGTGAGCACTAGATTAGATTTGCTTTACTTGTTATTAGTTTAATGAGATATCAAAACATAGGACTCCCTTAGGGTTATTTCATGATTGTGCTTGACTGGAGGCTTTGAAACCCTCCCTAGTATTGTGAATTATGATGAGAGATCCCTTAATCAAGTCTAGTGGATCCTTATCTTGGTCATGTTCTTGATTGATTAATGTGTCCCCAATCAAAAGTGTATGGTATGATCTATCTTCTTTGAGTTAGGATTAATTTATAGACATGATGCATTTCTAATTTTATATAATAAGTATATACATGTTAATCAAGTGGATAGAGTCAAGGGACTTCCATATGAGTATCTTTTACCTATTCCATAACTAATTACATAGCATCCACTAATCACAGCTCCACACATAGCTTCCATTAGCACACCTTCAATACAAGTTGAACCACCAGTGTAGGTGAGGTCTACTCCTATAGCATTACCACGTACACATACTCTCCCACTGAGACCTTTATTAGAGAGACCCCTATGTCAGAGACATGTTGTGGATTCTAGAGATCCTCTCTATACCCTATTACCATCTAGATCAGTGTTACAACATATAACATCCATGCCAGTCACAGCTTCTTCTACTAGATGCATCTCCATTAACCCCAAAGTTTACAGGCTTATTTAATCAGCTCCATAGACTCATAGACCCAGTCCACATATAGTTTAAGCTATAGATTACTCAATACATTTAGTTCTTAGATCTCAGATACCACCTTGCATAGCATATACAATCACTCTTCCTTATCTGATATAGGACACCTTGATAGTGAGTCTCTTGTAAGACTCATCGATTAATATGTTCTCATAGTTTACTTGTACATAGTTCCTCTTACCTTACTCCTTGTATATATTTATATTTTCATGTTGCTTGTACATAAATTATACTCAAAAAAACAAAAAAAATATAATATTTTCAAAAATATAAAAATGTTCAAAATATATAACTTTTAGATTGTATGCATTTCCATGTTTACATTCCTTCTAATTGCCAGCCACTACATATGATATATATGCTAGTATAATAAGTTTTATCATACATATATGCTTCACTTGTTTCTTTCAAGTGTTTGTAGATCATTATAGGACTCATGTCTTTTATAGAGATCTAGCTTTGATACTATCTACCCATTGGGGTCAAATACACATATTCAACATTGACATATCAGCCCATTGGGGGCATCATACTACACAACTTTCAATTTACCAGGTTATATCTTTCTATACTCTACATCATAGATTTAGTATTGATTATATCTTGATATTGATCATCCTATACTGCACATAATATTTTCTCTTATATAAATTTATACCACATGTTCAAGCATAATTTCATTTCTAGATTTTATGTTTAGATCTGATTGTATTTATTTATTTCTACATCTATTCGAGGGCATTTGAATATACCATTATTTTATGGATCTTATCTAATTCCTTTCATTGTATGTATTCTTTGGACATGTGCCAATGTCCTTTTGTGCACTTATTGATTATGTATGTAGACATTTGAACATATCCTTCCATGTGGCTCTAAGCCAACCTTGTTTGCTCTTTACGTATGTGGATATTTGAACATGTCATTGTATGTATTAATTTATCAGACTTAGTGACATGTGCCCATGTCCCTTGTATTATGGCCCCTTATCCTACTTTCCATGCCTCATGTGTTTGTATGTATGTGTCATGGCCATGACACTTGTCTCTTGCTTGTTTCTTGCACACTCAATTTATAATGCCATGAGGGGCCTCATGCATCTCCCTTCCTCCTTGGGTGCCTTGATGGAAATCATGCCCCATCCCCCTAAGAAGTTACTTAGATTATATCCAAATTTGTTATTTATATACATGCTTACATTGTTCTATTGATCTTGACAATCTTGTGAATGTTAGATCTAACATACAGTATATATTACCAATTTATGCTCAAACTATTTTACATTTCAATGTCATGTATACACATTATATTGGTTTATCATGCATATATCATATGTTTTCAATCTAACACACATGATGCATAGCTTTTCTTTTGAGAATAGTTATTGCATAGGTTTAAAAAATACCCTCAAAATAGGGGGTATTCACAAGGGTTTGTCATAGAGATCAGGGCATCCTAATCCACTCAAAACACAAATTTCAACACACAAACACAAAATACAAAGCCCAAACTCAAGAAAACATAGTGAAAAATAGTCACATACATATCAGTCTCAATTTTTCATACAAATAACACATTTGGTAAATAGCACGACATAGAGGACACTAATGTAATGGACTATTGATCAAGGGACCACACTACTGGCCAGTAGCCCAAGAAACAAAAAGTTCTAGAATCATCAGAAAGGTATAGCAGTTATAGTTTAGATTTACACAGTCTTAGTCACATATTATCAGACAGGTTTAGTATATACTTAGTTTTTACATAGATTACATAGGTTTACTCATATTAGGGGCATCATGCATGGCATGATCACTCTTATTTTGGTTTTAGATACTCATACACATACTAGTATGAGTTCATCTAGAATACATCTACATAAATATCATAGTTAGGAGCATGTGCATGGAACATTGCTCCCATGTGTTCAGTTTATCACCAATTCTCTCAAATGGAATGGCATCTCCATGTCATTCTCCACATTGTTACTCTAGACACTATTTGTACTAGTTTCTCACTAGGTTTACACCAAATTGATGCCTCATTGCATCTACAATAGTTGGCATTCTTGAGTTCCTAAGTCACCCCTGAGCCATTTTACATTTCATAGTTTCCAAGTGGCCCTAGATCCATCCTACATAGTTTTAGTTACATCACACAGTTTTAGTTTCATATGCTTTAACCAAACAGAGGTAGCCAATGATGGATTCAAGGTTAGCTTAAGTTCTTAAGCCACCTACATAAGAGTCTTCGATAACTCATCATTCCAATCCAAGTTATTCAAAGGTTATGATCCACTAAGCAGGGGTAGGCAATGATGGATCAAGGCCAAATTGAGCTCTTAAGCCACCCATACATGAAGATTGATCAAGCCTTCAGCTTAGTCCAATATATTCACCATTTGATCATTAGATACATACATAGAGGATGTCACCAGGTTTTTGAATTGGTTCACGTACTCAAGGAGGTGTATTCATTCTTTCTCTCTCTCTCTCATCTCTTTACTCAGCCTTGTCTTTGCATTTGATATTTATTAAAGACTAGTTCATTCATGTTTCATTTATAGGACACATAATGGAGCATGTTTCATAGACCCAAATTCATAGGCTTCACATCTTAGGTAAGTCCAGGTATGTTTCTTTTCTTTTATCCTAATCATTTCACTTTGTTACATTTCTAGAATAAAGGGGTTGGGGGGTAAATGTAGTCACCTAAAATATCATTTTAGTGTAATGAATGTCACTTAAGACCACCTTATCCTCAACTTAACCCTAGACCTATCTTAGGGCCTCTTTTAATTCTTTTCTAGCCTTTGTGTGAGTCTAACCCATTTGAAGATATACCAAAAGTAGCACTAAGCCTCCCCCTAAGCACAAATGTCTCCTTTTCACTCATTCCTATCACTGGGACATTAGCGTGATCTTTTGGATTATATCTCACTGCATCATTGACCAAAGGGTAGTGTTAATGTCCCCTTGCTCTTTACTCTCCCAATAGATATCTTTCTACTCCTCAAAGTAAATTAGGGTTGGACTAGACCTATTTCACATCTTGATAAGCACTAAAATGCTATATATAGACCACTTTCATTCATATATCCCCTAGATTGAAATTAAATGCAAATACTCATAAGCAAACTCATAAATAGTTGTGAAAATCAAGTTCATTGATCTCTATTCTTCCCTACTTCTACATACACCCATCTATAATAGCCCATAGCTTAGATTACTCAAATTTCTAGTCTCAAGTTATACTCATACTAGCAATCACTTGCACTTGCACCAACACTTAGATTGGGAGGACTACATTGGGTTTGATCCCCTTTTGAGGTATTGTTATGTAGGCAATGTTTAACACATGGGGTGTTGAGGTCATGTCCAACCTACCCTACTAATGCCACTCTATTTCTACTTATGTTCCTCAAATACCTTAACAAACACAGAGGCCTAGGGTTTCACATTAAAATTAGTCAAAATGGGGAACAGATAGCAAACCAGCATTCATTCACACAAACACAAACTTCTTAGAACAAGGTGAAGGTCCACCTAGAAGCTCACTATCCCTACTACCAAAGAACACTAGTGTAACACAGAAGACACTAACATAGTTTGCTACTCTCTAGAGAATTGTTCTATTGTAGAAGAGGGGTTTTGTCTTTTTATTGATGTTTATGACACATTGCATAGTTACTATACCAATTTTCAGCCTATCACTTATCAGTCTCAGTTAGTTTCTAGCCAAATACATCTCTTGTATTTCATTATTATTTATAGGCTAAACAAACAAATCAACTATTGTACAAATCATAGGTTGTTGATATTGCTATATTTATTCCTTGATTTATTATTCTAGAACTTTAACAACCTAGTGTTTTACATTTCATAACTCCCATAAAAGTTAAATCAGCTTTTAATGATCAATAAAATCAAAATATCAAACCCTATGTTGAAATACAAGTAAAATAGGAAACAATATGCCCCATTAATGGGTCAAGGGTAGTCTTAGGAGGCTAGAGGGTTTTGTTGAGAAGGCATAATTATTATTGGACATCTCCTATTATGGGGGTTTTTAAGCTCAATTTTGATGGTGCTTCACAAGGAATTCCATGTGATTCAAGTGATGGTTATATCCTCAAAGATTGTATAGGTTTTTTAACTCAAGTTGCATTGATTAAGCTATGGGATGGGTTAAACAATGAGTTTGAAGCTCATGTCTTGCTTGTTAGGATCCAAATGGTTCCTTAATGTGGTATTGTAAATATTATTATATAAGGGGTATATATGTTTATTATAATTTCACTAAGAAATAATGGATTTGGGAATTGGAGAATAGAAAATATCTTCCACCAAATATGGGTGCCTCTTGGTGAATTTAATGTTTGACAGGCCCAACATTATTTAGAAAAGCCAATAAGGTGGCAAAATTCCTAAAAAATGAAGATGTTGATCAATAAGATATTTTAAAGATGGATAATGTTCCAACTAGTGTGCATAATTTGAAGGACTATTGGATCTAAGATAGGTCTGCCAACCCCCCTAGACCTCCTGATGATGGTTCTCATAGGGGCCTTAGAGGCCTTAAGGGATTTGTTTGATTTAAATGTTTAGATTATATTTTTTTAGCTTAAACCATTTTGATAAAAAAAATTGATATATATGTCTGAATTTGTTCTCTTTACTTCCCATACACTTGGTTTTGAATTCAATACAACCTAATGATTATTTGGAGTGGTGTGGCTCAAAATCCATCTTGAACATTCCATTCAATCAAGGTAATTGAGGTTAGAGGTGGTATGACATGGACATGGGCATGGGTAATGATTTGGGTGTTTTAATTTTCATTCCTGAGTTATTTCCCTCCTTACTTTTCCCCTATTGGCATGTGGTGTGTATTTTTTCTACTTTTAGCATTTAGATTCCCCTCTCTCTACTACCATGAGGCCCTCCTTATTCTCCTATTTTTTCTTGTATGGATTTAAGAGTGTAATGAGGTTTCACTTTGTTCTCTCTAATGAGTAGCTAAAGATTATGTTTTTTCTTAGATTGGGGACATTTTACAAGCAATCAAAGTAAATTTTGGCATGGATTATATTGAGACAAAGATGTAGATTTGAGTTAACTCAGATGTAGCTTCCATTATTTCAACTTATCATGTGGCCCTCCTTCCAAACAAAGAAGTATTGCTAGTAGATGAATTTTTTACCAATAAAGAGATTTGTGGTGGCCTAGGTAGAGCTTTGGAAATGTGTCATGTGGTATCCCCTATTGACCTTCCTGTTTCTAACCATGTATTTCAAGGACTTGTTTCAATGGTTATTCAAAGAGTTAGACACTTATTTCTTTCAATTGGTGGAGATAGTGGCTGATTTACAAGTTTTTGAAGAGCTCAGATAATGTTGGATGATGTATTGGATCCTCTTGCACACGTAGATTTAGGACCCTTAGTGCAACCTATTTTTCCATCTCATCACTTGATGGAAAATAAGGCATCAATCTTAGTAGCCAAGGTGATAACAAAATTGGTAAGGTTGGTAGGGTTTGTCAAGGGTGTTCTAGTTATTTATGTGGATAGTCTTTTAGGGAACCTATTCTTATACTCAACTTATCCAAAAGGGTTCTTCATCAACAATTATGTTGTGGACCTTAACTCTAGAATGGAGGTGGTTCTCTAAGGCTTCATGCCTAGTTTGTTAGAGGATACATTTTGTTATGTCTTTTATCTTTGGATAAGTTTTAGGTTTTAGGTAAGATAGTGCTAGTGAATTTCATGGCTTGGTATTAGTTTACTATTATTGTGTTGAAGCGTGTATGTTTTGTCCACAAAGCTTTCTAGTTTTGTTATTTTTTGTGGCTCTTAGTTGGTGGCCAACATTCTATGTCGCTCTAGTCAGCCTAGATGGCTAGTTTTACAGGGATTTTATTTTACCTTAGCCACTAGATGATGAATTTTCCAATTTATTATTTTGATGCTTTTATATATATAAGGGTGGGAGACCTTATAATCCATAATTATGAATTAAAAAATATATCAAACCATAGGTGAGATTGGGATAATGCAAGCACCTAAATAGTAATTAGGGTTTTGGAAATGAGTATACATGGAAAGAATTTATATTTAAATATTTGATTTGAAGTAAGCCATGAAATTAAAACAAAAAGGGTTTTTAGAATAACTCCTACTTTGAATGTTGGAAAGAGTTGGGGTTCACCATTTATGTTTACCCTAATTCTAGTTTTTTTAAATATAGGAATAAATAAATTACAACTAAGTAGATTTAAACATACATAAATAAAATATAGAAATCAGACTTACTTTAGATAAATACAAAAATAAGGAAAAGTGTCAAAAACATAAACTAAAAAAATGCAATGAATTGATAAAAAGGTTAATAAACACATGCACCTTTATTGTTTTATAAATCCAAGACTGTATTTTGATTGCATTGACTATTTTGAACTGGTCCTAAATTTATACTTACAATGTGTTCTAAGAGGCATTAATACCTATATAGGCATGTCTTGTACATGCCTAACTGCAACAACCTTGGTGTATTGATTTTGTATTTGTGGTGTCAATTATGTCTTTGTGTTGTCAAGCTTATAACTAGACATTTCATAGTTTAGTTTTTTTATGCATGTCTTCCATCTTCCTAATTATGATTATACCTTCAATTTGTAGATGTACAAGGTAAAATATGCTATATGAGTGAATCTTCACTTTGACCTAACTTACACACTTCAAAATAAAATAATAATAATAGAGTTAGGCAAAATACTGAAGCAACATTGTAAGTACATATCTTGCATGCTCAAAATCATATCTCCATGTAATTTTGTGATGTGTATATGGAATAGTTTGAGTAAGGGTTTCAAGCTCCTCTTCCTTAAAAGTGATCAATGTAACTAAATATTAATTACCCTATTTTAGCATAAGAGATTTTGTAGAGAGATGAAGATGGATAAGTGTTGCAAGTGAGTAGTATTATGAAGTAAAAATTGAATGGAGAAGTTTGGATCTAAGCTAAGCCCTTAGTATAATGAATGCACTTTCTTGGATTGTAGATAGGTTCCTCCTTAAATTATATGGATACCCAAATGTCTTGGTAAGACTTTGTATTTATAAGATGATTCTAGGATGACTTGTATATACTAGTTGAATCTTAAAAATGCAAAAGGAAAGGATTAATGCATAAGTTTTGGGACAAGAAGTAGAAGGATCCAAAAATCTAAAAGGGACAATCTTGTAGGGATATGTGCTTGTCTAGGATGAGTTTGTATGGTTATAATTTTGTCCAAAAGATAAGTAGAGCTCACTTCTCAAGATATAATTAAATAATACATAATAAATAATTCAAATGTACTAATGGATGTCTTTTGAATAAGTATTAGGATGTAATGTTCCCTTCTCATTGATCACTCTAGAGGGACTTATTAGCCTATTTAATTCCTATATACTATAGTCAGATTAAGAGAATTGATTTATTTAATTATTTAATGTTACCCAAAAAAGCATATTTATAAGGTAATGTTAAATAACTAGTTAAATGGTGTTATAAAGTGACTTAGAGGAATTAATTAAAAAGGAAACATTATAAAGTCACTTTAATTTATTTTACGAGCGAGAAAAGTGAAAATCATAAGTGAGAAAAATGAAGTCATATATAAAGTGGAAAAGTGAGCTCATTATTGATTATGCGTATTCTATTTTCTTATTGAGAAGTTTGTGAGCTCTTGGAAGCTAAAACCCTAAGGGAATTGCTTGTTTTGGTAGTGTAAGATTCTACCCTAGCTAGCAACTGAAGGAATCATTCAGATTTCTTGGTAGAGGTTTATCAATTTATTGCAAAAATTATTGAAGTCTTATTTCAAGACCAATTTTAGGGATCCAAAGATAAAGTTTATAACAAAATTATTCTCTAAATTGCATCAATTCTAGTTACAGAAGTGAAGTAGTGAATGTGCAAGTTATTCATTATTAGAATCGAGGGAATCATCAAAGTTTGTAACCAGTTATGATAAATATTGTAGGAGGTCACCAAGGTGATCATTATTAGTGTGGACAGTAGCATGGCTTTGCAAGGGACTGGATGTTGCCAATAATACTTAGTCCAACCTTGGTTATTAAACAATTGATGTTTCCTATTACAAAGCAGTTGTAGTAATTATAAGGGAGCACTGGTTATCAATCAACTAGTTATTTTAGGTTGGGTTTATGATTTGAAACTGAATTATATTAAAACTAGAAATTTTATGAAAGATAAATGATTTTGTGCAAACTTGATAATTTTAGTAGATGAGATAGAACGTTTAAACTTAAAATATCTTTCAATTTACTTGTCCTTTTTGTATGAAATTTGGAGCACATGTTAGTTTCAATGGCATCATTATGATCATATAAAAGCATTTCACAAATACCTTCAAAATTGATCACAAAACAAGTGTTTGACAAAATTCCCACTCAATCAAAAGGCCAAAAGTTGAAAAATTTTGTATAGCTATTTAGCTCAGGATATTTCAGTGGTATCAGAGTTGGTCTTCCTAACAGCCTATGTATTTAGTGTGCTTAGTAGTTTTTAGTCACATGATTATTTATGAATCCTAAATATTAGGCATACATAACTTATAGGAGGAGAAGGGCAAGAGAGGAAGATTTTGATTTCTTTGCTTCAGATTCATCAAAAGCAGAAAACATGGGTGATAGATGTGAAATACCATAAAATAGCACAATGAAGATTCTTAATGACCTTACTAGAGGTCAACAATAGGTAGTTTAACTACTTACTCAGATGATGAATGATAAAAACAATGTTGGTAATAATGTTACTGGGAATACAAATGGTCATCATGGAGGCAATGAGAATAATGGAAATAATGTATAAACAAGTAACACTCTATTGGTGCATTTATTTGTTTTATTGCATTTACTTGTATTTATTATTTAGACTGGTGAACTAATTACTTATTGTAATTAGTTTATTATGTTTATTAATAATTTTCACCAAATAGGATAAGTTTGCTTAGATAGTAGTCAACTTAGACACCTATTTTGTTATCATGGAGTTGCACTCCATTTTTAGGGTAAGATAGGATAAGATTGTTTAACTAGTAGACAACTTGTGTTGATCATATACACAAGTTTGACACCTATCTTATTATTGTTGAGTTGCACTCCACTATTCATGTAATCAGATATTAGTTGAAATACACATATTGTGTGAGTTCCCTAATCTTTATCTTGCATGCCTTGATCTATATAAGCAATGGTTATTTGTGTATTCTACATTAGATCAATATTGAATTATCAGAGTAATGCATCATATTTGAGTTATTTATTCATTTTAGTTATTGTCTCAAATATACAGTTATTGTTTATTACTATTACTATTACTATTATATCTCTTGTTCATGCCTTTTATTAGATTCATTAGATCTTGTATACTAATTCCAACATGGTGCCAAAGCTATCTTGAATCTATAGATTGTAAATATTCAAGAAAAAAATGTCTAGATATAGAATCAATTTTTTTGATTTTATAGACAAGCACAAATTAGAGCTTTGTGGAGAATTCTTGAACTCACCATTGAGTTTAGAGTGCTCAAGATAGTCAAAATCATCTGCAATTTTGTCCAGATTGGGCATAAGAGGTGAAATTGGTAAAGATTTGATTTATAAGAACCACATCCAAATCCAATGAGTACCTAAAAATTTAAGCATTTCTAAGCAAAACGGACCTCAAGGTTGCATTCAAAATGTGTCAAAACTTATATATCCATATAAAATTTGTCAAATTTAGACACAGCCACTCGAAAGGCAAATTTTTTTTTGTTCTCAGGTACAACTTTACAGCCTCACAGATCAGCAGGTAGAATTGATATGGCAACTTCGGGAGCCCACCATTTGAACACAAGGAGGTATTTTTAAGCAAATTTTTTTTTAAATAGTTTAAAATTTGGTGCTGTTCACTACTATACTTTTAGTTTTTTTAGATTTTTCTAGAATTTAGGTTTTTTAATAGTAGCTCTTGCCCGTCCTCATTTCTACAACTTCAGAGGCTCATAACTTTCATAAACAACCTCGTATTGAGGTCCCATTTTTTTAAAGTTAATATTTTTTTGAGCACAATGAATTGGTGTAGAAATTTTTGTAATAAAGTGCATACTTTTTTTGTATTTTTAGCCTAGAGGGCCTAATTAAGCTTTTAGTAAACTAGATAAATTATAATCCAGCTTTGTAACTGCACTCAATTATAAAGTGCCAACAAATACTATCTGGGTGGGATAAAACTAAGTAATTCAAGGGGGTTTTGTGGTGTGTTCTATACTTTGATTTCTACTTTGTGATGGTTTATTTCCAATTGGGTCATGGGTAATCCTAAGTTCTCACTATTAACAGCATACAACTATAACACATGGAAATAGAATGCTTGGAATGCATTAATGATGCTAGGATATACACCTTACATAACAATTGTTCTTAATCCACCTACTGATGTAAAAAATTTACAATACTTTTTCTTTGAAACTACTAAGGTTATTGGATGCATTCGATCTTACATGTCTTTGGATTTGAATTTTCATCTTGACAAGTGTACAAATCCAAAAGATGCTTGGGATAAATTAACATGATTATTTGGAAAAATAGATGAGGTTCGTGGTTACCAAATTAACAATGAACTCATTAGTTTGGATCCTAAAAGTTATGCTACAATACAAGACTACATCACTAAAGTCATAGATCTTAGAGCATAGCTTTTTGATTGTAAAATTGATTAAAAAAAGATATTTAATTGATTTTCATTACCTTATACAAATTAGGTCCTGAATATTCATCCTTTATCTCTAGCTTTTAGACTCATAGGCTCACATTGGGCACATCATATCAAATGCCTACCTTTGAGGTATTCTCTAAGATTCTAATAGATGAAGAAGAAAAGTTAATAGATATGGGTCTAATCAAGTCATCCACATCCCAAGCTCTAGTTACAAGTCAACCTCAGCATAAGCAAGTTTCAACATTAGCACCAAATGCAGGTTCAAGTAAAAAGAAGTAGAATAATCAGAATAAGTCATAAAAAGATAAAGGATAAAAATCTTCCTCACAAGGAGATTATAAATCCACTAATAAGCAAGGGAATTCACAAAAATGGATTGGCATTCATTGCCCTTTTTATAAAAATGGGTTTCATAGTGAACAACATTCTTGGAAGAAAGAGATAGATGACCTTAAGAGCCTTCTCAAGAAGAATAACATCAATAAATCCTCTTTGAAGGATTCTTCCACTCCTTCAAATTCAAAAAAAGGGAAAGCTATGGCACTAGTTACACTGGAAAATTATCCCAAGTCATGGGTACTTAACTCAAGTGCTTCACACCATAGAGGTTATGATCAAGAATAATCTTCTAGATTAGAACCAGGTTCTTTGACTCATATTCTCATAGGTGATGATTCTAAGATAGATGTCATAGTAAAAGGTATAGTTGATGTTGATAGTGGTGTATTTGAGGATGTCCTCTGTGTACCAAAGTTATCAACTAACCTTCTCTCTATCTACCAAATCACTCACTTTGATACTGGTAGGAAAGTTGAGTTCACACCTGATTCTGTATCAATCAAAAAATTAGAGGATAATGCCTTAGTTGCAATGGGAACAGTAAACAATCAAACTCAGCTTTATTCATTCTTCCATTTTATGCCTCGGTCTTCCTCTACATCTTTGCTCTCACACAATGATTTAGTGAGCAAGCTATGGCATGAGCGGTTTGGTCATCTCAACTACCACTATTTATAATAGCTTAGTCAGTAGGAGATGGTTACAAGACTTCCATAGATTCAATTTTTAGAGGGTGTATGTCATGTTTGTGTCTTAGGCAACCATCTAGAGGATAAGTTTGATAAAGGGAAGGTTTGGAGGGCTACACAAGTCCTCAAACTTGTTCATAGTGATTTAGCAGGTCCATTACCTACTTTGTCTTTTAGTAAAACCCATTATGTTCTCACATTTATTGATGACTATTCTGGATATACTTGGAATTATTTTTTGAAACTCAAGAGTGAAGTATTTGATAGATTTCTAAAGTTCAAATCTCTAATAAAGAAATAATCTGGTCCTACACACTGATAATGGGAGGGAATATGTGAACAATAAGTTTGAATAATTCTATGATCTTGAAGGAATTGATCTTTAGCTTTCAGTTGCATACACACCTCAGCAAAATGGTGTAACAGAGAGGAAGAATAGATTCTTAAAAAAGATGGCAATTTGTGTGATTCATGCAAAATCATTAGTACCTAAGTACTGGGCAGAAGTGATTAATCATGTTGCATATATACAGAATAGAGTTCCTCATAAAAACTTAAAGGGGATAACACCTCTTGAAGCTTGGTGTAATAGGAAGCTAGAAGTGCATCATTTCAAAGTCTTTGGTAGTTAAACATGGGCTCACATACCTTCAAACAAGCGTCGCACTTTAGAAAAATAAAGTTGGACTTGCATATTTGTGGGATGGTGTTAAGAGATTTCGGCTCATTAATCTAGATTCACATGAGCTTATTATAGTGAGAAGTGTTTACTTTGAATAAAGTCCTTTGAACTTGCCTTTTAATATTTCTCATTCTTCTTCCTTAGAAGAATCAAATAGTAGTGATGATGATATTCATGCTTATCTACTCATAGGGATGATGAGGTAATACCTCCCTAGTAGGGTTTAGTAGGTCATATTCTACTTCCTCCTCTAGATTCTTGCCCATTGATGCCTTTGTGGGCTAGACAGACTTTGGCAGATGCAGACCCTCTTGTTAGGGATCCATTAGATAGAAGGATAACATGGTCATAACATGATCTTCCACATTCTTACATTGCCACAACTTTCGATCTACAGTCTTTTTAGGAAGCCACAGGGACAGTTGAGTGGGATTCAATGATGGAAGAAGAATATGACTCAATGATTAGGAAATACACTTGGGAAATTGTTCCTTTCGTAAGGGAAGAAACTTAATATGATGTAGGTGGATATATTGGACTAAGTTTGCAACAAATGGAAATATTGATAAGTATAAATCACGCTTAGTGGCCAAAGGTTTTTCCCAAGTGGAAGGCATTGACTATACAAAAACATTTGCCCCTGTTGCTAAGATGAATTCCATTCACTTGATACTAGCTATTGGTGTAGCTCATGGTTGGGTTGTACATCATATGGATGTGAAGAGTGCATTTATTCACAAGGATCTTCATGAGGAGATATATATGGAGCATCTATAGGGGTTCATTTAGGATTATTCATTGGTGTACCACTTACAGATGTCTCTCTATGGTATAAAACAAACCCTTAGGGCTTGGTATTCCAAGATGGACACATTTCTTCTTTCAATTGGTTTCTCAAGATTTCACTCAAATCTGAATATCTACATTCTACGGTAGGAGGATTCACTATTGTACTTAGTGTTCTATGTTAATGATGTCGTTGTTACAAGGAGCACAATATTCATCATTAGCAGTGTTAAGACTATACTTCATGATAAGTTTTTTATGACAGACATGGGCCTACTGCACTATTTTCTCAAGCTTTAGATAGCACAGTCTTCTTCTAAGATTACACTTTCATAGCCCAAATATGCCATGTACTTGTTAGTTCAGTTTCACATCTCTTATTTTAATCCTGTGCCACCTCATTTTCTATCTGGAGTTAGACTTGAGGTTCATTATTCTACTGCCTTGATTTATGCCACATTATATCACCATCTTGTAGGTAGCCTCATCTATCTGACTCATACATGGCCTGACATTTCATATGCAGTTGGCATGGTTTCACGCTTTATGCAGACACCATATGAGCTTCATTGGAGAGTCTCGAAATGCATTTTGAGTAACATTCAAGGCACTACTAGATATGGGATTCACTATACAATAGGTACAAGTTTAGACTTGGTGGGATACACATATTCTAATTAGGCTAGCAATTATGATGATTGTAAGTCCACTTTTGGTTACAACTTTCACTTTGGATCCATCCCCATTTGTTGGCAGAGCAAGAAACAGCATGTTATTTCTCTTTCATCTACAAAGGTTGAATATGATGGTGTTGTCAATACCACTACTGAGGCTATTTGGCTTCAAAATATTCTCACTGAGCTTAGTCTTCCATTTTGGAAGCCATCAGTCATCTACTATGACAACCAGAGCACTATCCAGATCTCAAAGAATCCGGTTCATCATTAGAGAACCAAACACAAAGTTCCATATGTAATTTATTAGGGAGATGATTCAAATGAAGATCATTGATCTTCAATATTATCCTACAAAGGACCAGATTATAGATATTTTCACCAAACCTTTCACTGAAAGAAAGTATCTTCACTTGCAATCTCTTTTGGGGGTGTGGGACATCAGTTCTTCAGGGGAGTCTCCTAGACCTTCATTTTGAGGAGTTTTTTTCCTTCAATTTTTCTCCTTTCCTCATCTATTTGTACAAAGTACATAATATGGCTACACATTATTAAGACTCTTATCTACATATCCCTACCTAAACTTCACTTATGGGGGGGTGTTGGTGCATTTATTTGCTTTATTAAATTTACTTATATTTATTATTTAGATTGGTGTATTAATTAATTATTGTAATTAGTTTATTACATTTATTAATAATTTGCACCAGATAGGATAAGCCTGCTTAGCTAGTAGTCAACTTGGACACCTATCTTGTTATCATAGAGTTACACTCCACTATTTAGGGTAAGATAGGATAAGATTGTTTAACTAGTAGTCAACTTGTGTTGATCATTTACACAAGTTTGACACCTATCTTGTTATTGTTGAGTTTCACTCTACTATTCATATAGTCAGATATCAGTTGAACTACACGTGTTGTGTGAGTTCCCTGATCTTCATCTTGCACGCCTTACTTTATATAGGCAATGGCTATTTGTGTATTTTATATTAGATCAATATTAAATTATCAGATTAATTCATCATATTTGAGTTATTTATTCATTTTAGTTATTGTCTTGGATATACACTTATTATTTATTACTATTACTATTTTATCTCTTTTTCATGCTTTCTATTAGATTCATTAGATCATGTAGGTTAATTCTAACACACTCATATACCAATGCATAGTCACACTAGGACATCTAGTAAAGTGACTCCTAGGCCTCTCATGCCTTAGTTTTTGGGTGGACAGCCAGCTGGTAAACTAGGACAGCAAGCATAGGATGAAGGTTTCACTGATTATTTGAGAGAATATCAGTCCCTTGTAGATGAGTTTCATGCAGCCATGACCTTACAGGATTTTTGTGCCATAAAATATAGGAATAGACCTAGAGATCACAATAGGGGCCCTTAGAATCAATATTTACAACGTAAAGTGGGAAAACTTTATACTCTTTCATTTGATGGTTATAGCAAATGCACAATGATATCATAGGTTTAGAAGTTGGATACTTACTTCCAACTCAACCTTATGTTGGATTCAGAGGTTATTAATAATGTTACTTTGCATTTAGAGGATGAGGCTCATGAGTGGTGGTACCATGGGCTAGTCACTTTGGGACATGCTAGCATTACTTCATACATGGACTTCACATATAGGCTTATTGACCAGTTTGACTAGAAGGATCCAGAGTTGCACTTCAGGGAGTTGGCTCAACTCAAGTAGAGTGGTGTAGTGGATTATTATATCTCTAAGTTCCAGAGGCTTGCAGTTATGGTGACTGATATATCAAATCATATATTGATTATGTTATTCATTGAGGATCTATCTGAACCACTTCATGGTTGGATTAAGGCTTTCAAATCAAAATACTTGTAGGACATTATCATACAGGCATGTGACATGGATCATTAAGTACTTAAGAGCAAATTTCTATCTAAACCTTTCATACCTTAGAAGAACAAAGCTAAAAGACCCTTTCAAAAAGAGTGACCCAAGAAGGACAAACTAGATGATGAAGCCCATAGGGAGTTGAGGAGAAAGAAACTATATTTTAGTTATACGGAGCCATGGGAGCCTGGACATAGATGCATGGTTAAGGGTAAGGTACACTATATTGAGGTACTTTCTGATAGTGATGGTGAAGAGGAACCAGAACAAGTTAAGGATAATGAACACAGTAGTTCAGATGATGAGCAACCACGTGAGGTGGTTAAGAGTGTGGTTATTACTACTTTATCAAGTACTCCAAGATTTAACTCCTTCAGAGTTAGAGGATTATTACAGGGATGGTGAGTCATGATTTTGATTGATAGTGGGGAAACCCATAATTTCATAGACTCAGCTTTGGTTGCTAAGAGAGGTATTCCAGTAGAGGATTTTGAGGGATATAATGTGATGGTAGCTGATGGGTTCAGTATTTCATACACATAGAATATCCTTCGATTGGAGGTGACATTGGACAACTATACAGTGATACATGATTTTATGTAGTTGACCTAGGTGATAAAACTTCTAAACCATGGAGCTGAAATTCAGGGCAATAGATGGTAAGAAGGTGGTGTTGAGAGGTATGGCCAATGATTCTCCTAAGGTAGTTTGAACCAAGTGGATGGAGAGTATATTTAGACATGGAAATGTGGCTTGGGTAGTAAAGTGTTTGATTACATCCAAGGAATCTTTAGGTAATGGCCAACCATATCATATTGACATTTAGTCATTGTTGAGCAAACATGATAGTGTTTTTGGAGAGATTAGTCCAAGGAGACCTCTTGATAGAGGTTTTGAGCATACTATTGAACTAGAAGAGGGGGTCAAACTGGTGATAACCACCCACTATAGACATCCTAATAAGTTTAATGATGAGATCAAGAAAGTGATTAAGGAGCTGCTAGTCATGGGGCACATCAGACCTAGCTCCAATCCCTTTGCTTCTTTTGTAGTTCTAGTGAAGAAGAAGGATGGAATAATGAGAATGTGTATAGACTATTAGGCTTTGAACAATAAAACAATTAAGAATAGATACTTAATACCCAATATTGATGAGCTTCTTTATGAGTTGCATGGGGCAGTGTTTTTCTCCAAGATTGATCTTTGCTCAAGGTACCACCAGATTAGAACCCGAGAATGGGACATACATAAGAAAGCCTTCATGTGCCATTATGGGAACTATGCATTCTTGGTCATGCCTTTTGGTTTGACTAATGCACCTATCACCTTTCAATCTTGCATGAATCATATTTTTAATAAGCAATTAAATAAGTATCTACTGGTGTTCTTTGATGATTTGCTCATTTATAGTAAGACTTGGAATGACCACCTGAAACAGTTTGATGAGGTTTTGGGCATCATGGGTGAGTAGTCTTTATATGCTAAGGCCTCTAAGTTTGAGTTTGGACTTAAGGATATTTTATACCTGGGTCATGTGATCATTGCTCAAGGTGTACAAGGACATCAGGGGAAGATACAGGTAATATTGGAATGGCCACCGCCCAAGACCCTTACAAAGTTGTGTGGGTTCTTGGGCTTGTGCAGTTACTATAGGCACTTTGTTAAGGGGTTTTCATAGTTGGGTGCACCCCTAATGGATCTCACAAATAAAGGTGATTTTAGGTGGACCGAGGAAACTTAGAGGTTATTTTATAGACTCAAGGAGGTCATGAGCAGTTGTCTAATCTTGGCACTTTCTAACTTTACTCAGCCCTTTGTGCTTGAGTGTGATGCTTCAGGTGAGGCTATAGGAGTTGTGTTGATGCAGAATAAACATCTGATTGAATTTGAGAGTTGGAAGCTCAAGGAACTAGAGAGGATCTATTCCATTTATGACAAAGAGATGTTCACCATTATGCATGCATTAGCAAAATTTAGGCAGTATCTAGTAGGTGGGAGATTTGTGGTTAGGACTGCCCACAATAGTTTGAGGTGTTTCCTAGAAAAGAAAAGATTTGAATGAGAGGTAGCAGAAGTGGGTTAGTAAGATACAGCCTATGCTTTTCTCATCGAATATGTTAAGGGTAAGAAAAATATTTTTGCTGATGATCTTTCTAGGAAACCAGCTACATGTCCCCTTAATGAGATTTCAATAGATTGGAAGTCTTCCCTTCTGGTGGAAAAATCCAAGAAAAATTTTGCTTGTGAGTTGTTGGATGGTCTCATATAAGATGATAGGTACATGAGAGTATATGACATTATCTATTATAAGAATAGGATATACTTAGTCCCTGAGTTAAAGCTTAAGAAAAGGATTATGAGGGCTATTCATGACACACCTTGGATACTTCAAAACTTGCAGGCATATCAGAGAAAAGTTATTTTAGAAGGGCCTCATGGATGATGTTTTACAGCATGTGAGGGAATGCATGACTTGTCAGTAGAATAATTTAGAGCACACTCATCCAATAGGGTTACTACAGCATCTACCCATTCCTAACCAAAAATGGGAGAGTGTATCTAAGGACTTTATCAAGAGTTGACCTAAGGTTCACCATCAGGATTTCATCTATGTAGTGGTAGATTAGTTGACTAAGTATGCTCACTTTTTCACAATTTCATCTGAGTAGAAGGCACCGTAGGTGGTAGAGCTATTCTTTAAGGAGGTATTTATACTCCATGGGTTGCCTAAGTACATTGTCAGTGATAAGGACAACAAGTTTCCTAGTGTATTTTGGTAGTTGTTCAAACTTGTTGGTATAGAGTTGACTCTTAGTACTAGTTACCACCCTCAAACGGATGGTCAAATGGAGATAGTGAATAAATGGGTTGAGGGATACTTATGTAACTATGTCTCAGGTCAACAAAAATCTTGGATTAAGTGGTTTCATCTAAAAGATCACTATTACAACACCACTTACCATATGTCCATTGGTATGACACCATTTCAAGCATTGTATGGTTATGATGCTCCTTCATTTGTGGATTTGGATTTTGGGAATAGCAAGGCTCCCAAAGCCAAAGACTGGATACAAGAGAGCCACGATATTCTTAAGGCTCTTAAGCATAATTTACAGGTGGCCCAAAATCAGTAGAAGACTTAAACAGATAGGCATAAGGTGGAGCATAGTTTTGAGGTGGGAGACTTGGTCTTCTTGAGGTTGTAACCCTATAAACAATCTTCATTAAAGAAAAGTGGTATAAAAAAGTTGAAACCTCCTTTTTTATGACCCTTATAGGATAATTTAGCATGTGGGGAAGTAGCCTATGAGCTCAAAATGTTAGAGAATAGTAAGATCCATAATGTTTTTCATGTATCATGCCTCAAGAAGGCACTAGGGCATCAGGGCACCACTTCAGTAGAGTTGCCTCCATTGAATGAGGAGGGGCAACAGGTGTTGGTCCCCGATGAGATTTTTGATATCAAGGAGAGGAGATTGAGGAGTAGAGTGATCAGAGAATATCTGATAACGTGGAGAGACTTGCCCATGGAGGATGCTACATGGGAAGGGGAACAGATTTTGCAACATCCTAATTTACAGTTGCTTGACGGCAAGCAATCTCGAGAAGGGAGGACTATAATGTCCCCTTCTCATTGATCACTCTAGAGGGACTTATTAGCCTATTTAATTCCCGTAGGCTATAGTCAAATTAAGGGTATTGATTTATTTAATTATTTAATGTTACCTGAAAAAGCATATTTATAAGGTAATGTTAAATAATTAATTAAATGGTGTTATAAAGTGACTTGAAGGAATTAATTAAAAAGGGAACATTATAACGTCACTTTAATTTATTTTATTAAAGGGAAAAGTGAAAATCATAAATGGGAAAAATTAAGTCATATATAAAGTGGAAAAGTGCGCTCATTATTGATTATGCTTGTTCTATTTTCTTATTGAGAAGTTTGTGAGCTCTTGGAAGCTAAAACCTAAAAAGAATTGCTTGTTTCGGTAGTGCAAGATTCTACGTAGCTGAAGGAATCATTCAGATTTCTTATTAGAGGTTTATCGATTGATTGAAAAAATTAGTGAAGTCTTCTTCCAAGACCAATTTCAAGGATCCAAAGATAAATAATTGCTAAAGTTTATAACAAATTTATTCTCTAAATTACATCAATTCTAGTTACAAAAGTGAAGTAGTGAATGTGCAAGCTATTCATTGTTAGTGTATACACTGAAAAACCACACACATGGTCCTAATCATCGTAATACCTTTGGTTTCTCTTAAACCTCTGTCGATTACACCTATAAGTTCAATAAACCTACCTAACCTAACTTACCTAATCCGAAGTCAAGTTGGTCACTTGTTTGGCTTAACTCACCTTTTCACCAATTTTAACCTATCTTTTTCTAGGTTCTTGATCGATGATGGTCAAGGTGACCAACAATGGTCAAGGTGACTGGTGACGATCACCCTAACTAGTGACGATCAGGTTGGATAGCTTGGACTTAGCATGCAACCTACATGCAAACCATTGCCTTGCTTTTTAAATACGGTAGTCTAAATCTAGTTGCAAGCCCTTTGCATGGGTGACTTATATTTAGAATCCTTCTTCAAGTCCAGTTTGGACAACCACTTTCACCTCTTGCTTGTGCCTATAATAAAGAGAGGCCTGGAAGGTCAAACCAAATGCAATTGTTATCAACAACTCTTTGTATCTAGAATCTCTTTTTGCAAGTCAATCAGGTCAATCTGCATTATCAAGTGTTATCAATCATCACATAGGGAGCCTACTTATCATCGACCCTCCACTAAGCTCCCAAGTATCGCTACGCTTCTAGAATCAACTTAGATTCCACCAATAGGAAATCCACATCAACCACCCACCAACTAATTTTTGATAAGACAAGTATTCATTTTCATGTATTCTTTTACCAAGTTTATGTTCCAAGCTTAAGTTATCTCCTGGAATCCACTTTTTAGATCCTATCAATCAACAAACCCAAACCCCATTTTCACTTCCAACTTCATTGATAAGCAATCGGTGGTGGTTACCCTCAACCAATGGCAGTCACCTATCTAGCAACAGTTATCCTTGACTGGTGATGGTTGCATGACCGACGATGGTCACATGTGGCACCAAAAACCAGCAAGCTAATTTGACCCTCTTACACCCAACCAAATTTAGTTTTCTATGTATCTACCTATTCACAAGCCCCTTTCTAATTTTTTGAGCCATACTCCAACCCGTTATCACTAGTACCAATTAGTTTATCACTAATTAGATCATTTCTAGTCTATTTTTTGAACAAGCTTTTCTTGTATTCAATTTCAGTAATCTTCTATTATTGATACAAGTATCTTCTTTATAGTTTTATCAACTTAATTATTTAAAATAGTTGGATTGACAACCCTTGAAGAATCTTTCACTTCCAGGATCTAACTCTAATTAGGCAATCCACCTTACTATCTATCTAATGAACAAGTTTGCCTTAGTGCTTTCTTATCTACAGGTATTCCTCCCAAGACAAAGAGGACCTCTTCACATATTTTGATTCAACATGCACACAACCAAACAGGTTTTTCAACCACACCCATATCAAGTTTCTTTTCTTTCCTAAGATCCTTAAAAATTAAAAATTTACATGAAACATTCTGGCACACTTGGCGGGACCTAGAGTCTTTACTCACATTTTATTTCCATTTGTATGCTATTCTCTCTACTTGTGCTAATAATTGAAACTAAAATTTCTTTCAATATTAAAATCAACTGCATCCATTGATTTTTTTTTAAATTTGTTCACTTTGAATTAAAGCGCAGTAATCTTATCGTAGCATCACTTTTGTTGCACACTCTAGCCAAACCACTTTCATCAATCAAACATCAAAATAATTTGAGACAAGGCCCGACTGGGATTTCATCACCTAGCGGTCACCTTGCCTATTCTTAGTAATCCTACTTGGAGGTCATTACCAAGAGGAGAACCAACTCAGCTCTCTGGTTGAGTATAAACTCTAGACATCAATATATATTGGATAAGCACTCGACACCCTTATCGCTGCAAGACTATGAAGTGAGAGGGTAGGCCCCAATACCAAGCCGCATATTGATTCTAATACAAATCCTTTTAAGCACCTAAACAACCTGAAACCAACTATACATTGTTTCTATAGTACCTAATCTACAAGCCAACTTCTATCACACATTCTCATAAACTAAGGCATAAAGCCAAAAGTGAGATTAAAACTAACCTCTAGGCTTAACATACTTTCTAGTGTGTGTCTTGATTGTCTTGATCATTTTCTCATCTTCTTCTTGTTTGAGCAGTGAAATTATTCTTATTTTCTCTCCCCTTTTTTTCTTGTATGGTTCTCACTCGTCAGCAGTGAAGAGACCTGGCATAACAAAACCCATTCCTTAAATCAAACTCTTATACCTCCTCATCTATGGAGTATGTCTTTAAGTCAAAAGATTCAACTCATCCATCGGGAAGCCCTACTTTCCCTTAGGTATTTCCCTAAAGAGACATGGATTTTACCACCTTTTTAGACAACAATCTAGTGGCCCTTCAGCACTACCTTAACACCTCTTCTCACCATATCCCCGTTTTAACTCCACCTCAGGATCCTCCTTATGGTATGCCATCCCACCTTATGGAGGGTATCCCTATTGCCACGGTTACCACCCAACATTTGACCACCCAGGCATCTTCATCTACTAACCCCTTTAACACTATGGCTAAGAACCAACCTATCCAACCAACCATTACCCTTACACATTCCACCCCTATTAATGTCTCTTTTACCTTGGGGACAACCCAACCATTGACCTTTCATGTCCCACTTATAGCTAGAGCACCCACAACCAACATTACCAACCTCACCTCTATCAAACCTAGCCCATCAATCAATACCCCTTTACCAAGATTAGGGGTATCTATCCCTTCTACCTCACCACCCATTAGCACAAAGTTCACTAACTCCTCACTTGTCACCAACCCAACTACCACCCATGCCCAATCCATAGGGACTTCTCAGCAGTTACCCATTGTACCCAATCTAGGATACATCTCTAATCCACAAGGGTATGTACCCCCTACCCAACCACCATCAACCACCTACCCTACCCAACCTCTAGCATCCACATTCTAATATGTGGCAACCTCTCAACCACTAAGTAATTACCAATATGTTTCACAACCTCAACCACAATATCAACCTTATAATCCTTTTGGTACACCACCTCAAACTGATCTAATGAAAATGCTCATGGACAAGATGACCAACCTTGAGTCATCCATTTTAGGAGCTCATAACATCCTATCCTATGATCATATTTGTAATGAATCTATTCACTCTTATGTCCCCATTAGACCTTACCCTCCTCAATGGGAGCTTCTAAAATTTACCAAATTTCATAGCAAGGAGGATCCCTAACAACACCTTAAGGTTTTTAGGCATGCATACTACATGATTGCTTACAATAATGCCCTTCTTCTTCGAACCTTCTCCATGTCTTTATTCGGCCCAGCACTCAACTGGTATAGTGCCCTCACCAAGCATTACATCTTCTCTTTCACCCAACTAGCACAAGTCTTCTTGGATCACTTTTCCATTAACATTTCCAAGAAGGTCTCTATCACAGACCTCTATTCTATTAGGCAATTCGATGATGAGTCCATTACTAATTTTGTCGCTCATTGGAGAAGCTTGATTGATCAACTTTCATTTTCCCTACCTCAACCTAAACTTTTAGAACTTTTTGTTGGAGCTTGCATCAAACATATATCTTCTACACTACATGTCCAGAGCTTTAGAACCATTATGAGGATTTCACCATGGCACGTAATCTAGAAAATTGGGCCATAGAGGAGGGTAAATTGAAGTTATGAAATAAGAACTCTACATTCAAGACCAATGAAACCTCTTCCTCCAAACCAAGCAATCAAGCCAATACTGGAACCAAGACCAGGGGAACCATGAATGTCGTCATCCTTAAAACCACCCCTTCACTCAATATCAACCATCAAAATTTTCCCATTACCTCTAATCAAAATGCAAGGAACCCAAACCGAAGTAACTAAAAACAATTCACTCCACTTGGAGAATCTTACACCTCATTTCTTGAGAAGCTACTAAAAGATAACCTTATACAACTTCCACCTATCAAAACTCTCCAGCAATTTGATTCTTCTCATCTAGCACTTTCTTGGTACAATGAGAATGACCTCTATGCTTTTCATCAAGTAATTGGGCACGACATCAACCAATGTAATACTTTCAAAAATATTATTCAGAGTCTTATCGACAAAGAGGAACTCATGTTAGATAATCCCAATACCCCTCAAAATCAAGCTCTTGAAATCTTTAGGAAACCTTTTCCCAACCATGCCCCTATCAAAGTTGAAGACACACAAGCCGAGTGCTCTCACAATGCCCACATTGTCAACATGGTTCACTATACACCTACCCATGAGGACCCAATTAGCCAATCTACCCATTCCTCCCTCACTTTGCTTATCGAGGTCATGGAGTCACCTTACCCTCCTTTGGATAGCCAAATCAAGTAAGTTCCTTTCTCCCTAGCTACCTTCATAGAATTTTTAGAAGCATCACATACTACCTTAACTAATACATATGAAAAAAACAACATTCCTAATTTGCCACCTCCACCAAATGCCTAACAAACCGCCACTCCTATGGATATTGTCCCTAAAGGAGGAGCATTTTTACCCACACCTCCTATGGGTGAGCCATTTATCTCAACCTTGCTTCCCTCACCTCAAGAGATCACCCAACCTACCAAGCATCCTACCCAACCTACAAATCTATCTGTTGCATCCACTACCCATGAATTAGGACCAGTACACAAACCTTTTTCCACATTAGTACAAAAATTAGAATTCACCTTAAAACTAGATATGGATCGAGCCACTTTCTGGCAACAGTTAGGGCTTCCCTCCATCAACAAACCTAAAGCTTCTAGCATACCTCTAACCAACCAATCCATCATCTCTTCACCACCTCTTAAACCAATCCAAACCTCCAACAACCCCTCAAATTCTCAATCAACCAAAAAAGCCACCACCTCACCAACCAAACCTTTCAAAACTCTTGGTGCCTTCCCTACTCAGAGTTTGGTTCACCCATCCTTGAAAGTAGACTTAACTTCACCTAAGCCTATACCCAGGTCTCATCCCACACCAACCAAGAGGAGGAAAGCATTGAAAGGACACATGACTAAGCCTATACCTCCCTCTACCTTGCCCTCTATCTTAGGGCCTCACCCTTCCACTTTGCTTAAAAAGCAAACCCCTTTCAACATATATCACCCACTACCATTGATTACTCTAGCACATTTATTAGTCAACGCATCGGTCCTTCCCAGATCATAACCAGTTGGACCATCAAACTCAACCACCCCAACTACCAACATACCTAGACCAAAACCATCGACTAGAAAAACCACCTTACCTAAACAATCTTCCACCAAACCTATTGCCGCCAACATACTCATATTATCAACCAAAACCACAAGCCCAAAACATTCCTTACCTCAAGAAAAATCCTATACAACCATTCTTCAAAGGTTAGTGCAGACCTCCTACCTCACATTACCTCCCATCAAACCTTTTGATCCTCTTGGTTCAAAGTTAACCTAGTATAATGACCGTTAAATCTGCTCCTATCATAAGACACCTAGGCATGACATAAATAATTACAAATCTCTCTAGGCCATTATCCACCAACTCTATGATGAGGTTGATCTCTTGGTAGATGACATTCCATAGATTCCTCCACCATTGAAACAAACAACCGGCCACCAACACATTCTTAATCCCCCACTCTCACCTTAGAGTGATGGAGAATCTACACAACCCCCCATCACACCTTCCCCCTCTATCCATACCATTAATGTGGTCACATGATCACAATAAAATGATAAAGGGAAGGCCAAAGTGTCCATTCCATGGACATACCCACGAACTCACCCTATCGATATTGACATAGGCACTCTAAATAACCCGCATATCACCAAACTTGGCCAAACTCTCACCCTTGAGGAGCTTCAGGACTAATCGACCTTCCTCCAAGACCATAGTATTGCATTTGCTTCATCGTATACCGATATGCCTAGTATTGACCTGGCCATTACCACTCACAACATTATAACCAATCATAATGCCAAACCTGTCAGATAGAAACTTCACCGAATGAATCCTCGCATAGCCCTCCTTGTCAAAGAAGAGCTTCAATGCCTCTTTTATATCAATTTTATTTAGCCCATTGATTATCCCCAATGGGTTTAGAACATCATGCCTATCACTAAAGCCACAAGGGGACTATGTATCTATGTGGACTTTCATGACCTCAACCTCACCTACCTAAAGGATGGCTTTCCTCTACCTAGCATTGACCAACTTGTTGATCTTATAATAGGCCATGAGATGTTGTCCCTCATGGATGGATTCTTGGGTTATAATCAGATTTTGATTCCCCCTGAATATCAAGACAAAATTGCCTTCATCACTCCATGGGGGGATTTCTATTATAGAGTCATGCCCTTCAGTCTTAAGAACGCTAGTGTAACCTACCAATGTGTCATGAACTATATTTTCCATGACCTTATCCATACAATCATCAAAGACTATGTGGAAGACCTTCTTGGGAAGTCTAAGCTTCACAAAGACCATTTAGTCATTCTCAATATTATCTTTGAGTGATTTATCCACTATCACATCTACCTCAATCCCAATAAATGTATTTTTAGGGTCTTGTCAAGCAAACTTCTTGGCTTCATCATTTCCCTTCGAGGAATCAAAGTTGATCCAGCCAAAATCAAAGCCATACTCTAGGCGTTACCTCTAACCAACCTTAGACAACTCTATAGCTTATAGGGGAAACTTCAATCCATTTGTCGCTTCATCTCCTAGCTCTTTGATCGATTTCAACCCTTCTACCACCTCTTGAAAAAGGATGTCTCTTTCAAGTGGAATGTCGATTATCAAAAGACCTTTGATGCACTTAAAGAGTACCTACTATCTCCACCTGTCCTTACACCTCTTAAAGATGGCCAACCTTTCTACCTCTATATCTCTACCATAGACCACTCCCTAGGGGCGATGTTTGCCCATCGAGATGAATAACATAAAGAGCAAGATGTCTATTACATTAGTTGTGCACTTGTTGAATACAAGACTCGATACATTCATATCGGGAGACTATGCTTGGCCTAGCCTTCATGGCCACTAAACTTCACCACTACCTTTTTAACCACAAAACTTTTATCATAACCAATATCGACCCCCTCAAATACATGCACTCCAAACCATACCAAAACTAGTGTATGTTTAAGTGGCTCATGATTTTAGCTGAGTTTGACCTTGAGTTCCTCCAGCAAAAATCAATCAAGGGGAAAGTAATTATCAATCAATTGGTTGAGACACCCCTAACAAACAACCAACTTCCCCCTCTTGAATTCCCAGATGAGTCTATCGTAAGCCTATCTCAAGCAAATTTCACCAATTAGGTAATCATGTTTTTGGATGGTTCCAAATGTCAATGTGGTGGGGGAGTCAAAATCATTTTTGTCCCCTTTATTGGTGAGCCACTTCCTTTATATTTTAAACTCGACTTTGAATGCACAAATAATGTGGTCAAGTATGAATCCCTAGTAATAGGTCTCCAAATTACCTTAGCCTTGGGAGTCAAAACAATCAATATCTTTGATGACTCCCAACTAATGGTCAACCAAGTCAACGGCATTTACCAGTGTAAGAATGAAATGATGCAACTGTATAGACAACTCATCACAGAAAACTTAGCATCATTTGAACACTACCATATTCAAACCACCCTATGATCTACCAACAAGTTTGTTGATACCATGGCTTCTCTTGCCTCTCAGATCCTGTCAGCACCCTCAGACTCGAAACTATCAGTCATTGTTCACTACCTCACCAAACCTTCTTACACCAAGTCAGACACTCCAACCATATTCAGTGTGAAAGAGATTTTACCTGACATATGGTATCATCAAACCTTTGACTACCATCACCTTGGCATAGTCCCCTTAGGCCTCTCAAGGAATGCTCATCGAGCATTTGTTCAAAGTACCTCTCATTATACCATTATGGGAGGAATCCTCTACAAACGAGGCTTGGATGGCCTCCTATTTTGTTGCCTCTATGGTAATTAAAGCCTCTCATGCCATCAAAGAGACACATGATGGTATCTATGAGGGTCACTTTAGTGGCCTCATTGTGGCTAAGTGTATCCTTCGCCTGGGCTATTACTGGCCTACCCTTAACCAAGATTGTTGTGATTATGTAAAAAAGTGTGTCAAGTGTCAACAACACGCTAATTTACATCATGCACCTAGCAATAGCCTTAACATCTCTGTGAACTTTTAGCCCTTTTCACAATGGGGTCTCGACCTTATTGGATAAATTAACCCCCACTCTTGACAATGAAATCATTCTATCATTACCGTGACTAAATATTTTACCAAATGGGTGGATGCCATTTCCCTTGTTTCAACAAAGGATGAAAATATTATCGAATTTATCACCCATCACATCATCTATCATTTTGGTGTTCCCCATAAGATCATCACCGATAATGGCAAATCTTTCTAAAACAAACAAGGTCAAGGCCTTTGTGATGTATTTGGCATTAAACTTAGCTTTTTTATCACCCTATCACCCACAAGCAAATGGACAAGTTGAATCCTCTACCAAAAACCTTAACAATATGCTTACAAAAATGGTTAATGCCTCAGGTCAGGATTGCCACTTGCACATCCCTTTTACTCTATGGGCATATTGTGTTAGCATCCAAACTCCTACAAGTGCTACACCTTTTTCACTAGTGTTTGGAGCTGAGGTTGTACTACCTCTTGAAGTCCAAATACCTTCTCTTCTCATATCTTTGCACGACCTTGTTTTTAAAAATGATTATCATCAAGAATGTTTAACTCAATTCGAGCTACTTGATGAATGTCATTTGTCCACTCTTTACCATCTTCGTGTCTATCAAGAACGAGTCAAACAAGCCTATAACAAACACCTGAACCTGAACCTGAGCCAAACCAGAACCTGAGCCTTTCAATGCTTCACATCTACATCCTTTTCAATGTTAGATAGGGATAATAATCATTATTTGTCTAACTTAAGCTTATCCCTTACAAACCACATTCATTTCCCTCTTTTTAGGGGAAACCAACTCAAACTAAATCATGTGATTATCCATCACAATTATAGCTTAATCTTGAACTATGGATACCACGGCTCTGTCCACAGTATGATTCTCATAGTACTTCCCATCTCTTTGAGATAGGCTCCTATGGTTGTTGCCACCTATACCTATTTTTTGCCTACTGAACCGTCATGTCAACTTAGTTTTATCTTCATAAAGGTAATCCATTGAGCATGTATGAGCAAGTCTATGTCAATCAAATTCAAGCAATAGCAATAGCAATAGCAATATCAAAATAGCAAAAACAAATCATGGGTCATCCTTAGCATCCACAAACTATTCTCTTGAAGGACAGCTGTTGAAAACTTATTCTAAAACTACAAAACTTAAAGTGGACTGCTCCCTTGAAGGATAGCTATCAAAAGCATTTGAACTAACCATATAAATTTAGACCACTCCCCTGAAGGATGGTCGGATAAAGCATTAGTCAAATATAGTAATTTCTTGGAAGTGTCCTACATCAATCAACTTCCCTGACCCTCAAGCAAAAGCAAAAAACAAAAGCAAAAAAAATTCAAAGCTGCAATCAGCTCTCTTTGGTAGACTTCTCACATCGATCAGTATACACTTTATATATGGACATAGGTTTGTTTATACTACCTCTTTAGACACCTACAAAAAAGGCATACTAGCCTCACTAACAGTTCTAATTTCACCCACTATCCCTCCATATATCATATGCATGGGACTATGACCTTACTTGACACAATATGAATGGGATACCTATTTATCAACCTAAGCATGCTAATGTGAAGCATCCGAAAGGCTTATTTTCACTAAGCCAATCCAACTTCTGGGTTTCACATCGGTCCTTACCACTATAAAGGGCATCGTGTTCCTTTTTTCATCTTGTATTCATTTATGCAGTCCTACTTCTACCGACATGAATAACAAAAATCATACAAAAAGCATAAATATCATGAACAATATTAACAAGTAGAATGGCATCTATCTATCAATGAGCCAAGCATAATGTAAACATATAACATCCAACCATAAACACTAACCTATCCATCACATCATGTAAGCCTCTAAACATGTTCTTACACCATAAACAAAATCAATGAGCAAAACATCATAGCATATACCATTCACCATTCAATCCATATAACCATGAACATGAGCCATAACATGTATCCATACATAACATATCCTATCTAACCATAAGCAAAATTAAAACATCATAATTCAACTTTCTAAACATCACATGCCTAAACTACTAAGTCAAATAACCATAACCATGAGCATCTATGACCATAAATCACAAACATGAACACCACATAAACTATAGACATCCATCATATATAAAACATCGAATGTCATACATCATATACATCAAATAGTCAAAAATAATACATGTAGCAATGTATCAAACTCTCTCTCAACAAAATATACATCTTGCTACATCGATGCACAGGTCGGTATCAAAATAATATACCAAAATAACATATCTAAGCATAATCATGGGCCCCCACCAGCCCCAACTGGCCCTGTACCACTACCATTGGCCCCATCTAGTCCTGCACCTAGACCTCTACCTATGGCGGTCCCCCTGAAGCCCTTATCTATCCAACCATTGTTGCCCACTAGCTTAGAGTAGCTATTGTTGCCCCACCAACCAAACCAGTTGTATACTTTGCATATCTCATGGCCTGGGGCAACTAATCTAGCACCATGGCCACATAATATCTAAGCTCCCATACAATGGCTAAGTAGCATGCTCTGTGCACTAAATTGGGTGCTCTTGTAGCTATTCCTGTCCCTGCAAGAGATGCCCTCATGACATCTCACTCCACTATAATCGTGGTAAGGGAAGTTTGTGCCTAGTCTCTCTCAATTGTCAAAGACTGCACCTGCCCCTATAGGGTGACCACCTATCCCTATAGTGTGGCCACCTATCCCTGTAATGCAGCCACTTGTCCTTGAAAACTAATAACCTAGGCCTGTGCTATGGTAAGTGTTGTTGTTGTATGTCCATCTCCCTATGCCTAGGTCAGATCTACATCCATGGTTCATTGACCCCCAACCTCATTTACAAATCAAAAGCTTCCCTAAACCTGATTTGCCTAAATTTTATTCTCAAACAAACCTGGCCCAAAACCCCACCTACGGCTTCCATAGCAAGCCTAAAATAGCACAATCCCTAAACAATCTTCAACCCTACCCTAACTAACAATTTAAACACATCCCCTACCTTATTCTGGGACCACTATCATGGCCACAAGCCTCGTCCAACCGCTCTACCTTGTCCTCAACCTACCTCCATCCTCTCGATCCTCGCTTCACAAGTACACCACTATCTCACTTCCACCTCAGCAACCCTCAGCCCACCACATGCAAAAATTGCCACAATTCACTAAAGCAAAAACATAAAAGTCCAAACGAGTGAAAATGACATTCACTTTTTACTTTTACCCTAGTGGCTTTTAGGGTTTTACCCTGACCGTCATCAATCAAGGTGACCGATGCTGATCATCCCTTGGGGTATTCCCCTAATCGTCATTGATCAGGGTCCCCACCTTACTTTTTAAGCACCTGCCAACAACCAACCTAGTTGCTTAGCCATATCTTTCCCATATGGGAAGAACTACATTTGGCCTAAAGTTTTGTTAGATATTGCATCCACGTAATTATGTAGGCAACGTCCACATGCCTTGTGCACATGGAGTCAGCTCGGTCATGACCACCAACCTGACAACCTTGTCACCTCATCGTTCGTCTATTTTGGCCTATATGATGTGCAAGTTTATGACACTTTTTTGCCTAGTCTCTTGACCGCAGTGATAACATTACCATGTTGATTTTTTGTATTTTGTGCCACCTCATGCACATCAACCTGCTTGTGTCTCACCAGGAGAACTTCCTACCTTAGATACCCATGACACTTGACCCATTTATGTTTTCTCTAGGAACATGTCCTGCCTTAGATACCCACCAAAAACATGTAACTCACTTAAGAGACTTGTGTTTACAAATGTTCCCAATTGTCATGCCTTTAGTCAGTCACACGGTTCACTTGTCACTTGTTCTCCTTAGTACCAACCCTTACCTTTTACCAATGTTAGCAATTTTAGTCTTTTGTGTGCTCTTGGATATCACACCATTTTGTCATATTTTGTGCATAAGTTTGCGTCTCATATGCCCAACCCTTCTTTTTATCACCTACCTCGTGACCTACCATCTACCTATTATCAAACCCGTACTTACCTACGTTTCACCTCATCATCTCTCGGTTTAAGGGGGAACACCTCCTACTCTCAAGGCAAGTAAATCTAGAGCTAGTCTCCATTTTTATTTTGATGCTCATTTACGTAAGTCACATAATAAAAAGGAGCAAAATATAGACACTAGAAAACTGCACACACGATCTTAGTTATTGTAATACCTTTGTTTTCTCTTGAACATATGTCAATTATACCTATAAGTTCGACAAACCTACCTAGCCTAACCTACTTACCTAATATGGAGTCAAGTTAATCACTTGTCTAGCTTAACTTAGCTTTTCACCCATTTTAACCTATCTTTTTCCTAAGTCCTCAATCGATGACGGTCAGGTTGGATAGCCTGGACTTAGCATGCAACCTACATGCAAACCATCACCTTGTTTTTCTAAATACGATAGTCTAAATCCGATTGAGAGCCCTTTGCATGGATGAATTATATTTAGAAGCTTTCTGCAAGTCTAGTTTGGACAACCACTTCCACCTCTTGCTTGTGCCTATAAGAGAGAGAGGTCTAGGAGGTCAAACCATTTGCAATTTTTATCAAGAGCTCTTTGTATCCAGAATCTTTTTTTGCAGGTCAATCTGTATCATCAAGTGTTATCATCCGTCACATAAGGAGCCTACTTGCCATCGACCTTCCACTAAGATCTCAAGTATCGTTATGCTCTCAGAATCAACCCAGATTCCACCAACAGGGAAATCCACATCGACCACCCACCAACTAATTTTTGGTAAGACAAGTATTCATTTTTTGATATTCTTTTACCAGGTTTTCGTTCCAAGCCTAAGCTATCTCCCAGAATCCACTTTCCAAATCCTGTCAATTAGCAAACCCAAACCCCAATTTCACTTCCAAATTTATTGACAGGCAATCGGTGATGGTTACCTGATAAATGATGGTTACCCTCAACTGGCGACGGTCACCTGACCGGTGACAATTATCCTTGATCAATGATGGTTGCATGACTAGCGATGGTCACTTGTGGCACCAAAAACTAGCAAGCTAATTTGACCCTCTTACACCCAACTAAATTCATTTTTCTGTGTCCCTCCCTGTTTACAGGCCCCTTTCTAATTTTTTGAGCCATACCCTGACCCGTTAGCACTAGTACTAATCAGTTTATCACTAATTAGATCATTTCTAATCTCTTTTCTGAACAAGCTTTTCTTGTATTCAATTTCAGTAATCTTTTATTATTGATGCAAGTATCTTTTTTTTAATTTTATCAACTTAATTGTTTAAAATAGGTGGATTGACAACCCTTAAGGAAGCTCTTACTCTCAGGATCTAGCTCTCACTAGGCAATCCACCTTACTGTTTGTCTAACGAACAAGTTTGTCTTAGTGCTTTCTTATTTGTAGGTATTCCTCCCAAGACATAGAGGAGCTCTTGACATCTTCTGATTCAACACACGCACAACCAAACAGGGTTTCAACCACACCCGTATCGAGTTTCTTTTCTTTCCTAAGATCCTTAAAAACTGAAAATTTACATGAAACAGTTAGAATCAAGGGAATCATCAAAGTTTGCAACCAGTTGTGATAAATATTGCAAGAGGCCACCAAGGTGATCGTTGTTAGTGTGGACAACAACATGCGTTTGCAAGGGACTAGATGCTGCCAATAATACTCAATCCAGCCTTGGTTATCAAACAACCGACCTTTCCTGTTGCAAAGTGCTTGTAGCAATTGTAAGGGGGCGTTGGTTATCAATCCCCTAGTTATTTCAGGTTGGGTCTATGCTTTGAAACTAAAATTTGTATGAAAGATAAATGATATTGTGCAAATCTGATAATTTTAGTAGATGAGCCAGAAAGTTTAAATTTATAATATCTTTCAATTTATTTGTCTTTTTGTATGAAATTTGGAGCATATGTTAGTTTCAATGGCATCATTATGATCATATAAAAACATTTCACAAATACCTTCAAAATTGATCACAAGTGATTGACAAAATTCCCATTCAATCGGAAGGTCAAAAGTTGAAAAAAAAATTCTATAGTTATTTAATTTGAGATATTTAATAGAAACTTGAATAAAGTTGGGATGATCCTGAAAACAAAATAAAATATATAAATTTATAAAATAAATTAAATGAAGAAAAAAAGTTAAAATATATATATATATATATATAATATTAAATTTAAATGTGTATAACTTAATTGAATGTGTGTTATATGATATAAGGGGAAAGAGGTAAGGTGGATTGTAATAATGTGCTTTGATCTTTTCACCCTCCAAAGGGACAAACAAAGGAACAAACATAGCTAAGAACGGAGATTACAAGTCATCAATATTCTAAATATATATAAAACATGTCAAAGAGTAGTAAGAGTGTTGCTAACGGGTATAATTTAATATAAATTACAGCAGCGCTTAATTAGAAATAAAAAGTTACACGAACAATTTCTCAATTGGATGTGTAATATCAACTGGAATAGTTTGTTGGATTTACTCATTTCTTATTAAGGCTTTCTAATGTTAGAATTCCAGGGAGCTCTAATAACTCAACAATCAAGCCAACCTCTAACATAGCAAAGATTCCCCGGTCTCCACAACCATCGTTGAATTCAAACCAAATAAATTTTTTAAGCATATAAATATTCATGAATTTTAAATCAGGGAAATGATGGTTATTTTAAGAGCTTTACAAATTGAATTGCAGTATCAACTGCGTTTTGGCTTGCCAGGCCAGCAAAGAGAGAGGCTTCATTGCTCTCAGAAGAGCCTCCGGCCAAATCAGAGAGTGCCCTGATTGCTATGAATGGCACTCCCTGTGCAAGGCACACCAATCCCACTGCTGCACTTTCCATGTCTATGGCTGTTACATTGAATCTTGAATGAATGAAGTTCCTGTATGCTCCATTGTCTACGAATACATTTGCACTTGATCCTCTTTTTACTCTCATAACTTTGGGAGTGTGTGACAAGCAATTTGTTGCATTTAAACAGGATTCCAGCTTCAAATCCTGCTTATGTTTACGGGATTTAGAAAGCCTCTTTCAGTATCTTAAATTAATTTTATTAAAAGAGATTTTATGTTTCCACAGTCTATTTATTAAAAGAGATTTTATGTTTCTACAGTCTATCAAATTGTACAGGTTGTTATCATCTTTTAATCGCTATATTTTAACCACAACCTTTGATCAATCATGAAGAAATATTAAAAAACAATAATCAGTAATCATAGAATATGATAAATAATATTACAATGTTACAAAGTATTTTTTATTCACAATATTTATATATCTTTTAAAATATAGTGATAGTTAATGTGGAAGAGATTTCAAAAAATAGGTAAAGGTGGAGTTAAATTTCAAAATTAAAATATTATTTAAATGATTATTTATAAAATTTGATTTGTATTTTGTTGATAATAAATTATAGATTATTACTTAGAAAGGTTAAATTAAAAAATTAAAAAAATATACATAATTTTTATCTATATGAAGACTTATAAAATATTACATTCAAAATAAATAAATATATATATACCAATTTAATAGAAGTTCAGGTTGATTTCAATACCACATATCCTAAATAAAAATCCCATAATATTAGTCATAAAAACTATGATCCTATTTTCAATATATTCTCTGTTTCAATTATTAAAAAAAACCTATATGCTCTGTTGTTAGATTATATTTTTAATTATAAAAAAAAACCTATATTCTCTGTTTTTAGATTATATTTTTAATTATATTATCTACATTTTTAATTATTTCTCTATTGTTTTAACTATATTCTCTGTCGTTTTGTTTTTATTTTTTAACTATATATTTTATTTTATTTATCTATTTTTTAAATATATTTTCTGTTTGTTTTTTGTTTTCCTGAATTATCATATTTTTAACATATTTTCTGCTTTTTTAATCCGACAGTTCTTTTCCATATTTGAAATACACTGTATAAAATCTAAAGTTACTATCTTAACTATTATTTTTAAAATATAAATAAATATAAAATAGTTTAAAATTAACAATAAAATCCCCCTCTCCCCAAATCAAATCAAATAGTATATTCTACAATTTTTTTAAAACAATTTAAAATTATTTAATAAAAAATAAACAATTTAAAAAACAAATTTAATTTTGTATTATTTTTTGAACGAAATAAAACAGCATTGACAAAGTTGTTTCAAAAACTTATTGAAAACATAAAATCTTGAAACTAAACTAAACTATACCTCAAGGGACTTTGCAATCCGGTAGTAGTGGTTATCCACAGACACCCAAAAAGCATGCTGTCGAACTTGTGGAGTTCCGGCTATTGGAAATACTTCCTCTGGTTGATACCATATATTATTAAGGAGGTTATCTGAGCTGCCATTTCTACTATTTTTAGATGGGGCGTTGAAGCGTGCAAAGCGTAGGTATCCAATCTTTCGGGTGTAATCTCCGTTCACTTCCAAAGCAAGTTCATCCGTGGCTCCATCCCCAAATCTCTGGACCACACACAGGTCCAAGTTAAACCTACATGATCTATATCAAGCCACAGCATGGTCATGGCGAAAGAAAGCATATTTAGATCTGAGCCATGGAGAGTGCTTACTTGCCAATTCCATAGCCCTGTATGAGCCCAATAACGAGGAATTGTGACATCTCCCACATGCAGAGAAGGGTTTGCATTTCCTGCAACCCCAAAGTGTATGATTCCTTTCACATTGAAGAAGCTCAGCAATAATTGCGTAGTCAATCCCGAGTTCAACTGCACAAGAACACAAACATCAACTAAATTTAATGCATAATCATATTTTGAAACTATTTTTATTCTCATGTTGATAATGAATAATGAAGTGAGCAGTAAACAGGGGGATTAATCGGTACAAACCATTGCCAGGCCTGACATCACAACGATGACTCTTTGCTTATCAATCCTTCCTATGTGGAATCTTCGTCCTGCCAAAAAAACGAATGCCGAAGAAGTTATAGAGAAAACGACAAATAAAATTGAAAAAAGGGCAAAAAAATCAGGATTAGTGACCTTGAATGTCAACAATAGGAAATGTTTCGGAGGCAATGAAATCCTGAGCTTGAAGAAGGGGATCCATTTCGAAGGCGTTGGGAACAACGAAGCCGAGATAGGGGCCATGCTTATTGATTTCGTTTACTATTTTGAGAGCCTTATTCGATGGAAGTGCAACCGTTACTTCACTCGCCATAAACACCGCTGCTAACACACAAAACAAAGTGCACTGCAGTTTCAGTTCCATCTTCATCTTCAGACTGCTTTGCTTTAAACCATGAACACCATCAACCATGATTTTTATTTTTTCGTTTTTCTTTTCACCAACTGCTGCGAGAAATCCTGTTTAAAGAGTCGTGGAGCAGCAATTCTTTACCAAAGTCAAACTAGAAATCTCCCACCAGGCTGAGGATTCCAAGAGGCGATTAGAAAGGAATCGCCCACCAATACGGAATTGTGAATTATAAGTCAAAGTTTAAGGGAGGGGTTCCGTGCCCCATTCTTATTTTTAAATTGTAGGTACTCCATCATCACCAATCAGATATAAAAATAAAAATAATATAATAAATATACTAAATAATATTTTTTTTTAATTTTGAAATATAAATATTTTTC
Organism: Torreya grandis; assembly: GCA_037957365.1. Lineage (NCBI taxonomy): Eukaryota > Viridiplantae > Streptophyta > Pinopsida > Cupressales > Taxaceae > Torreya > Torreya grandis. The sequence goes on along the minus strand of JARHVA010000930.1, from coordinate 959,848 downwards.
AAATTGAACATCATTTAGATGTAAGGAGTGTTAAGTGAATTATTCATTCTCATGAAAGATGAGTTTTTTGTGAACTATTATTTATAAAATATGGATCAATAAATTTGACTCGAAAATTACACAGTTAAATCGTGATAGCAATATCATATTTTTTAAACTATTTTTTAATTTTTATGATATAAACCCGTTCTAAATAAAGTTATAAACATCCCCAATATAAAACCTCATATAATGTACGACGGTTGCATATGACAATGTTTTGTTCCATATTTAGTCTCCCATCACTCTTTTTCTATAACAAACTAGTTAGAAAGGTTCATTTCTTTTGTTTGCTTCTCTACCGACTCCACAATTAATTGTCTCGTTGAGTTGCATGTCATAATATTTAGAGCGACTTTTGATGGTAAGAAAATCTACATATGTAATATTTTCCTTTTCTTTTTTCAACTACGACTTTTCTCCTACACAATTTCGTGGGAGTATAAATAACTACTTCTTTGCCTTGGGGTTATTATTGACCACGCAACGTATAAGAAAAAAAAGGTGTCATCTGCCATTGGTGTTTTTTTGTGAGTTCAATTATATTAGGTTTAGGGTTCACTCTAGTTTCTTTGAATGCGTATGCCATTCACTCTCCGTGATCGCCTTCCTGTCCTCTCGCATTTATTACTATGTTTTATTTATTCGAATTTGGATTAAGGTGAGTGAATTTACTTAAGGGGAGTTATTTAATATAATAATGTAATATAATTTAAATATTAGGATATTATATTTAAGTATATATTTGAATGTAAAAATTGAGATTAAATGTAGTGGTATATGTTAAATATAAAAAGTATATTAAAATTTGTAAAGTATTTAGTTTTTTTATGGGTAATTGTTTAATTGTGATTATATTTTGGAAGTGAAAATTAAAATAAAATAGATTTATTGTTCATTCAGTTCCATAATTAATCTTCTATTTACATAGGGTTCAACTATTAGATAAGGTTAATATTGTTAACCAATACTGATATGTTGATCAGTACAAATCTATGTGGAAGTAAGGAATATTGACTCTATGTTCACCTGCGCATGTCTATGTTTGCTTGATATTTACGATCCCAAACTCTAATGCTCCATACAATGTTATAAATCAACGTCCTTTAGCTTGAAACCCTAGGTGTACTTGTGAGGGCTAAAAGACTATGAAAATGAGGAAAGTGTAATGCACTGACCTAACCCCAATCACCCTCATTTGATGATTGATCATTGCCTACGTATCCAATACTCCAAGCAAGAAAATCAAGCCACACACAACTCTCCCATGTAATGTGATTATGTAATTTTGCTCCTTCGTTATATGTATGCAACTAATGATTTGGATTTGATACTTGATAGTGCTTGCTTTGACTTGACTTCAAATTGCTTCAAACTTGGCTTGTGATTTTTCTTAGTGATAGATTAACAGTTTGGAAATAATAGGGCAAATTTTTTCAATGTGTAAAAGTGTATAAATGTGTTCTAAATAAGTGCTAAGTCCCTTTTTAATGAGAGCTTGATTTGTTTATATATTGATCCAATTAGGTAATTTTCATGCCATTAACACATTAGGAAAATGGTCTAACCCGTAAGTTGAGATTTGATTTTAGAAAATAGTAGTTACTAAAAGCTGGTCTGTACCGACCAAATTAGGTTAATATCAATTGGTGATATTGACTAAATCTGGAGGAACCGACCTATGTAGAAGCAAACTAAAATGAGTGTCTGGAGATGTATGTGTACGATATTTAGCAGGTTTGAAACAGATAATGAGGTTCATATAGGTATGTAACATCAAAACATAAGGGTTGAATCATATTAGAACCTTGTTTATGTGCTCAAGTCATGTGTGGTAAATGTGTGTCAAGCTTGTCATTACCAAGTACCAAAGACCAACTTTTAATATTTAAAATAAACCCCTTTATTATAGTAATAAAATTGTTAGAGTAAAAGAATAAAATGTATCTGAGTGTGTACAATACACTTTGTCTTTGGTATGAAACTCTAATTATGGAGTTTACCTAATAAAAAAACCTAAAATCATGTGTAGTCAATGTCCATAGATTGACTATTTTAATTTGAAATTGAATTTTTGAAAATTTGAAAGAATAAGGGTCAGAGTACACTTGTTTATTGGTGATGATATATGCGTAACTCCCACGGAGTCAAGTTTACTCCTCATTCGCTCTATTGCACAAGTCATGCACCTCTCACCCAAGCTTGTGCACTCCTTTCCTAAAGTTTGCTCAAAGTCATACACACAAGTCCCATGCTATATCACAAACTATTGTGCACTAACCTCTATGCATTCCATACTACGTACTCATTACTGCATATTTAACAACTCATTAACTCCTACGTATTCTACCACTTGTAGCCATGTACACCTCACAGTCCCACGCTACAATTCATAGTTCTATGTACCTAATCGACTCTTAGACTCCATTGCACCTCCATGTATCACCCCATCTCGACCATGTACTTCAAGGGGTTCACCAACCATCACCCAACATGGAAGATGAATCGATGCAATCATCTTCTCGATAATTGATAATGGTTGTAACCGCTCTTATATTTCTATTTTGTATAAGTATGTAACATATACATCTAACCTAAAGTCAATGCTTTTATACACAGTCATAACATAAATAGTATCATTCGCGTATCTACTCTATAAAACATGTATTGTAGCACATTGTACCAATTTTTCCCTATTCTCTGTTAATGAATCAAAGTTGCATTTCCTACAAGTAATACTTCTACTCCATTGAATGTGTTTAGTTATTTCTTTATGAATTTGATTTGCCCAATCACTCTGCACAACCAAAACTTAATTATCCCCCACACGCTCGATCTTGGGTCTTGTGGTATGGATCATTAGTATCAAATCATAAAATTTATATTCCTTTTTATGCCTGTAAACATGCAAATGTAACTTGAGAAGGCAAGTTTATCAATCAGTTCTATTTCAAAATATCTAAGAGAATGTTGTATTAAAAGGAACATGGTTGACAACCAAAAGTAACCTAAGGTAGCCCCCAAGGTATGAAAGCTCATCATGATGCATTGGAGGTACATCACACCAAAAAATTTAGCCACTTTCATGAATCGATGGTACAACTCAATCTGACACCTTCTAACACACCTTCATAATTCACTTAATAATGGTTTTAGCAATAAACCCCCTTCAAATTTCAAGTCAATCTTGACATCCCTCTATTCAAAGGCAAGATTGACACCAAAGCATTATATTCCTAGATTTGACAACTCAAGGTGTAATTCTCAATCAATTATTTCACCAATGTTGAGAATATCACCTTCACATTATTGAAGATGTCCATACCGATCATTCACTAGTGGGAGAGCTTTAGTGAGTAATATGTGTAAGAGTGTGTTTTAATTGAATCCTATAATACTTTTTTTGATGTGTTGAAGGAGGAATACCACCCTATGCATCACTTTGAAGATGAATACATCAAGTTCTTACAACTTCACCAATGCAAATATCAGTTCATAAAAGACTACACCAACATTTTTCATGACTACTCTATGCATTTGCATGAGAACTTAAGTTAGCAACATAAGGTGTTAAAGTACATCAATGGACTCTCACCTTATATCCATGCAAAGATGGAGTCTTAACATTTGACACTTTAGGGCAAGCATATCACAACATTGCAAATATTGATGTCAAGGCAAAGATGAAGTAGTGTGTCACCTCTTCATCCAACATAATGTGCAAGGCACAACCTTCACAAAACTTCACATTAGAACCTTTTGCATAGAAGCAACAACACACTTCTCATAAAGGAGAGAAACACCAAAAGACTACTCAACCCTCAAAGGTTATAGCACCTTTTGCTTTAAATAAAGGTAAGAAGAAGTTCAATGATAAGTGATTCTATCACCATCGCTCATCCACTCACAATGATTTAAATGTCATACACAATAATCCCTACTCATAAAATTTGCATTAGGATCCACATTGATGGATAATATTGATCTATATTCCTCTTATCTAAGCACCAACACCACTTTGATCGATATCTTTGAAGAACACAAATGTCTTTTCCACACCAAGTTCTAAGTGAAGGGTCAGCGTCTCCATGTCATCATCGATAGTGGCAGTTAGAAGAACATCATCACACAATCCAAAACTTAATGCCTTAGTCTTACCATTGTTGTGTATCCAAAGCCATATTCTTTAGGGTGGATCTAACAGGAGAAAGATATATAGGTCTAATGATAATGCACTTTTCAGTACAAAGTCAAACCTGTGGAGGATAACATCACTTACGACATCGCACCTCTATAGGTCTACAACATCTTACTAGGGAAACCATATTTGTATGGACATGAATCTACATATAAAGAAAAACCACATCATTGGACTATTCACATGTATGATCGATTTTACAATATTTTTGAGTTAATTCCCATAACTAAAGTCACCTTGGTCTCTGCCAAGTAATGTCACAAGCTCATCTTACACATGCAAAAGTTCATATTACTCATGATACAACCTGACACACCTATACAATGAAAGCTAAAACACACCTTGGTAGTGTGCACCACTTACACATTATCATATTAACAATATCTCGATAAGTTATTAGATCAAAGTAGTGAAGTCTTTACAGAACTTGAAAGTCTTCTAACACATTATGTATTAAAGCACTGCGTCGACTTAGTTCCTAGATCCCCTCTTATTAATAGCTCCCTCTATCATAGATCAGTTTGGGAGAATGATGAAGTTTGGTGCTAGATTCAAAAGCTTCTTGATCAGGGGAAGATTAAACCTAGCTCTTGCCTTACAAGATTTTGATATTCCTTACATCCAATAAGGATGGGTCCTGATGACTTTGCATAAACAATCATGTACTCAATAAAATCATAGTAAAGAATTAGTATCCACTATTGTGTATTAACGACCTTTTAGACCAGTTCTGAGGCACATAATACTTCACTAAGATCAACTTGAATTCAAGTTACCATCAGGTTCTAGTCCAGCTTAAATACATCTAGAAGATAACATTTGAGACTTGAGAATTATTGTATAAATGGTTGGTCATGCCTTTCAGCCTCACCAATGCACCAACCACTTTCATGCACTTGATGGATGATCTACTCAGGGCATTCTTAAATTCCTTCATTATCATCTACTTAGATGACATCCTCATATTCAATAAGACTTGGGAAGGTAATATGGAGTACATCTCATGCATCTTAGACACTTTGCACCAACACAAGTTGCAAGCCAACTTAATAAAGTGTATATTTGGTACCATGCAGATCCAATACTTGGGTTACATCATTAATCACATTGACATCATAGTAGATCTAGAGAAGATCAAAGTCATTTAAGATTGGCCTACTCCACACACACAAAATTGAAGAGTTTTCTTGGATTTGTTAACTTCTACCGTAGGTTCATCCTTTGTTTCTCACACATATCTTACGTTCTCAGCCAACTCACATGTGTCAAATCCAATTTTGACTGACCACATGTGTGATACCATGATTTTGAGTCACTCAAGTAATGCATATGTGTAGTGCATATTCTCATAATGCCTGACATTACATAGACCTTTAAAATACACACTAATGCATTGATTATGCACTCAGTACAGTGCTCATACAGCATGGACATTCGGTCACATACCACTCCTAGATATTTAGTAACATAGTACAAAAGTACTCCACTTATGAGAAGAAACTATATACTATTGTGCAAGTAATTAAGCAATGGTGAAACTACATTATTAGGAAGGAGACAATTGTTCATTCAGACCATAAACCACTTTAGTTCCTACAGTTATAAAATAAGTTAGAAAATGGGCACCACATGAAATGGATGACTTACCTACATCAATTATATATCATGATCAAACATGAGAAAGGGAAGGATAATAAGGTCATAGATTACCTTAGCTAATCATTAGTTCACATGCTCATCATAGTACTAGACACATGCAGCCATAATTTCATAGATTGGATTCCCCCTTTTCAATTGATCAGGACTTTACAATAACTTACACCAACCTCGCTCAAGGTACACAAGTTCAAGAATTTTACTTGTCTAACCAACTTTTTTACAAGCTCAAACATCTCTATGTTCCCTCTGTCACACCTCACCAATGACTCATCTAGGAGGCACACTATGTCAAGACCTCATGACACTTTGGCATGACCAAGAATCTCACTGCATTACAGTCACACTTTTACTAGTTGTACATGTGCATAGATGTGGAGTGCCACATTAAGTCTTGCATTCATTGTTGTATCACCAATCCCATAAACAAGAAGCTAGGATTTTACACACCTCTATTGGTTCCATCCATACCATGAGAATCTATCAACATGGATTTCATGACTAGATTGCCTATGATGAGATGATAACATGACGTTATGTTCATTGTAGTGGATCATTTTTAAAATATGGCCATCATGGTCACATGTAGAAAAGTCATTGACATAACTGCCACTACATAGTAATTCTTCAACCATGTTTGGGTTCATTTTGGGTTACCCACATCCATCATCTTCGATCATGATCCATGCTTTGTAAGTCATTTTTGGTAAGTGTTATGGGAATTTATGGGTACACAGTTGGATCAGTCGATGAATTTTCTTCTGTAGATAGATGGGAAAACTAAATTGGTCAATCACACACTTTTTTATCTTCTATGAATGTACAACCACACACATGCTCATACCTAGGATGATAATATCTTATAAATTCAACATGCCTACAACAGGGCTTTTTATAGCTTTACTGACCATAGTCCATTCTAAACATGTCTTGGGTTTCAACCTTTGGCACCTCTATACATATCCTACCACACACCATCAAGAAATGAATCATGCAAGCAAAAATGGTAATTGGATAAATCCAAATAGTTTATACACCACATCTAAGCTATTCACTAGTAGGTTTAGCAGAGTCTCTCTTGCACTCAAGCTAAGTACAACGAGTGTCATGATGCACATTGCATACCTCATGAATTTTGAGTTCATGATCATATATGGTTTCAACTTCATAAAGAGCACTTCAAAGGTCCACATTAAAATATCAACCTCTGCATTATGGTCTTTATACCATTTTGTGCATAGCTGGTGAGAACGCCTTCCTTTTTTATCTGCCTCAATACTTAGGCATGTATTAAGTCTTCAATGTGTAACTTATCAAACCTTACACTCCACCATTGTTTGAGCTAGTAATGACACAACATCCTTCTAATTTAGATCTTGAGCACTGAACACTTGCATCTCATAGAGAAGGACTAGATCATTAAAGTGATAGACACATACACCTGCCATGACACACATCACCTTTTCTAAGTAGTAAAGGTTGGGAAATATGTTGATCAATCTAAGTGGTTCACTTCACAATAAATTTAGGTGTAATTTTTGTAACTGTGCATTGATGCAATGGAGACCATTTTTCTTCAAGAAAGGGTGAATAATCTATACATAACTCTTGCATAGTCAATCTTACTCCTCATTAGCTCTACTATGCATGGTGTGCACCTCTCACCCAAGTTTACACACTCATTTCTTAAAGTTTTTTCAAAGTCATATGCACAATTCCTACCTTAAATCATAGACTTCTATATATTAATCTCTACGTACTCCATAATGTGCACTTATTACTATGCATTTCTAACTTGTCGACTCCTATGCACTTTACTACTTACATCCCTATGCACCTCATAGTCATGTGATGTGGCTCATAGTTCCATTTACCCATCCAAATATTGGACTCCATAGCACCTTCACGTGTCACCTACCTTAGCTACATGCTTCAAAGGGTTCACCAACCATCACCCAACCTGAAAGATGAACTAATGCAACTATTTTCTTGGTAACCAATAACTATTGTAACCACTCTTATATTTTTATTTTATATAAGTATGTAACATACATATCTAGCCTAAGGTTGATGCTTTTACACATGGTCATAGAACATATAAAATTTTCCTATCTACTCTATAAAACATGCACTATAACACATTATACTAGTTTTTCCCTACTCTCTGTTAATGAATAGAAGTTACATTTCCTACAAGTACGACATCTGCTCCATTAAATGTGTTTAGTTATTTCTTTCTGAATTAGCTTTGCCCATTCAATCTATACAACCAAAACTTGTTTGTCCCCTGTATTCTTGGTCCTAGGCCCCGTGGCATGGATCAAGTGAAAACCAAGTTTCCCTTGCAATTTGTTGGAGGTGATGCTTCATTGTTGAAACATTAGAGAAACTTGTGCATCTTTGTTAAAACACGTGTATAATTCGGGTGATTATGCCACAAATTTGATTAATTATGTAGGCTCTTGTGTTGAGAAGACACCATGTCCCAACCCTCATGAATGTGGGGAACAATATGCAATATAATAACCCAAATAGCTACATAGGTAAAGAGAGAACCATCAAGCTAGGTTCGTTCAAAGAAAGTGAATCAATGAGTGCAGATGATTTATCGATTCAATTTTATAATTTTTCTCAAGTTAGTTCCAAGTAAATAAAAGCATGATTGAAAGGGAATGAATAATGTTCATTCCCCCATCATAAATGTAGGTTTAATTATGTAGTTTCACTCAATGTAGAACAAAATGCGATCAAAAGAGAATGAACAATGTTTATGCCCCCATTATGTCCACAAATATGACAAGTGTGAAGTAGAATGAAAATTATTTTCCATTCAATTATAATTTACATTATTATGTATGTGCATGAACCAATATCATGCCTTTCAAATCAATGCCAATTGAAATATAATGTTATGCATCTATATGTTGAATCTGCGAACCTGTATCTCAAATGTATGTGTATATGAAAAAATATGATTTTTGTTTCTGTTAAATGTATGCATATGCCCATATATATACACCCAAATGTGTATGAATCTATGATAAAGTGTCTGTAAAGTGCTCATGTATATACATAATGTATGCCTTTGTAATTTGCATCAATGTGCCAATATTTATCACATGTCTAAATCATTTGATAGCTGAACCATTATGAACATATAAAATATGTACTCCTATATAATTTTTTACTTATGGAGGCCTATGTATCTATGATAATCCCATTGTAATGACAAGCCCATTATAATTCCCCCTTTTGAGATGAGGGATGTATCATGTAAGCCACTCATCTCAAAAGAAGAGTTAATTGTATCATGTCATGTAAAAATATATCATCATGTCATATCATGTGAACATGTGAATAATATGTCATCATAGTAATGTATATAACGATTAAGTCATGTAAATAATGTATATAATGTAGGGTGTTTAAGTTTCATACTTAAATAGATGTATCAATAAAGAATTTAATATAAGGATCATTAAATAATACTACCAGTAAAAGTGCATGATATAGATATGGTACCGCTTAATGTCAGCAAGTTCAATAAGTGCAAGTGTTAGTGTCACACATAAGGCCAAGGGCCACATATAAGGAACATAAATATGTTTTAATAAACAATGCCAATGGCCACATCCAAGGAGACATAAAAATATCATAAGCAAAGGACATCAAAGATATTACATCAAGGCCCAAGGGCCACACAAAATAGTGAAGCACGAAGTAGCCTAACATGTAATAGAGTAACAACATCAATGGAGCATTAAAAATTAATGAAGTATACACCATTGATATGTATCAATGTCACATCATAGTATAATAACATATCATATATTGCTATGTAAGATATGAGTAACTAGCAAGTCATGTGTAATAAATATATGTAGCTCAACATGGTATAAGGGTCATAAAAAACTTGTAATAGTGAAACTTGTAAAACAAGATTCCCCCAGTATTGGCATGGCCAGTGAGAAGAGGAAAGTCTAGCATTTATATGTCCATGTGTAAATTTTATGTCTTGCATAACACTTCTATACTATGAAATGCATGTGTGTGAGAAAAGAATATGCCATTTACCAAACATATGATAAATAACATATATAAATAGTGAGATTTAGCAATAATGTCATACTCAGGTCTTCATTTTCAATTTTTTGAATATTTGAATTTATATGTACCTAAATTCTCTCACTTCATTTGTCGTCACTAATATTCCTATTAGTCGACACTAATTATGCTTATCTCATTTATTATAATTAATCTTGTCCTAATACCCCCCCTTATTATTCATTTATTTAATATTCCCCTCAATATTTATTCATGTACTAACCTTATTCATCCCCACCAATCATGAATTTATCCTAAATCCCCATTATCCTATCCTAATCCTATCTTACCTATTATTTTGGAATTTAAAATTTCCACGGCCCACCTACCCACTTTCTAGCTTATTCCTAGGCTCTCCTCCACCCCTAATTCCTAATCCCCACCTAATCCCTATTTAATCACCTATATAATCATCATTATCCTTAAGAAGGATTTTAGAACCCTCCAAATCTAGAACCTTCTCAATTCTCACCCCTCCTCTCTAGAAGCTTCTAAATCTAAGAGGCTTCTAAAAAAATTTAAATTATTTTTAAATCTCATCTATTGATCTCCTTCATCTAACTTCAAATTTGCACCATTGATCTCTCCCTCCAAAATCTATTTAAATCCACTCCTCCCCATGGAAACCATCTCCAAATTTCATAACAAATCCATGTCCAATTAATCATTGAATCAAGCATCCAACATCCTTGATCAAGCATCATATTATCTAACTTCTGAGTCTAAGATAATTTTAATCCCAATCCTCTTATTTTTATTCTATTTGATCATGGTGTAGAGCACTTAGCTTTAAGATTGTAATGCTATTTTGAATGGTTTCTTCATCTTTTTGCATTGAATTCTAATGGATCTAGAATTTACCTAGTGGTTTGTAGTTTTAGTGATTAAATTAGATAGTTTAATCCATAAATTCAAATTTTAGGCTACATTTTGGTGACCACATTGGGACTTGTTCCCAATTATTCATTTTTGCTTGTTAGTTATGTTTTATAAGCTTATAGGGTCAATTGGATCAAGAAAAATCTTAGATTTTTGAAGTTTTTGCACTTATAGGTGAAAGTTGTAGTTTTGAAATGGTATTCATGACTATGTAGTTTCTACATTATCCTCATGAGTCATGGCCTTGTGCTAATTGTCTACTTAATCATTAACCATTTACCCTAACTATGACAGGTTTTAGCTTTTTGACAATACTATAATTCATGATTTGTAACTTTGTCTAATGAGTTGCATTTTTGCAAGCTAAACTATGATTTTATCTAATCCACTAATGGTTTACAAGATTTTTACAATATCATCATTTTTAAATTTGTGATTTTATCCAAGAAATTATGGTTTTACACTACAAAGTCATGATTTTATAGCTCTAAGATGTAGACATCAAATCATTTGTTTTACCTATAAGTTTTCATTTTGACTAACCTCTACCTGATCATCCTAAGCATCTTATGTGTGTTTTAAGTTCCTTTACCCTCTATGTGTAGGATCCAGGATAAAATAAGTGTCAAGAATGGATCTGGATGACAAAACTCCAAGATGCAAAATTGTTGATCTGATAACCACAACCTTTTCCTATAAATTATAATATTATAGTTGAGAGTCATGATATTGTGACTTTCAAAAAAATGATCTCTTTGCCCTCTAACCTGCAAGCTTTATATCTTGATGTTCTCTATTTTGTAGGGGATCAAGGATCATTGATTGTCATATATCCTTTTCTCATATCCTATTTAAATCATTTTGGAGAAATGTTTTGATAACCACATTTTCATAACAAAATTTTTCTCTCTATGAGGATTATCTATGCAAGAAAAGGATTAAGACAGGAGCATCAACTAGAAATAAATAAGAACACAAGCCTTCCCCCTTTTCCTTATTTTTGATAAAACTGTAGATTTTGAAACCTTTAGAATTGTGATCTTGACCTATGGAATCATGGTATTATAAGATTAGTAGCGATTTTGCACTTTTAATCTAATTCTATCAATTTTGTCACTTTCAGTCAATTCTATCTTTAGGACAGATTTAAGGACCTAATCTAACTAAAAGTATTCTTTGAATAGCTCTAGAATTTGCCTATTTTAGATAAACATTTCTATAAATTTATGATGCATCATAATCAGTCTTAAAATCTACCATAATCACCTATAAATAAGTATTCATAGGCCTTTTGAACCATTTGTCATACCTATATAGGCCTTTGTCTATGTCAAAGATATAAATCTAAAGGTTTTGTAGTTTATAACAAAATTGCAACTATTGATGTATAGTCAATAGTGATTTTGCCACTTTTAGTCACATTTTTGTCTAACAGCCATGATTTTGCAGTCTGACGATCATGATTAGGCTCACTGCTACAAAATCATAACTTGCAATCTATGGATTTGCCTTGGAGTTGTAGTTTTGCACTCTCTAGTTATGATTTTGCATTGAATTTTACATTCACTTTTTCCTTTTTGAGTGCATTTTTGAGTTATTTTCATTGAATTTTGAGTTATTCTAGGCCTCTTGCAAGGCCCAAATTTCCTTTCGTATCGGGGGCTCCGCCCCTTGACCTTGCCCTATACCGTGATAAGGAGTGTACCCAGGGTATTGCCCCCAAATCTTGTAAGGGGTTATGCCCCTTAAACTCATAAGGGGTGTTTTCCCTTGACCCCACTAGGGGTAATCACCCCCAGACCCTCACATCATGACCCATTAACCCAAAGCAGTTATAGAGCTATATCTTGATTTTTTTAGGGTGTTTTTCTTAAGGCTTATTAGACTAACATTTTGTTTCTTGCAGGGTAAATATAGTGAATATTTTATCTAACTAACATCATCTTTTGCAGGGCATATTTTGGTCTAATATCTTATCTTGTAGGATTCCCCTCAATATTATAAAATCAAACTACTAATCATTATTTTGTAGGTTACCTCTTTTGAGTACCAAAGTCAAACTACTAATCGTGTGCTTATAGACCGCTTGTTAAAGACTCCTTAAGGCACTTTAAAAATCAATTTTAAATCATTTTGATCATTTTGTTTTGTCTTGTGTATATATTTTTGTCTTGTATAATCTTGTCTTTCATCTTAAATTTTAATCAGTTAATTAATCCTTTTTGTTTGCCTAATTATCTCCTGTAGCTACAATGGTGCTATAAACTCCTTTCCCTTTTTATTTTTCTATTGGTCGATGATGTGGATTTCACCACCATGTACTAGACCAAACTCCACATTCTGATGGAGTCTAAAAATTTGGAGAGTTTTCATTCAACGCCAAAGTGAAATTCCCCATAAAGGGTTTTATGGAGTGAGGGACATTAAGATCCAAAATACAAGGTAGTTAGACAACATCTTATACAGACTTCGGCCCCACTATACCTTCATGTATATAGAGGATGCACCTAGAGAGCCTCATGAAAATATAGCATAGGCTCCATTAGTCATAGTAGGTGCTTCATTACTGGAGTTAGTATCAGCTCTTAGGTAACCATCATGTGTAAATGGGGTCAAGAGGGTTTGATCTATTATGTAATGGGTCACCAACCTATAACATCACTTATGAAGTTTTTGGATGGTATGAGTATCGATTTAAACACCCTTGAGTTCACTAATCATAGGTTTTATGGTTTGTTTGCTTAGGTGTGTGTCATGTTAAACCAGTGTTGTTTTTGAGCCAAGGCAACGTTCACACAAAACACCTATCTAGGTCTTTGCACAACCTATTTTGTATATCCTTATCCTTTGTAAATATATATTCATATTGTTTATCCTTGTCTCATTTCTCTATCACCTTGTACATCCTTATCCCATCATATTTTTGCCTCACTATCATCTTGTACATCCTAGTCATCATCCTCTTATAAATATTATCTTTGTATATCCTTGTCCCTATCTCATATTATATTTATCCCATCCTAATCTAGTCACCCCCATATTATCTTATCTTATCTTTGTTCATACTATTTCCTTTGTATATCTTTATCCCATCCCCCCATCTTGTATTCATCTCATCCTAGGTTAGTCATACTCATACCTCATTAGTCATATCCCCACCATCTATATCTTGTCTTGTACATCCTATATCTCACCATCCCCTTATATATAATTTGTTCCCCTATACATTTTATCCTAGTCACATCAGTCATTTTCCATACCTCATTGCATATCATAATCACATCTCATCATCCACATCAAGTCCACTCTATCTATAACCTATCCTTTGTCTTGACCTTGCCTTCATCACCCACCTAGTTTAATCTCATCCTATTTTGTCCTAGTTGACATGCATGTCCAAAATATCCCCATCTCACTTACATTACCCCTCATCACTTCATCATCACCTATCCTACTCATCCTTGTCCATTATCTTATCACTTTCATCACTCTTACCCTATCCCACTTTGATCAAATTAGTCCAAAGTTTTGAGCTAGTCCTCTTGTTACCCATCCATATCATCTTATTATCTTGATTCACTCTCACTGATCATCTATTCAGATCTTATACTTAGTCAATATCCTTCTAGCATCTCATCACCTCGTCATTTTCAATATAGAAAACTCATCAATCATCAATCTAAGCATCTCTTATCAAAACATCTTGCCTATTCATAAACTAACACCCATGCAATCATCACCTTACTAGTTTACATTTAAGCACCCATCCAATCCCTAATCCTTTTGCTAGCTTGAAAAATAATCATTGTTGATAGGTCATTATCACCTATTTCACTATTAGTGTGAAATCTGATCTTATTCTTATATCATCCCAATTACATTTCATCCTCATCTTCCCCTGGTATACTAGCTCGGTCCTTCATACCTACTTTGTTCAAGATGTCATCTCTAATCCTTTATCTACCTCAGTATCACCACCCATCTTTTATCACCCATCCCCATGGATTTGGACATGGTACTCATAGACCAATACATCTTAACCAACAAGGATGAAGTCCTTTTGTGAGCACTAGAAGTGGGTAATCACCTCCCTACTAACCTTGATCCTATTCACCCTAAATCACCATCCCACATCCTTCCCTATCCATAATCTCATAGATCATCAAAATCAATCCCAATATTCTTAGATGCAGTCACCCTAATCAATCAATACATCATAGAGAATAAGGATGAATTCCTTTTGTGGCTATGGAAGATGGGTGCTCACTTTCCTAATGATTTTAACCTCACAAGCCTAAAGTCACCTCCCAAACAAGTCCACCCTCAACCCCTATCCTCACCCCATTCCCTTCCACCATCCATTATCCCTATCCAAACCCCCTTATCCCCAATTCATACTTATCCATAGTTAAATCTTCCATCTACCAATCATAATCCATCACCACTCCCTCATCCTACTAGCAAAGGAAGACTCGACTTATCAACCTCATCATCTACCAGTAAGATGGCATAACCATTACCTTCTTCCAATTCCAACACTTCTAAATCCAACTCTCAATCCTAGTAAGTCACCCATCCTTTATCACCAACCACCATGAATTTAAACTCCACTCTCATAGACTAATACATCTTTGCTAAAAAGGATGAGATCCTTTTGTGTTTCTTTATGATGGGTATACCACTTATCAAATGCATTAATCCCCTTCAACTCATTGCACCCCTATTCCAAACCCCTTCATGTGAGTCACGTTTCAATCTTCCATCCACTAGTCATATCCCATCATCCACCTATTCATACACTAGCAAAGGGAATCCAATCTTAGCCACCTCATCTACCACTAGACCATCCACCCACTCACATCAGTGACTATATGATCTAAAGTCCAATGCTTCCACATCCAAGACACAAAGTGAAGAGGGTCCCTATAACTTCCTATATCCTTGGAATATCTTTTTTAATAACTTATCATTGTTAGCATGATGGTCTACCCACCCATATGACAGCTTGATCCCAAAATGCCTAATCCTTCTTAGTTTAAAGCTAACTGCTACTGTGTGTATCATCTAACTTGGGGGATTTCCATTAAATGATGTCAAAATTTATGAGACTGTGTCCAAGGCCTCATCAACAGTGGGGACATAGTAATTGAGGATGAATCAGATGAGTTTATCTCACTAGGTGAACAAAAAGAGGAATGCCAAGATTCTATTCATAATCATGATCAAGCCCTTCCCTTTCTAAGCCAAGGTCAAGACATCTTATCCATCCTCCATGATCCCCTCATCTCTAACCACCCATCCATTCAAAATAAGTCTATTCCTCATAATCCTAGTCCTCCCATATCCAATAATTCCTTTCATGGACCTATCTTTGCTCAATCCACTATCCCTCCATCATCTTCCTCTCACCCATCATACCAAAAACCCCATGTTGAAAGGAAATCATGGACAATCACTCCTTTACTCATAGCATTACGTCATGTACATTAAAGTCAGCATCAGAGTTAGAACAAGTTTTATCCACCTTAGGATCAAGTATAACACCAGTATCTGAATTAGATTCCTCATCAAAAATGTCATCCCTCGTGGATGTTGTTATTTCCTATCTTTTTGAGGATACCTATAATCCATATACCTCCATTACATCACTAGGCATATATTTTGATCCCAATTAGGATGATGAATTCATCACTAGATTCTTGAGTTTTTAAGATTGTTGGAGTGAATTTGACCCTCATTTGGATACATATAATACATCCAGTCTTCATTATCCTTTCAAGATTCTTGAGGACACCTTCTCTGACATGGAGTCTAGGGATCCTAGTAACCTTTATGAGAACTATGTTGTCCATTATCCCCTTAATACATTACCCAACACCAATCATACACCTCACCTCCATCATCCCTATATCCCACTCCATGAAGGGAATAAATAGGAACATGCATCATTTGATTCCCCTCTACATTCAATATCATGTGCCATGAATATGAAGGTCTAAGACCATATTCTAAAAGTTTTAAATCAAGATCAAATTGTCTTTGATCCTATCAGTCAAAATCAAACAAATTCAAATCATTAGCCTAATCCAAAAAAGTCTTCCCCTAGTGAAGTAATCAAACAAATTCAAATCATTGGCATAAACCAAAAAGTATTCCCCTAGTGAAGCTCAAAATTAAGCACTAAAGGACCATCTAAATCACAATCATTTGTCAATTTCCTCTGGTGAAACCCAAAATCAAACACCAAGGGGTAGTCAATATCAAATCCAATCAATAATTAAAGTCATAAATCATAAGGTTGACCATCCTCTTAATACTTAGATCAAATAATTAGCCAATCAAAAGGTCTTAGATCCCTTGATCTCATGGTACCAATCTATAGAATCCCCTTCATATCCAACAATGTGTACAATTATTGAACCCCATTTTCACTCCCCATCCCATCATATTATACATCCTGATCATATCCTTCATTCACATCCTATACCCCATCATCACAATCATGACATCATCCCATCCACATCATATCTCAAATCCCTGGGTAGTATTTTCCCTTGTAGGGGTTATAAAGATACATAGTCAAAATTTCCAGAGGATGCTAAATCAAGAATCAATAAAGGCCACCACAACATGGTCCTAACATCACACATCTCCAGAATAGGTGTCTATTAAAGATCACAATAATGTTGGCATCCTGCATCTCGAACCCATATCTAATAAATCAAGATTTCATCCACAAGTCAAATCCATTCATCCAATGGTGAAAACCAGTCTTTTGGTGCCTTAGGCAAGTACCATGATGAAAACCAAATTTTGGTGTCATGATAAAATAATATGTTATCCACATTATCCATCAACACTTGGGGGTACAATTCATCCTTTTTAAGCATCACATCCATCCCTTATCAATCTCATCCATATTGTGTACCTCTATCCATATCTTCCATTATTTCTTCTAGTCTTGGCCTTTAAAAGGAAGTGGAAGATGTCTTGAGAAAAGTTCTCAAATCATATTGGCATATCCTCTACTAAACACTCTATTGACTATATATCTGATTCCTTCATGATTTGGTCATCAGCAATCCCTAGTCCCTTCTTTCTTGGCCCTAATCCCCTTTTTTGCATTACCCTCATTATTTTATCATCCAATTCATTATCCCTTCTAGCCTCATCCTAATTACTAGGCTTGGTATTCCCTTTGGTAGTAACCCGATTTGTATAGTGTATATACATATCCCAAAAAGATCTAAAGATTGAAATATGTCAAAAAACCCTAAAAATCATAGCATTTGAAAAAGATAAAAATCCTAGTCCATGGTGTCTTATCTTATGCCTAATCCCCTGGTCGCATCCATCTCCATACCATATGATATCCATCTTTATGTTATTTATTTATCTTCTTATTTTTCATCCTTGGATAGAACATTTAGTCTTGAAATCCAATCCTAGTGGTTATCCATCCCTTCATATATTCAATTTCATCCTTAGCCTAAGTATTATTACCACACATAACCTTATCAAAGAATTTAATCTAGTACCCCTCATTTCCCTATCAATGCCTCTTCACACCTAGCACCCATCACATCACCTCTTTATTAGTGTGTGAGGTACTTGATCCCATCACAGTCTTTATCATTGCCTCTTCGTGCCTAGCACCCATCCAATCACTATTTTATTAGTATGAAAGGTATTTGATTATATCACCTCCTAGTCTCTTTGCTATATTGAACTCTTGTAGGGCCTTATCTTTTGGTCATCACTTTCTAAACCACCTTTCTTAGCCACTTTTTGATTCAATTTTAAGACCAAATCAATATTCAAAGATCTTATCACATCATCCATCAAAACCTTATAAATCATAACATTTGAAAAAGATAAAAATCCTAGTCCATGGTGTCTTGTCTTATGCCTAATCCCTTGGTCGCATCCATCTCCATACCATATGATATCCATCTTTATGTTGTTTGTTTATCTTCTTATTTGTCACCCTTGGATAGAACATTTAGTCTTGAAATCCAATCCTAGTGGTTATCCATCCCTTCATTTATTCAATTTCATCCTTAGCCTACGTATTATTAGCACACATAACCTTATCAAAGAATTTAATCTGGTACCCCTCATTTCCCTATCAATGCCTCTTCACACCTAGCACCCATCACATCACCTCTTTGTTAGTGTGTAAGGTACTTGATCCCATCATAGTCTTTATCATTGCCTCTTCATGCCTAGCACCCATCCAATCACTATTTTATTAGTATGAAAGGTATTTGATTATATCACCTCCTAGTCTCCTTGCTATATTGAACTCTTATAGGGCCTTATCTTTTGGTCATCACTTTCTAAACCACCTTTCTTAGCCACTTTTTTATTCAATTTTAAGACCAAATCAATATTCAAAGATCTTATCACATCATCCATCCTTCTATCCTAGACTAAGGGAAACACCTCATCCTGATCCTAATCATGATCATCCTATCTAAATCCATGTCCCCAATCATTATCATAACCAACTTAGTCCAATCACTCATCCCATCCTTAGACAAGACATTGTGACACTACATGTAGATATTTATGTGTGTTGTTTGTTTTATTTGTCTTTTTTGACTATCATGTATATATCTTGCTTATTTCATGTTTTGTTTGCATCGTGTCTATTTTATCTATTGGGCAATGATTGAGGATGCTATGAGGTCACCAAGACACAATAATGCTTATATGTGCCCTCGATGATGTAAAGTTCACTATTTGCCCATGCACTTTAGCATAATATCCTCTTGGTCATACTCATATCATGGGGCATACTACCAAGTGCCATATTTAATGGATTACTTACACTATGATGAGCCTTATGATAGCTATGATGACTTGATAATCTACACTTGCCTCACTTATCTAATCATATAATCATCCCTATCACTAATCTAATCCTCATGATCCATCTAGTTAACATCCAATATTTTATCCTATAATCACTAATCCTCATCATCATCATCATCTTTTACTCCATCAATTATCCTTGAGTCAGAACTACATCAGCGTAAGGTCTTTTTATACTATGTAGGCAACACTTGGCCATGTTTTAGTGCCCAAGGATGGATTGACCACCATCTCTCTTTCTCCAATGAAATCCTTGAGCTATAATCATTCATCAATAAGTCTATTGATCAATCACCATCCTCAAAATCATCTACTTAATATTTTTATCAATCGCCCACACTTGTCAATTGGGCCTAACCTATCACAATAATCTTTACTTTCATCAATCATAAATTGGTCAATTTATCAATTATCAATCCCTTGCATGTGTCCTTTTTAGGAGCATCATCACTATCAATCAAATTATGGCTCATTAAGTTGATGCAATGTAGTTTGTTGGTTACTCGATCACATCTTTCTTCTTTTTCATCCTCTTCATCATATTACCCAACTTTAACTTTGAGTTACACCCATCATTAATCCTATAAAATCATCTTCTTATCCTAGCCCATAGCTTTCCCTTACATGTGTCCTTAATTGGGATATGTTTAAATCTTGTGGCCTTTAATCCCATCCTCATCATGTTACAGTTGATTCCCCCTTAGGATGTGTTGACAACTGTGGCATAGTCATCTTTACTCCCTGTGCATGTGTCCTTGCCAGGGGCATCATCAATTTGTAGCTCATTGCTCGAGTCACATCCTTCATCTTCTTCACCATCTATCTCACATATATCTTCCCATCCCCTCATCTATCAATCACATCCCACCCCTCATTTCCTTTTTTGAGTAGCCATTCATCTCATTCTTCCTCGCATATCCCATCGAGGGGGAATCATATCCACTAACATCATCTCTTAGCATTCATCCACAACATGGTTTTTCTTTGAAATACCATTACTCCTACTTCACTCTACTCATAATGCCATTTAAAAGAGGGAGAAAATGTATCTACCTAAATATGCTCACTTCATTTATCATTAGTCGATACTAATTCTTCTTATCTCATTTATTTTAATTAATCATGTCCTAATATCCCCCTTTACTAGTCATTTATCTAATATTCTCCCTCAATATTTATTCATTCACTAACCTTATTCATCCCCACCAATCATTAATTTATGCTAAATCCTCATTATCATATCCTAATCCTATCTTACCTGTTATTTGGGAATTTTAAATTTTTATGGCCCACTTCCCCACCTACTAGCCTATTCTTAGGCTCTCCTACACCCCTAGTTCCTAATCCTTATTTAATCCTCCATCTAATCATCAGTAGTGCTAAGAAGGATTCTAGAACCCTCCAAATCTATAACCTTCTCTATTCTCACCCCTCCTCTCTAGAAGCCTATAAATCTAAGAGGCTTCTAAGGAATTTTAAAATTCTTTTTAATTCTCATCCATTGATCTCCTTCATCTAACTTCAAATATCCATCATTTATCTCTCCCTCCAAAATCTATTTAAATATATTCCTCCCCCATGGAAACCATCTCTAAATTCCATAACAAATCCATGTCCAATTAATCATTTAATCAAGCATCCAACATCCTTGATCAAACATCATATTGTCCACATTCTAAGTCTAAGGTAATCTTAATCCCGATCCTCTTATATTTATTCTGTTCGATCATGGTGTAGAGCACTTAGCTTTAGGAGTGTAATTTTTTTTTTAATGGTTTATTCATATATTTTCAATGAATTCTAATGACTCTAGACTTTACCTAGTGTATTGAAGTTTGAATGATTAAATTAGATAGTTTAATCCATAAACTCAAATTTTAGGCTATAGAATTTTTTTAATTTTATTTTCTACTTATTTGATTTTTTTTTAATAGTTTTGAAGGATTTAGAGGTTTGTAAAATCTAACCAATGATCAAATGAATTGGAAGACCATGAGAATTGATTGTATCCAATAGTGTAGGGGTCTTTTATCATGGATGGGAGGTACCAATTATAGGTGTATTTAAATTTTATAGGAATTCATGTGGTGTACCATATCTATCATGATTATTTTTCATATAAATCAATGTAATATAGGTAACTCTAGATGCTTGATGACTCTGTGACATCCGTCGTATAATAGGAATATGTTAAACTACTTGTGGTTTCTATGAAACACACTAAACTCTTTCAGGTGATAACTAATCATGTATTTTAAGATATGGCAGCCTCTATGGGCCTTGAGTAACTCTTTGATGTGATTGGCAATGGGTAAATGACTGTCTATTAGGGCCAACTATGTTTCTCTAAATTAGGTGTATAAATAGATCCTGTATACATGTAATAATCAACTCTGTATAATGATCTTAGATAGGTGTACCAACTATATTTGTATAATTATATTGAATAGGTGTACCAACCATATACGTATAATGATCATGAGTAAGTATATTAACCAATCATGTTGGTGGTGGGGGTGGAGGAGGAATTATCACTAGCAATAGAGGATGCTCATACTATACACCTAGAACTGTGACTACCCTATTGTAGTGTATGTACTTTAGGCATTGGTGCACTATAGAAGGTACTACATGAAGTTTTTATTTCCAATGACATCCTAAAAACATGTCGAATACCCCATTACTTTATAAAATTGGGAATGGTGTAGTTAATATGGTTGAGCCTACCTAAAGAGGTAATATTATGCATCTCAATGTATTTTGTTTATATTCATAGAATCCCTTAACTTATTTTGATGTATCTTGTAAATATTATCACGTGTACCCAAGGGAGTGGAGAAGTTTTTATCATGCAAGCATTTTCTCTTTAACCATTGTCAATCATGCCACATGTATATATTATTCATTAATGTAGGCTCATATGAAGAGTACATGAAAATATAAATTATCATCAACTATCTCATTGCCATTGAATGTGATCATGGGATGAAGTGATGTAATATGGCTAAGTGTACCAACGATAGCATCTATTGGATAATCATATGTTTCCATTAGAGGATGTATGTTATATGCATAATTTACCTATAAAGTGTCCTTAGTTTCTAATGTTTCATGTTTAGGAAGAGGATCATTAAAATATTCAATTTTTTATTTCTATTGTGATGTAGTATAAATTCTTTTGTAGGAGTGCCCAAATCGATAATGTTTTTTTATTAAGGGTAAAGTAGATTTTTTGAAAGGGACTCTACCCTTGTATACAAAATTCATAGTCTAGGCCAAAAAAACTAGATAGATCAAAAAAATTATGCATAACAAAACAAAAAAAACAAAAGGCTAGGTCATATCCAACTCACAACAACATCATAATGAATACAACAAAGGCCAATAGTAGGCAAAAAGCACAAATAACAAGATATCCACAGTTCTTACCATCTAAGGGATTCATTCTAATTGTCCAACATTTCCTTTAGGATTTGTTCCTTACCATTTAGCTCCTATTCTCTTCCCTTTAACATTTATTTTCCTGTTTTGGGTTTCTTACTCACACCTTCATCCTTAGCAATCTTTTTAATTAACTACATAATTACCCCAATACTAAAAATATAATTATTAATCATGGATTTACTATGTCCTATCAATTCTTAAATATTATATTTGGCAGATATGTTCTCTTCTAATATGTTGACTATTTCTTCCATCCTTCTCACCTGGCTAGCCAAATCCAAAAATTCTTGTTCATTTTTTGCCACTTCCTTGGTCCCCAAGCCTTTTTTAATGGATTATTTGATCAAACATTGATCATTTTGGAACCATCTTAGGAATATTCTATGAAATTATATTTCCTTCCAAAGGTATTTGAGATTATCATGATCCTTGTTAGTAACATTTACTCACTCAACTTCCCAAACTTTCATTTGTAGGAGTGCCAAAATAGATAATTTTATCATCTATAAGATATTGTATATTATTTCTAAGTTTAAAAATATATTCATCGAATATCCTATAATCTGATGATAATCAAAATATGCATTGTTGTCATAGTTCTTTAGTATAGGCATGTTTGGATCGAGATCTTATGGGAAAGAGTGTAATAAGGTAACACTCAAGCAACTTCTTTAGTAGCACGCGAGGAGGTGATGGTAATATCAAAAAACTCTCTCTTTGGTGGAGCTATCAGTTGTAATCGGTCTGTAAGTTGTGACACTATAATAACTATAATATTTTACTTATTCTTGTTATCGCTTGGTTTGACATTATAACTTTGTTTTCTTTGAAAATTCATTGTTGAAGTAATTTTAGGAATAGATGTATAATTTATTTTGTTCAAATATTTTAACTTGACTTCTTTGTTCCTCATAATATGGCATAGTTCATCAAATTATTTGAATCCCTTGAATATATTTGACTCGTGGAGTGGTGCTAGAAAACTTTTCTTGAATATATCTTGTAATTAATTATTAGGCATGACATTGGTCATCTTAGCTAGCATGATCTTGTATCAAAGTACATAATTACTAATTGGTTCAGTGGATCCTTGTTTAAGCTTATAAATTTGTGTGTAACATAGATTCGCATTGACATTGATGGAAAAATACACTAGGAATTAGGTGGCAAAGGGGTTGAATGCTTTTATGCATTGGAGTGGGAGATATTAAAACCATTGCAATGCATATTCCTTAATATTTATTGGAAATAATTTGGTCAATAATTTTTCATCATATGCATAGTCCAATCATGCTACATGGAATGATCTAAGGTGTTTTCCATGATCACCTTTACCTTCATATAATGGAATATTAGGAGCTAAAAACCATGTTAGAAAATTATAGGTTGGTGTCATAGGGGCTAATGGGTTATAGAGAAAATCATGTGAATCCATGGAATGAATAGCCATTGATGCACTTTTATATAGATAAACACATTGATATTAAGAGTCATAACAATCTAGTCAAGGGAATGTACAATAGGCTAGGTTGGTAATGGAACATGGGTAGTCATCATGGAAGGGGTAAAAATTGCTTGTGTAGGAATAGGTATAGAAATATATTGGATTCCCTATGTTTTCTACAAACTTTGGGTAGATGTCACATAGGTCATTAAATGTGTAGGTGTAGGGATATTACTAGTAGTGGTGGTCTAAATACCTGATGTGGAAACTTGGGCCAATGTTTTCTACTCATCTCTTACTAGATATAACATTTCATCAATATGATGTAGATTCATGTTAGGATATTCAATGAGATCTTTATCATCCATAACATCTAAGTGATATTTAGTAGTTGTATTATTATTCTCTACATTCTTGATAATCTCATCAATAGGGTGGATAATAAATGTTACACAAACTATATTAAGAAGAACAAAGGGAACCATAAATGATATTTAACTTCTAGTGGTAACAATAGGCATCTCATATTGGATGTTGTAAAAATAAGATTAGAGGAAGACTTGGGATTGTTCATTGGTAATTCTAACCTTATTATTGGTTTTAAATTTGATCCTTGTTACCCATTTACTTACATAATTTATCCAAATAAGATATGTTATCCATGTAAAATAATATGGATAGAGTAACTTCATTACTTATGTTAACCAATAATGTTCATTAAACATGGTCACAATCAATGTGTATTAACAAAGGATAATAAGAAATCAGGTATTAAAAAAACCCTATGGTTGAAATTTAAAATGCTAGAAGGATGAAACCCTAATGGAGATCTAAGGCCAAAGGTGAAAATATATTTTGTGTGTGGAAATTAAAAATCAAATCAATGAAACCTCAATTTTTTTTGTGTGTAAGGAGATCAAAAATTAAATTTGAAGCCCTAGGAAAAAAATCTTAAACCTTGGAAGGATGAAACCCTAATAGAAACCTAAGGTTTTACACTGTTTGATATGTGTACGGGTTCACCAATATATTTTATCCTAATTTATATTAATATGGGTTAATATAATTAAGATACAATGTTGTAATGCAATTAATATATTAAGATATGACATTTAAGCATACATCTAAATGTAATTATTGAGATTAATTGTATTAATTTGATAAGTGGTATACGTTAAGTATAGTAAGTACAATAAAGGGATGAGTACTTAACTTTTTAGGTGACTATGTGATTGTGACTATACTCTGAAACTAAAAATTACTATAATCAAGCTTGTGGTTTATTTTGTTTTAGAAGTGATTCTTTGTCTGCATAGGTTTTGTTTATGCAGATAGGGTCAGTATCATTTGTCGATACTAACCTATACAAAATTAAGGAATAATGGGCATATAATTTGTTTTATCAAATTAATGGATTAAGAGACTTTTAATCATAATTAAACAAACTACATAATGATATAGATATGTAGTAAATGATACAAAATGATTTAGAACTTCCTAAATTTAGAAATATATTGAAAGGGGAAAGCATCAAAGCAAAAAAAAATTATTTGGAAAATGAATGTGTAGGACTAATTAAAATTATAAAACTATATGACTTGTGATGACACTATGAAACAGGAATAGGGATTCACTTAGATTTAGGACAAGGATGTTAGAAATGGATAGTGTGGACTACTATGGTTTAATTAGGGCAGACCAACATCTAATAAGGGTTTACTCTCAGTGATTAATTTCACCTATATCTCATGTTTGACTATGTGGGAACTCTCAATTTGTTTAAGAAGCTAATGTGTACATTTTTCTTCAAAAAAAAACCCTGGCTCAATAACGGAAGAAGATGAATGCAATCATGGGGTTAAAAGGGGTTAGTGGTTGAAGTTGTACTTGACCTCAACACCCCTTGTGTTAAATGTTGTCTACATACCAATACTCTAAAGAGGGATCAAACTCCATGTAGTTATCCCATGCTACAATGGTGTGTGTGAAAGAATGGTGCAATGTTAAATGTTGGTGCAATTTTGGCATTATTAAGTCATTCAACAATGACTTATGACCCTGAAGGTGTATTTAGACTTAACTCAATGCTGCCAGGGTTGTGTGGATTATGAATTGGAAAAAAATAGTTTATTTTCTCTCAATGTGCAATTAGATATTCTGGTGATTTTTAATCGTATGTGTGGGATAACCTATTTGGTGAATATGAATTTGATTAAATAATCATTATTTGGTGGGAGGACATGGTCAACAAAATAAAAAACTACCAGTGATCGAGATATTCATGATGGCATGGTCTTCTTTGAAGAGCAGAGACAACTAAAATGAAAGTGTGGATTAGTTTTAAAGTGAGTTTAGGATACTAAACATGTTTAATAGGGATATTCAAAATTAGAATTTGTTAAATTGGTAAGGGTCATCTACATATAAGTGAAGGAAAGGTAGTCAAAAGACTATAGAATCAAGAATGAGATAAGTGTTTATAATAAGTGGTCACAATTTGAATGTTTTAGCAATATATGTTAATTTGTGTGTCTATATTTCCCTCCCTTTAATTCTAGTAATGTATCAAAAGTGAAATTATTATATTAAAAGGAAAAGAGTTATACGTAAACTTACCTACAAAGAAAATTATTGAATGTAGGCTATATGTTGAGTTATACTTCATGAAAACTTACAATGAAACATGTATAAGTTAGTCCTTACTTAATTTAAAAATCTAAAAGTAAAGACAAGAAAACTTATAGATCAAATAACAAGGCATAAATACACCTATTTGGATACGTGAAGAATTGTGTTTTAAAACATCTTTTAACACTTATCTAGCTTTTTTGTGGGCCTTTACACACCCCTAAACATCTTAAAATTAGTCATAGACCCTCCCCTAGGGATCTAAGCCCCTAGTGCCTTAGTTCTACCACCTAAACACGAGCATTATACTTTAGACACTATTGCCCCACACTAATGTCCCACTTTCAACGCTTGCCTAATTTCAACCCCAATAGATATCTTTTTAATTCCTAAGACACATAGGGTCAGCTTAGACCTATTTCAATCTCCACACAATCACCAAATAAATATAAATACATTAATTTTAGCCCAGGAAATCAAATCCAAATTACCTAAATAAGCTTAAAATAAATTGTGCACAATCAAGGTTATTGATCTTTATTCTACCCTACTTCTGCATATAGTCATCTACAACCATTCCAAGCCCAAAATCCATAGATTCATAATCTTAAGCCTCATTCAAATCACTCAAGTTGACACTCATACTAGCATTCACTTGCACTTGCACAAAGCACTTAGGTGGGAAAACTACATCAGGTTTGATCCTTCTTTAGAGTATTGGTATGTAGGTAACTCTCAACACAATGGGTTGTTGAGGATATCCAACCTACCCAAATAATATCAAACAATTACTACTTGTGCCACTCAAATCCCCTAACAACATGTAATCCTAGTGTTTTATCCTAAATTAGTCAAAAAAAATGCACAAATAGTGAATCAAAGCTCATCCACACAAGTACAAACATGTCAGATTTAGTCAGAGGTACACCTAGAAGATCAAACAATTTTTGCACAAAAGATATTAGCATTGAAACTAGGATACTAACACCCCAAAGCTACTATCTAATGTATAATTCTATTGTTTAGGAGGGTTTCTAATAGTTGGACCTTTTTTGTGACACTCAAATATGTTTTCACATCAATTTTCAACCTCTAAATCATTTGTCTCAGTCAATTTATAGCTAAATAATTATTTATGTCATTCATTGTTATTTTTAGAAATATAAGATTAGGTTAATTCTTACACAAATCAATGTCCATATTTATTGAATTTTTATACCTTGATTTACTATACTCTAACCCTTTAACAACCTAGGTCTTACACTCCATAAACCCTAAAATTTTAAATCATTTAGTGAAACTGACTTACTTCGAACATATTACTTAAAACCCTAGTGTACTATTAGGGTTTCCCTTTTTATTTCTAACATTTACTAAGTTTTTAGTTTGTAAACTTTTTTTCATCATGATTATCATGATGGATGCTATATTTTACATTCTAGCACAAAGTCTTGTGGTTTTTATTGCATGCTTATTACTCACCATTTGTAGAATGATGCACATATATGTCACTCCTCCCATGGATCATGTTAGAACTTAGATTATTACACACATTGTTCCACCTTACCTTGAGCCTCCTTGATATGGATAACATTATTTCATGGCCAAATTTGATCTACCTCTAATTAGTACTCGATGGTAGAGAGCTCAAATGACTCATTTTATTCTTCCTCCAACTAGACCTATTGATTATCTTTGCTCCCATCCCACCTCTACTACTCACCCTCAATCAATAGTAGATGTTACTAGATGGAATCAGGTGCCTCCTCATCCTATACAAGAATAACATAATCTAACAATCCCTCCTTATCCTAAAAATAATAACATGGGATCTAGGGATCAACACATAGCATATGATATTATGGATCAGTTGAGAAATACACCAAGATTTCTATATTAGAAGTACCTCAGAAGGCAATTATTTTCAAAGATATTCTTTTTCATACACTTAATCATATATCTTTACCTCATGATACAAACCTAACTTATTTTGCATCTATCATAAACACTATCAAGGATATCGAGGATTTTATATCTTTTTCCAATGAGGATTTGTCTTCATAGTTAGTTATTGATCAGAATCTTCCACTCTTCATTTAGGCACAAATCAAAACTACCGCTATTAAATAAGTTCTAATTGAAAATGGTTTAGAACTTAACATATGCAACCTCACATTCCTACAGACTATGGGGGTTGACATAGCATCCATTCAAAAAACATATAAAAATATTAGAGGTTTTGATGACATCCTCAATAGGCATTAGGTACTATTACATTGGATATCACAGTTGGACCAAAGACCTTATCCACATAGTTTCATATGATGCCTAATCATTCGCATTATAATTTATTATTTGGAACACCTTGGATACATGCCATGGAGAGTGTACCATCTACCTTGCATAGATGTGTCAAGTTTTTACATGATGGATACTTATACACTTGCTCAACTAATAACCAACCATTCAGATATTGTAGAGTCATAGAGCCTACCACCACAAGTACATCTTTAGATGTGACACCCCATGTTTTCATAGAATCCCCACCTCATAAGATTTAGATAGAGCATATGCATACATATGAGGATGGGGAATCTAACAACACTATTACTACACCTGTTATAGATCTTATTACATCATAATTACCTTTGCCCATAAAGGCGAATGACACTTCTATGACATAGTCATCCCATCCTGTGATAGATTATGGGATCCTCACAACATAGTTACTATTACTTGTTAATTCAAAGAAAGTATACATCAAAAACTCATATACATATTCCCAAGCCACTATAAAGGATGACCCAACACCCATAAACATTGATGATTATTTGAGTGGATTGAGCTTCACACTTATAGGCCTCGAATAGTACAGAGATGACTTTAAGTATCTTATGCCTTTAGCTACACATGCATCACCACCAGTTCACAGTGTCAAAAGTATAGGCCAAGACACTCACTTGAATTTAGAGGCATATTCTTCTATACATTCAATACATATGGTCGCATCTATAGATATTGACCCAATTATCCAGATAGGTAGACAATACACAGGATATACCACATCAGATGTTACAAATTTTACTTCATAGATGATTGATGTCATTACCCACAGTCCATAACATATCCATTAATAGATTGTCATTAGAGGATGATAGACCATTTTGTCATTTTCATAGGATTACTAGACATGATGTAGATACATGTTCAACACTACAACAAGAATTTTGTAAGTTCAGGGCTTAAGGCACTATTTAGATTACACAACCTATACTTTCACCTATATAGGAACCATGATGGAATATTCATCGATATAGACATTATAGGAATGATCCATTGACTATTTATATTTTTGTTAAGGACAAATACATCCTCCATGTTATTATAGATGAGGATTCTAATACTAATACTTGCACCTTAGCATTTTTATGCCACATAGGACATCAAGAGAGTGAGCTACAATATGTTATACATTATTAGGACTCATCGGGACATATCACACTACTAGTTGCATGTGGCCCTAAGGTGGTCAATGCACTTATTTTTGTCATAAACATGGGCACTCATGTATAGGTTACACTTGTTAGTACATGGTTACAGGTAATGGATGCCATGCTTGATAAGATAAATTGATATTTGACATTCAGTCATGAGGGACACATAATTCATATTATACATGATGACATGGATGAGAACCATAGTTTTAAAATAGATACCCCATGATATAATGTGGTTTCCCCTAGGACTACATGGGAGGGTTCTTACATAGTAGCGTAGCATGCCATTCGAATGCAAAGACTCCAAACTATAACCAAGGATAAGGCTATACTTTTAAATACAACATGGTATGATGATTAAAATGATGATGATTTATTCAAGTTTGGGTAGGTTCAGTATCCAACATTAGATGATCTATGAATATATCTTCCATTTGACTATCCACATACTCTAGATGTGCTACTAGGTCTCTAGAGGCACTACTTTGCATTTGTACATACTCATATATACTTATATTACTAGCATACAACTTCTCTTACCTTGATCACTTGTATATAGTTTCATTTTCATGATTGATTGTACATAACTTATATACTATAAAATACAAAAATTATGTAATATGTTCAAAATACAAAAAAAAATCAAATATTGCTCACAAATATAAAATTTAGATTATTTGCATATCCATAATTACATTCTTTATATACTAGTCAGGTACTACATATACTATTTATTTTATTATAGTCAATTTTTATCATACATACATGCTTCACTTATTCTTGTTGAGTGTTCATAGATTCTTACAAGACTTAGGTCCATCACATAGATCTAGATTTACTACTATCTACCCATTGGGGGCACCTACACAGATTAAGCATTGATACATTTGTCCATTGGGGGTATCCCACACACAAATTCTACTTTATGATGTTATATCATTCTATTCTACTCAGGGTTTTTACCAACTACTACCACTATAGACTTAATTTATGTACCTCTTTGCTCTTATACAAATTTGTACCACATGTTTATGCATACTTTCATTTCTATATTTCCTAGTTTACACTTCATTATATCTCTTTATTTATACATCTATTTAATGGAATTTGAATATGCTATTATTCTATGACTCTACGCCACTTATTTTTATTGTATGTGTGCTTTGGACAGGTGCCCATATCCTTGTGCGTGCTTTCTTGATTATGTGTGTGAACATTTGAGCATGTCCTTCCATGTGGCTCTAAGCCAACCTTGTTTGTTGTTTGCATATGTGGACATTTAAAAATGTCTTTATATGTATTTATTTTTCAAATTTAGTGGCATGTGCCCATGTCCCTTATATTATGGCCCCTTGGCCTACTTTACGTTACTCATGTTTATATGTATGTGTTCATGTATGCATCATGGCCATGACACTTGTCTCTTATTTTTTGCTTTCACACCTAATTTTAGATGCCATGAGTGCCCTTATGCATCTACCCTTTCTCCTTGGGAGCCTTGATGGATATCATGCCCCATCCCCCTAGATAGTTACTCAAATTATATAATTCATACACATTCTTACATTGTTATATCTATCTTGATAACCTTGTAAATGCTAGATATAACATACATCATACATTACCAACTTATTCTCATATTATCTTACATTCTAATTTCATGTATATATATTGTATTGGATTACTATGCATATATCACATTGTCCCCAAAAAATGCCACTCATTTTTGGGACAACCTATGGACTATTTTTGCCTTGCACAGACCAAAATTGTCTCTTCCCTTTTCGAAATTTTTCCTAAGCATTCAAATTCCTCATTTTTCAAGCTTCTCAATTTCTACGGACTTCGTAGGAGGAAATCTACAGACTCAACATGCTTGAAATTAATAGGTTCAAAGAATTTGATGGCTTTAACAAGTAAATTCCTTCGAAAGAGCAAGTTTCCAACACTTATGCATTTCCAGGCTTGGTTCAATCGATCGATTCAATCAAACAATTAAAAGGAGCGCGTGAAAGAAAAAGATGAGCGAAAGCTTCCAAGTGCCATCTGCTGAGACACATTATGATTTTCTTCTCAAAGGAGCGAAACATGCCATCTGTCCCTTGTAGAGTTTCGTGAAAGGTGACAAGTGGTAGCTATGGAAGGTTTCAATATCTTTTTCTCAAAGCAGTAGAACATGCCACGTGTCATCTGCAAAGCTCGACAGAGGATGCCAAGTGTCAATGGTAGCTGTATCTTCCTTTGGTTTCATTATCGAGTGAGAACTATGGTGGGCCTTGGATGAGTTGATAAAAGAGTAAGCAGAGCACTCCAAGTATCATAGTCTGTGATTGCTAAAAGAGAGTGGTAGTAGCCACGTGTCCCTGCTAAAACTTGACAAAAGCTACCAAGTGTCGACATCCATAGTTATTGAGTAAGGACTGTGGTGGACCCTAGGTAAGTCATAAGAACAAGCAGAACCTACCAAGTGTCATTGTCTACATGAATCCAAATGAGTCCCGAATGTTTTTGTAGTGTTTCTAGAGCTCATCAGAAGCCTCCACATGTCACTTGTTAAAAGTAGGTAAATGTGCCACATGTCAAAGATGGATCACTCCCAATACAAAGACGTAGAGCCAAGGAAATATTTCCTTTAGACAAATTGTCTGAAGGAATTCCTTCAGACATTTTGTTCGAAGGAAATAATGGAATAATAGCCCATTGAAGAATGAAAGCCCGGAGGCCACCTGAAGGATCCCAAAGGGTAGATACCCTTGTGGGAGGCTCTCACTGAAGGAAAATAGGCCTTTCTCAAGACCCCAAAAGGATTATTCCCCTTCAAGAAGGATAAAATGAGAATGCTGAAGGAATTGCCGAGGAGATTGATGAGCCCATAGATGTCAAATTTGTGGTAATGAAATGGCCGTTGATCCTTGCAGACTTAAAGGTAGACCCGAATGCATTCAAAGGCCTGAAGACCAAAGCCAAAAGGGAAGACCTACTAATGATAGAACCAAAAGAGCTAGCAAAGGGGAAAAAGACAGCCTAAGGGCCCAAATCACAATAAGAAGAGATAGAGGAAAATATCTACAATAATTATTTCAGTCACTAGAATAGTGCACAAAAATAGATATTTGAGCTCTTAAACATTGAAGATGTTGCCTGTTTTTCCCCCTTAGAGAAAAGACAAAGTAGGCAGCTACGTAGAAAAAGAGAAGACATTTAAGATGAATCAACATGCCACAGTTAAGGTAACCACCTTGTTCTAGCATGGCCCTCCCTGACAGAACCAAAAATGCATTCAAGGCATTAATGCACAGCATGGGCTGCTCCATGGGACAAAGTGTCAAGCCTCTCTTGGCCTCTATATAATGTAATCTCTTGATTTGTTTAAAGGGATATCTTCCCATTGCCAGAAGCAAAACTCTACCCAAATTGAAAGGCATTACTGAGGCTTTGAGCTCAGATTGTTCATCATATTTCTTTGTTTGAATCAAAAAGCAAGTTACTTTCAGACTTTGTGCTATTATAGCTTGTATCATTCTAGGAGATTGTTCTTATGTCTATTTTCTAAATGTATTCTTGTTTATTCTATTTAACAAGTAGAGCTAGTGGAGGTGATAAGGAAGGTGTCATGAAGCCAACTGTAAGAAGACTTTGTGTTGCCTACAGTTGCCTTTAGTGTGTTTGTCTTTTTATGTTTCCTGTGTAAAGGACCTTGGGATGATTTTGTGCACCCATTGTTCTTCATATTTCACTCTTGGGTAGTCAATGTGGAGACTTTATGCTACATCTTAGGATACTAGTTACTATGCACTTTTTGTTACTAGTTACTTACTAGAAAGATTCCTATTGTTTGCAAGAATAAGCACTTCTGAAAGAAGAGAAGTGCCTTCTGTCATTTCACCAAGATTTCTACTATCCAGGAAGGGATCTAGCTCTTGGTTGAATGTTACTTCTAAAAGAAGAGAAGTGCCTTCACCAATCACCAAGGATTTCTCCTTTGATTTGTGAGCATCATCTCTGAAAAAAGAGAGATGGATGGTTTATCCTACCCCTGTGTGTTATTTTCTGCTTATATATATAGTATATAACACCTTTATACCTATAGGGAACCTCCCCTTAATGATAGGAGAGATTTGTCCCCTTTAGATGTGGTAAACCTGCAACTTTGGATGACCAATCTCCCTATGCTGTGGTTGAAGAGACCTATTTTGCTCACTAGTTAGCTGGTTGACAAAACATTCACCTCACAATTTTTGGTGACTCTGCTAGGGATGAACATGTAGTCTGAAGCCTCAAGTTTCAAATTGAAGCAGTCCCTACCCTTATCCATTATAGACTCTGGCGACTCTGTTCCATGTCTTACCCATTATCATTATAGCCTTACCATCTTCCTCCATCTCCATTCTATTATCTAGTCTACAAAACTAGAGCCACCGAGATAGAATGCGTAGTTTTAAGCCTCAAGCTTCAAGCTAAAGTAGGGCCAATTCTTTTCCATTTGTGTTCTATAATCTGGTAACTCCACACTATACAAGAAGCTAGAGAGCCCAAGGTAGAGCTACTTTTTCTACTATTAGCAAAGCTTTGCCTATCCATACACCACCCATATTTGTTATCCTCTTTTTCATAATCCCATCATGGCAGTTCAAGGCCCTTGGGGTAACTCATTTGGTCCACTAAATCTTACTCCACCTCTGCATGAACTTCCATGCAGCTTAAGAAAGAACTCCAAATTATTTGGTGATGGGAGAGTTCACCCTGATGAACACATTGTAGCCTTCAGCATAGCCTGTGGCATAATAGGCATGGAATTTGAAGACATAGCATTCAGGCTATTCATGGAAACACTATAAGGTGCTATTATAGAATGGTTCTACCACCTGTAGACTCGGTCAGTGACTAACTGGGACACTCTCAAAGCTAAGTTCAAAGCAAGGTTCAAGCCTATAGAAGATGCACATACCTTGCTGGCCCAGCTCACACAGATGAAGAAGGAGCCCCATGAACCTATGAGGGACTTCATTGCCAAGTTCTACAAGCTGAGGAATAGGATTCCCATGATCACCCAATTGACACCTGAGAATCTAAAGTGTTTCTTCATCAACTCACAGCTGCCTAAAGTGAGTTTTTTGCTGAGACAGGCTAGACACATAGACCTTGTTGTTGCTTAGGACATGGCTGCTGAGGTAGAAGATGACCTTATCTTGTCAAGAAAGATAAGGAGAGACCCAAGCAGAGCTAAATCTTCTTCATCTTCTGAGAATTCATATACAGCCACCACTAATCAAATGGTGCAAAAGCTAGAAAATGAACTGCTAGCCTTGAAAAGGAAAATGGCCCAAGGTATGTCTGCTCCTCCTATCAAGATATGCCAAGGAGGACATTTTAGAATCAGCCATATCAAGGCAATTCTGCCAAGAATCAAGGGCAGCCAAATCATCTTCCTCCCCCACAGAGGAACCTTGCCCTTGAAGCACCTCCAACCAACTGAGTATTTGGATATCAAGAAATAGAACATGATTTCTCTTTCCAACCTGCGTTTGATCAGAAAAATGATGTTGTTATCTTCATGGAGGGTCAAGAAGAGTCAGTTGGTGACTCCCACATTGGTTTCTTGAATTACCTAGATGAACCCAGAAGTAAAGGTGAAGCAGTCGAGGTATCATATGATGTGTTCACCCAGTCCAAGAACCAATCAGCCAGCAAGTTGATAAAGAAAAGATAGAGGAGTTACCTCAACTAGCAATTTCAATTGCTAAACATGGGACCGCTCTGGCTTTCCAGTCGAAGGACCCGGTGATTGCTAAGAAGGTAAGTACATCAAACATCCCTACACCTTCTAATTTAAATTTGTAGATTAGTCCTCCCCCCTAAAAACCAAAAGGATGAATTTCCATCCTCTCTTCATTGTCCATTTCAGTCATTTGACATAACTGACCATGTCAAGAAAACTAAAATTCAAATGACTGAATTTGAATTCCTACAAGCCAACCTTGAGCAGTTGGACATGTTGGTAGAGTGTGTGAAGAATACAGCCATCCCTGAAAAACAAGAGATTAGAAAGGTAACTCATGATCCCCCAAGAAACATGCCCATCCCAGTCACTCAAACATTATCACCTAAAGCTCAAATTCTATTTGAGTCTTCAAGTAGGGGTAATTATTTTTTGTCCATAGAGGATGTTCATGTTTCTACAGATGAAAGTCTTATAACTGGCAATCTAGAAATCGATTCAAACAAGACATCAAAAGAATTGGTAGGGTGCAGTACAGATAAAAAAGCATCTTCCACTTCTAATAAAGAGAAATCTAATAGAAGATCAGTTTTTTATGATGTTTGGATCCTGGAATCTGATGGCAGCAATTCTTCTACCAATGCTAGAGTCGGGACTATGTTGATATCTCCTCAAGGAGATATTTTTCCTTCATGCAAGTTACAGTTCAGCAACACCAACAACATAGCTGAATGTGAATCTCTATTGCTCAGATTGAAGGTTGCTTAAGACCAAGATGTCAAACTCCTTCACACCAAAGGAGATGCTGAGCTGATGGTTTCTCAGGAGTTTGATGCTAACAAACAAAACATGTGCTAGAATGAACTAGCAGAATAGCAAGCTATGGTAGTGGACCATACTGTTGTACTCCAAAGTTATCAAAAGGAACTCTTTGCCAAGAGAGTAAGGAGTTATGGTTTTTAGATTGAAGACCATGCCTTGCCATGGGGCAAGAAGAGAGAACCAAAAGGAGTGCACAGAAAATATGATTCTTAATGGAGAGTTCCATTTGCCCGTCACCAATTTTGGGGACAAAATGCTTTCCTGTTGGTTTATCAAGATGGAATGCCATTTTCATTATCTCATAATGGGCAGTGTCTAAATCACTTCAATTCTTAAAGTATCAGATAAGTTCACTTATACATATGTATATTTGTATAGCCTTTGTTTCTATTGTGTGTTGTTCATTTTCATTTTTTGGAACCTTTCTTTTTGGGTAGCATGACTCCATAGCCCAATGGCATACTTCAAAGGCACTGGAGATTCTAATTTCTACTCCCCTCAGCTATTTCAAGTTTTCAACTAAAGGAAGTTCCCCAACTAGAGCCAGCTGTTGTCCCCAAAAAATGCCACTCATTTTTGGGACAACCTATGGACTATTTTGGCCCTACACAGACCAAAATTGTCTCTTCCCTTTTTGAAATTTGTCTTAAGCATTTGAATTCCTCATTTTTCAAGCTTCTCAATTTCTACAGACTTCACAGGAGGAAATATATGGACTCAACATGCTTGAAATTAATGGATTCAAAGGGTTCGATGGCTTTAACAAGTAAATTCCTTTGAAAGAGCAAGTTTCCAGCACTTATACATTTCTAGGCTTGGTTCAATCAGTCAGTTCAATCAAACAGTTCAAAGGAGTGCACAAAAGAAAAAGAGGAGAGAAAGCTACCAAGTGTCATCTACCAAGACACATTATGATTTGCTTCTCAAAGGAGCAGAATGTGCCATGTGTCCCTTGTAGAGTTCCACAGAAGGTGACAAGTTGCAGTTGTGAAAGGTTTCAATATATTTTTCTCAAAGCAACAGAACGTGCCATGTGTCATCTACAAAGCTCAACAGAGGCTGCCAAGTGTCAATGGCTAATGTATCTTCCTTTGGTTTCATTATCGAGTGAGAATTGTGGTGGGCCCTAGATGAGTTTCCAAAAGAGAAAGCGAAGCGCTCCAAGTGTCATAGTCTGTGTGATTGCTAAAATAGAGCAGCAGTAGCCACGTGTCCTTGCTAAGACTCGATCAAAGCTGCCAAATGTTGACATTCATAGTTATTGAGTAAGGACTATGGTGGACCTCAAGTAGTCACATGAACAAGTGGAATGCGCTCAGTGTCATCATCTATGTGAATCCAAATGAGTCTCGAATGTTTTTGTAGTGTTTATAGAGCTCAGTGAAAGTTGCCATGTGTCACTTGTTAAAAGTAGCGGAATGTGCCACATGTCAAAGATGGAGCACTCCCAATACAAAGATGTAGAGCCAAGGAAATATTTCCTTTGAACAAATTATCTGAAGGAATTCCTTTAAACATTTTGTCTAAAGGAAATAATGGAATAATAGCCCATCGAAGAATGAAAGCCCAGAGACCACTCAAAGGATCCCAAAGGGTAGATACCCTTGCAGGAGGCTCTCGTTGAAGGAAAATAGGCCTTTTTCAAGACCTTAAAAGGATTCTTCCCCTTTGGGAAGGACAAAACAAGAATGTTGAAGGAATTGCTAAGGAGATTGATGGGCCCGCAGACGTCAAATTTGTGGCAATGAAATAGCCATTGATCCTTGCAAACTTAAAGGCAGACTTGAATGCATTCAAAGGCCTGAAGACCAAAGCCAAAAGGGAAGACTTGTTGATGATAGAGCTAAAAGAGCCAGCAAAGGGGAAAAAGATAGCTCGAGGGCCCAAATTGTAGCAGGAAGAGATAAAGAGGGAAATATCTATAGTAGTTATTTCAGTAGCTAGAACAATGCACAAAAATAGATATTTTAGCTCTTAAACATTAAAGATGATGCTTGTTTGTCCCCCTTGGAGAAAAGACAAAATAGGCAACTGCATAGACAAGGAGAAGACATTTGACATGAATCAACATGCCATAGTTAAGGTAGCTGCCCTGTTCTAGCATGGCCCTCCCTGACAGAACCAAAAATGCATTCAAGGCATTAATGCATAGCATGGGCTGCTCCATGGGACAAAGTACCAAGCCTTTCTTGGCCTCTATATAATGTAATCTCTTGGTTTGTTTGAAGGGAGATCTTCCCATTACCAGAAGCAAAACTCTGCCCAAATTGAAAGGCATTACTAAGACTTTGAGCTCTGATTGTTCATCATATTTCTTTGTTTGAATCAGAAAGCAAGTTACTTTCAGACTTTGTGTTGTTATAGCTTGTATCATTCTAGGAGATTGTTCTTATGTCTATTTCCTAAATGTATTCTTGTTTATTCAATTTAACAAGTAGAGCTAGTGGAGGTGATAAGGAAGGTGTCCTGAGGTAACTGTAAGAAGACTTTGTGTTGCCTACAGTTGCCTTTAGTGTGTTTGTCTTTTTTTGTTTCCTATGTAAAGGACCTTGGGATGACTTTGTGCCCCCATTATTCTTTGTATTTACTCTTTGGCAGTCGAGGTGGAGACTTTGCGCTACATCTTAGGCTACTGGTTACTCTGTACTTTTGGTTACCAGTTACTTACTAGAAAGATTCTTGTTGTTTGCAAGAACAAGCACTTTTGAAAGAAGGGAAGTGCCTTCTATCATTTTACCAAGATTTCTACTATCCAAGAAGGGATCTAGCTCTTGGCTAAATGTTACTTCTAAAAGAAGAGAAGTGCCTTCACCAATCACCCAAGATTTCTCCTTTAATTTGTGAGCATCATCTCTAAGAAAAGAGAGATGGATGGTTTATCCTACCCCTGTGTGTTATTTTCTACTTATATATATAGTATATAGCGCCTTTATACCTATAAGGAACCCCCCCTTGATGAGAGGAGAGATTTGTCCCCTTTGGATGTGGTAAACTTGCAACTTTGGATGACCAATCTCCCTATGTTGTGGTTGAAAAGACCTATTTTGCTCACCAGTTAGCTGGTTGACAAAATATTCACCCAACATATCATATGCTTTCAACCTAACATACATCATGCATAGCTTTTTTTTAGGATAATTATTGCACAGGTACAAAAACTTCCCTCTAAAAAGGGGGCA
This sequence comes from Torreya grandis, assembly GCA_037957365.1. Classification (NCBI taxonomy): domain Eukaryota; kingdom Viridiplantae; phylum Streptophyta; class Pinopsida; order Cupressales; family Taxaceae; genus Torreya; species Torreya grandis. The sequence goes on along the minus strand of JARHVA010000930.1, from coordinate 919,362 downwards.
TTCATAGGGGTTTATCATAGAGATCAAACCATCTAGGTGCACTCAGAGAATATTTTTTAACACACATACACAAAATATAGAGCATAAAATGAGGCAAATACATTAAAAAATAGTCAGACATAGATCAATTTTAGTTTTCATAGAAAAAACACAAAAGGACATTAGCATTGAAAGTATGACACTAGTGCCCCAATGCTACTATCTAAGGTATAATGTTACTCTCCAATAGCCCAAAAATAGAAAAAATATAGATTTAACATAATGGCACAATAGTTACAACCCAAATCTGCACAATTTTAGTCATAGGTTATTAAATTTGATTAGTTTATACTAAATTTTACATAGAATCAAAACAGGTTTGCACATATTGGGGGCATCATGCACAACATGATCAGTCCCACTTCAATTTAAATACATGGAAACACATTGTTACAACTCAGTCTAGAATACATATACACATCAAGTATAATTTTAAGAATGGATCCCCAAAATCTTACTATAAAATCTTGGTGAATCTTATAATTCCATTGGTGAATCTTTGTAAAAATCACCATGGTGGTATAAATTGACTGACAATTTCTATTAGCTCTTTCAAAAAATATATAAATAGCTGATGAATCGAGCGTCATATTTAAATCAACAAGTAATGGAAAAAACCATAATTAAATTTACCCAAACATATTCATGTGGTAAATATGCTTGAGGTGGAATAATGATTATGATCAGTGGATACCCTAATTTATTTAGAACAACTATTTTGTTTTGCCTTGTAAAATTAGAGGTAATTTATCCATTTCAAACACTTGTCTGGATGAATAAATCCATGTAAGGAGGACATGACAGATAACATAAATAATAAATACCAAAAACCCATCCCAAGCCTAAACTCTAAGTAGCTGTGTGCAACTCTTGAAAAAAGTTATCACCACATTAATGCCCAAACACACATTGACAAGATTTTTGAGGTCTTGTTGATCTCATTGCTAAACAAACAATCCCAAACAAATGCAAAGATATTTTTGATCTCATTAATAAATAAAAAATACCATGTGATAACCAAATTATGTTAATATTAAGGATTTTTTATAAGACAAAAAAGGGTTTTCACACTGTGAGCAAAGATCTAATGAAAAAAACATGGCAACAATTTAAATCCCTTAAAAAATAGGCAAAATTCATTAATAGTTAGTTGAATATCTATTATGGGTACTTCATTATTGGATACTTATGTTGGTATAACAATTATTGAGAGGGGGGAGGGTTGATAAATCTTCAAAACATTCATTTAATTCAACTTAACCTTCATGAGCCATTCATACAAGTACATAGATCTAGCAAGCATAAGCAACCATAAAAGAGCATGAAACAAGATAACACATCGTATATGTGGAAAACCCTCAAGGGTAAGAAAACCCATTGATCCATAAAAATTTAATAGAGTCTTATAATTCAAAATATCACAATTTAGTGAATTTCCAACTCCACATGGAGTACCAACCCCAACTAGCTAAGCACCAACCCAACTAGGCTTTAGAAATTACCAACTTGCAAGGAGGCACCAACCCCCTAGATGAATCAGCACAAATTCATCCACATAAAACATTTCATCACCTTTAGAATACCTTATTTCTCATACAATATATGATGATCACCTTGTTCAGTTCTTTTCTCTCTTCTATTTCTCTCAAACTATCTTATAGGCTTCTTCACTCAACTAGGTCTCTTCAAGATAAATTAGGTCATATGAACTTGATATTCAAATATGGTACCCATAATATATCTTCATGATAGTTTCTATACACCCATTTTATGGTATAAAATACCTCATTTTATTTTTCAAAGTGTTATTTCCTTCACTTGCACTCACATACACATAGTATAGACAATTAGACTTATTGGGCCTTGTTCTTATAAAATCCTCTAGCTCACACACCTATTGGTTAGACATACACACTTTCACACTTATAATACCATTAAAATAGGTAATTTAACATATTTAATACATGAATCAAACATTACAATAAGTTATCCACAACTTACAAGATCAAAATCTCTTTTAGGCCTTAAGGAGACCTAATTCAACTAAGCCTTCATTACTACATGTTACCCCTTGAACTCCTTGGAACACTTTAAAACTTCACACACAATATAAAAAATTCATATATCACTAAAATATAACCCCACTAATCTTATATTAGGTCCATTACAATTTCTATCTCCAACCACCACTTGAAGCACTCTGTTAGTATTGTTCACAATTAAGCATGTGAACCTACAAAAAGTCTACCAAACAAAATTGAAGCATGTACAAAATTTAGTTACACAAACATGAAACTAAATAACTTATACAAAGCCTATAATACCTAAAAAACTTAACTAAGTGTATTATACTCTTCAATGCAGGGCATAGAGCCTCAAAAACACTTTTGTGCAACTCACTCACTTAGAACTGTCAGTTTTCCTCAAAGACCAGTCATGGTGACTCAGACCCCCAACACTAGTATAAACATATTTAATGACTTATTATGCATGTAGATGAACCTATGAGATAATTATACCATTATTAGATAGAAATATAATATGTTCAAATGGAAAATATTTGTCTTGTAGACCAATCTCATGACCTTATATCTCACTATCTCATCTGAACCAAATAGGTCAACTTGTGAGCAACTTTTTCACTATATTAATTGACTTTCAAAAATTATAAAAAACATGGACATGTCTTAAAATTCCTAGAACAACATTTCCATACACTTTGTTTAATCACTACATCATCATAACACATTCCTGATCACCTTCTCACTATTGCTTGGGTTTTTCATTGTTTGCACCATTAGGCATGTTAGCAACTGACTAGCTTGGATGATAGGTATAGAAAATTTGAGGGATATAACCCATCCAAAAACCACCATGGATATAAAATAAAAGACTCAACCTTCTCCATCCAATGATTTTAAAACTTTGTCCAAAATAACTTTTGATAGTTACAACTTCTTCAGAGATAAACTTATAACTCAAAATTTTCTCTTTCCTTTCTCAAACCAATACCACTTGAAGGTACATAGGAGATTCTACTACAAGCTACAATATCATACTTGAGAAATTAAATCCATCCTAAGAAATTTTAATCAACATATTCAACATCAAGTCCTTATTAGGGTTCTAAGAGGGTTTAAATCTATTTCCACTCTTAACGATCGTCCATAAAGCATAGCCCCTCAATCTAAAAAATAATGCCTAAAATTTTGATTTAAGATCCTTACCCATATAACATGAATATCTTAGGTTTCCATGTAGGGTTTGATGAGCTAACAAACACAATAAAATCCTTCTTAGGTTGAGAACCCTCCATTTTGTGCACTCGAGACACCTCAAAGCACCTTTTCTTACCTTAACCTTCAAACTCTGACATGAAACTTCATAAATACACCTAGGAAAACCTATCACACATCTGAAAAATATCACCTATGCATAATTGCCTTTAAAACTAAACCCTATGCCTCATTAGTCCATGCTCTCACCACCTTATTTCTACACCTGATTCTTCATACCTCATTAGGCCTTGAACTGACCTTCAAACCTCTTATCAGATCTCAATACTTCACTCACATGATCACACAACATCTCACATGTTCAAACAATATCAAACATCCTTTTACAACCTAATCTCACCATGAAACCAAGCTTATGCCTTCACATACAATCTCTTCATGCTATAACTAAGCTTCATAAGACACTATCCTCAAAGACACTTGATATCAATCTTATATAACCTTTAAAAGTCTGATAACATCCATCTCACCATACCAACATGCATCTTCATGCATAAGACTATGCATCCTATGCACATATCTTCTTAAGACATTACTAGGTTTAAGCACTTGACAAATTTGACAATAAGGAACTTCTATGCTGACCTTCACATCACTCATGCAAACATAAGAACATATACCAATCATATCTTACACTCTAAAAATCATTACAACACTAATCAATATTCTCTCTCATATCTACACTCTTCAATGACCTCATGAAGACTTATGACCTCATGACCATGCCAACTGACCTTCAATATTTTAGATTGTTACAACACAACACTCACTAAAGCACCACTAAGACATCAATGACAACAAAAATGATATTCACATAACATCAACCTTCACAAGAACCATTGACATCAATGACAATATCAATACCAAAGCTCCATAATAGGAATAATGCTCAACAATCTCCCCCTCTGTCATTGATGGAAAAAATATATTACAAACTAATCATTCTCATCTCCCCCTTTGACATAACTGACAAAGTGTTGTCTAAAACTCCTTAGATCACACTCCTTGAAACTAAAATACTCAACACATAGGACTATGATTTTATGAGTCATAATACAAACATGTTCCTTTATCTCCATGCATACCTTCTTGGAACAACTCACCTACTCTTGGAGCTAATAAACAACCTGATTATCTCTCCCTAAGTACTTGGCTTCTTAAATGGTTTCTAGGGGTAGGAATTACACCCAATTCCTATCTTAAGTGTTCAAATTTCACCTTTGTAAGTGGTTTAGTTAAAATGTCTACAATATGATCTTGTGTAGAAACATACTCAAGTCTGACACTTTGTTCACTTCCCTGATCTCTTAGAAAATGATACTTAATGGGAATGTACTTAGTCCTTGAGTGCATGATAGGGTTCTTTGAGATGATTATATCACTTGTATTGTCATAATAGATAGGGCTAAGACCATTATACTCCACCTTATAGTCTTTTAGGGTCTATCTCATCTAAAGAACCTACGTGCAGCATGAAGCTACTACAATGTACTTAGTCTCACAAGTGGATAATGAAACTAATGGTTGCTTCTTGATTATCCATGAAACTAGGCACCCACCTAAAAAAAAAAAAGCTCCTCTATTGGTACTCTTCCTATCATCTATACGTTCTACCTAGTCTACATTTGTATAGGATTTCAAATTTAATTTCTTACTCCTTGGATACCATAACCCATACTCCATAGTCCCCTTGAGATACTTGAGTATCCTTTTCACTATTTATAGATGATTTTCCTTTGGATCTACTTGAAACCTTCCCACAAGACCTATTGCTTACATTATATTAGGTCTAGAGGTAGTGGTGTATAGAAAAATTCTAATCATTGACCTATATAACATCTGATTGACCTTTGGAGACTCATCAATAAGCATAATGCATAGTTTTTCATATGTTTTAGTGATTATATCTGAAGTATTTGAATCTAATGGGAGCATTGTAGACATTCTATGGGGCAATTGGAAAACAAAGTGGGCAATTGCACCATTTAAATTGCATACAGCTTTGCCAATGAATGCGACGTAATATCTTTTGATTTAAAAGGATCATTATCAAGTTTTTTATGATAAAAATGACATATTACTTGGTATATTACTTTTGTTGTATATGTTTTTCCTATTCCTACTCTGCTCATTCCTTGTTCAACTTACACCGTGTGATCATAGGTGTACTAATTGCCTTGAAATATTCCATCTCAAACTTCTTCAACATCTCTCTTATGTACTTGGCTTGTGAAATTATTATGCATTTTTTAGATTGAGTGATTTTCAACCCAATAAAGAATGATAGTTCTCCCAACATAGACATCTCAAACTCTTTCTTCATCACCTCTGCAAAGCCCTTAGTCATGTTCTCATTATTTCCACCAAAGATGTCATCCACATAGATAACTACTATAAAATTATGGTCATCTTCTGACTTTATGTATAGATTATTTTCTAAAACTCCTCTTTTGAATCATTGATGTAATAGATACATGTCCAACCTAGCATACCAAGCTATCGGAGATTGTTTTAGACCATAAAAAACCTTTTTTAATCTGCAAACATAGTCCTTGTCACCTGATAGTGAGAACTCCTTGGGTTGATCTATATACATATCTTCTAAATTCTCATTCAAAAAGTCATATTTGACATCTATCTAGTATGCCTTGAACCCTTTTAATCCCACATATTCTAGAAACAATCTAATGGCCTCCAATCTTGCTATAGTGCAAAGGTCTCCTCAAAGTCTATCCCTTTAAATTGTGAATATCCCTTACATACTAATCTATCCTTGTTCCTAGTGACTTCTCCATCTTCATTCAACCTATTTCTAAACACCCATTTTGTGCCAATGACATTCTTATCTTTAGGTCTAGGAACTAATTCCCAAGTCTCATTCTTATCTATTTGGTCTAACTCCTCATTCATGGCACTTATACAAAATTTGTCTTTTCTTGATTTTATAATATTCTTAGGTTCAATATTAGATAATAGAGCAACATTATCTTGATTTAGATTACTTACCAATCTTCTCCTTATTTTCATACCTATATTCTTATTGCCAATGATTTGATATTTAGTATGATCTCTTTAAATCTGTCTTGAGAGTTCTTTTGAGTCCTGTCTCTCTTCAACTTCTTCTTCCTAATCAAACTCTATAGTCTCTTCTTCATTATTTAAATCTATATTCTCTAAAGTATCATTTGACTATGAGTGTGATTTCCTTGTCTCATCAATCTTTGCATTGGTGTTTTACACTATCTTATGTAACCTTTTGTTATAACATCTATAAGTTGAGCTCATTGATAGTATCCTAAGAATATACCTTCATCAGATCTAGAGTCAAACTTTCTTAAGTCTTCATCATATCTTTTGATTAAACATTTACTCCCAAACACTCTAAAGTGTTCCACATTGGCAGGTATGCATTTCCACAGTTCATAAGGAGTCTTGTTGCCATTAGTCCTTATCTATCCTCTATTAAAAATGTAGATTGTAGTGTTTACATCCTCTCTCCAATATCCATCAGATAATATATACTCGTTTAGCATGGTTCTAGCCATCTCTTGAACTATCTTATTCTTTCTTTCCACTACCCCATTCTATTGAAGTGTCCTAACTACTAATAATTATCTCCTTATTTCATGAACCTCACAAAATTCATCAAACTCATTAGACCAAAACTCTCCTCCTCTATCAAATCTTAGACACTTGATCTTCCCATTCTTCTCATTCTCAACAAAAGCCTTAAATGTCTTAAACTTGTCAAGAGTTTCTGACTATTCTTTTAATAATGCTACCCAATTAATTCTTATGTATTCATATATGAGTAACATGAAGTAGTTATCTCCTTGAATTATTTTAATTTTTGTAAGCTCACAGAGATTAGTGCATATTAACTCCAAGGGTCGTGTAGTAGAGTATTCCTTGGACTTGAACCTTATTCTAATCTTCTTACCATGTTGGCATGACTTGAAAAGTATGTTTGTAGGTTTGGTGATCTTAGGCATGTTCTTCACAAACTTTTTAGTGTTTATCTTGACCATATTGTCAAATTTTAGGTGACCTAACCTTTTGTGTTATAGCCAACTTTCATCCATATTTCTCATAAATCATCTCACCTTCTTGATCTCATTCAAGACATATAGGTTTTTCTCAGTCCTCTTAGTATTGGCAATTAGCCTTTATAAGTTGTCTCTCCTTATAACACACCTCTGTCATGAAAGGTTAGTGTGTGTCCTTGATTGCACATGTAATAACCCTACTGGGTTAGACACAAAAATGCATGATTTTTTTTAATTAATCACATATACCAAAAATAGATTACACCATTAGAATCTATAGAGACCATAAGAAATACTCAAGGTGTGATAATATCAACAAGCATAATACATCACATAATATTGATCTCTAATATCATGAGAGAACACATCATACAATGAATATAAAAATTAATCACATTAACTCATCTATAACTAAAATAAGTCTACAACTACCACTGTCAAAGTATAATAATAAATAATTACAACTCTTCATGACAATAGTCATTGATATTTGCAATATGTTACAATGTACATATAAGATACATAATTCCCCTAGAGCATAGTTCACAAACTCAAGTATATGTGGCAATATCAAGTGTCATATCAATAAGTAGTACTACTATGGGGATGGATAGCATCATCTGAGTGATTTTACACACCAACCACATACCAACGATCCCCCACACTATTCTCATCAAGAACTGGCCCTCCCTTCATGGATGAGTAGATAGTGACGACACATAAATCTAGAGAGACAAGTAAATACTCATGTGTTGTATGATTTCTAACTAAACTAAACATGCAGTGTATCATATAAAACTTGATCTATTATAAGATATCACACATACATGTAAACCATATTCATGAAGTGATAATGTCTCACTAAACTTACTTTGGCCTAAAGCTTTACGAATAATAAATAATAATGATATATAGATCAATCAAATTCATACACACTACTTGATTAGATTTCCTTTATCTAGTATTACAATGCTAATAACCTAGTGAAGTCCATCTCACTCCTTACTTCACATATCAAAGAAGATTGGTCAAATACAATTCAACCACAAGATCCATATAGTTTACATCCTACTAGTAAACACATCATGTAATCATGTTAAACATAGGAGTAACTACAACATACATTTATTTCGTCAAACATATGCATGAATCTTACATTATTTTCAATCACATACTAGAATTAATGACTACAATTATACCATCTAGGTAAATACACATTTAATTGTAAATTTTAACTACCACGATTAGTTTCCAAACATACTACACCTTATGATAACCCATATTATCATAACCTAATGTTCTAAGACATAGCTAACTAGTTTCCCATAATTAGTCATGTAAAAATAGTCTTAAATACATGGAAACATAAGCTTCTGTTCAAGTGACTAGATATAACATAGCAAGTCACAATTCCCATGGGACATAATAACATACAGTTATAGTATTTTTCAAACTCTTAAGGTTGCATGTATGTAAACATAAAGTCCTACTAATTATCATAAAACATACTATTCATAGTAATAACTAACACACATATGAAATTATTCAAGTGTGGGTGTGAATCTAGACATATCAATTCCAATATGAACCATTTGGGTTTAACATACATTTATACTATAATACTTTATGACATCCCATATTATCATAGTTCGTTATTTATGAACACAACTACATAATTACAAATAACCATTCCTATAATTTCAAGAACCAAATGACTCATAAACATATTAATAATCCAGCAAGTATAGGTTTATACCACCTAGGTATACCCTAGGTTATATTACACTCTAGCAACTAGAAGAAACATAGCTTACAGGACTACTTCATGATGCCCTTGTTATAAGCCTAAACACTTGTACATTTTAATAAACTCTCACTATGCACTATACACAAGTTTTCATCACTAAAAAATGTATATACTAATAGTCAGTCATAGTCTTTCTAGAGAGTCAGTTGACCCAAAACTAAGGTATACTTTGAATGAACAAGATTCAATGACTTTTTACTCCTCTAGGAGACTCTATCCAAAGGGTTATATTTTTGGTTCTATAGAATCTTATAACTTGATAACAATTTAATATCTATAGATATAGGCATATGAACCAATGTACCCATATAACTTATATATTCATATGAATACTTATGTCCGCGTATAGATATATTTTCTATATGAAAAATCTCATATTAAGCGTATTCAAAATACTTACCAAAATATAAATATGGTTCAAAAAGTTCAACAGTCATTAGAATTTTGATCAATGACCTAAAATGGTTTCAATAACCATTAAAGTCATACATTCAGGTTAATAGAATAGATACTAACATCATTAGACTACCTATACACCTCTTATACTCTTTTCAAGTCAAATTGACATCAAACACTCATAAATATTTCCCAACATGCCTTATAATATAAGCCACCTGGGTAAAACATAATATCGAACATACTTGAATATATAACTAATTTATAACTTTGGCTATGATCATATCACCATGGTCATATATATATATATATATATATATATATATATATATATATATATATATATATATATATATATATATATATATATCCCTCTCCACTATTTTAGAAATAGCTCTATATTAGGTTTGCATTTTCATGGGAACCACCAAGTTATGGAATCCTAATACATCTTAGAGTATTACAAGATTTAATGATTTTACATGCTAAATCCAATTCAAGTTAAATCCATCCAACCAAGATTTCAAGGAATGTATACAACATCTAAAAACTCAAATGAATATTTATATCTCAATATATATCCCTAATCTATTGCTACACCACAAGCCTAGAGTAGTTGCTCGTATAAGGATATGACTATACATCAACCCTCTCATGAACATTAGCTATATTATAGTATTGTTATTATTTGACCTAGCTAATGTAGGCATATATAAATAAAGGGTAACCATATGTCAGCCTTATGATATCTCCATCGATAGGTTGCTCTCTTATCATAGTTGAGGAAATATAAAAGAAATAAACCAACTCATGCCAGCATGCACTCTTGACTAGTAAATAGATAAGGATGCTATGCTAATAACATTTTAACCATGGAAAATTTTAACTAGATGGGAGTAACCCTCTCCCCTAAGGATCTTCAACACCAAAATAAGGAATATAAAACCATAATGACATACTTGGTAAAAACATGTCATGAGTTATAAAAATTATTATCCTTTAAGGTGAGTTGAATAATTTCATATTATCAAATTAAAACATCTTAACCAATTTCATGGCCTAAAATTTAGAAAGAGGTTTAAGAAAAAAACCATAATATCTATATTACTTGAATGTAATAAACCTGTAATAGATAGCGTGATAGAAATTGATATGAAATAAACATCGCATAAAGCTCTCATTATATTTACTTTCTTAAATATATTTTGCCATATTCTATTTTGTTATTTTCATAGTATTGCCCAAATTTATTCTCACCATATTTGATATTTTGAAACTAAGTGCATGATACATATCAAAACTCTACTAGGTCTCTAAAAAACCTTGATACATATCAAAACTATACCAATTATCTTGATGGTGTTCCCAATGTTCTAGTAAGATTATTTTTAATTCTTTATGGCATCATCCTATTCTCACAATCTGGGGCTACACATTTATATACTTTTGGCTTATTCTATAATTTTTACCAAGTTTCTTATGATTTTTAAGACTTATTGAGGAACCTCTTAAAAAAATTTCTACTTATTTAAGATCTAGGCTATTTGTACCTTCAACAAGAAATTACAATCCTTTAATAACTTGAGAGTGAAATCTGACTACAATTCAAAGACTTTAATAGTCAATTCATTACCAAGCCCATGATAGAAATTGAGTCTTAAAATCCACTAAAAAATACTTTAAGATATGCTAAGACCAAAACTCAAACCAATTACCCATAAAAACAAAATAATTGGAGCCATCTTTAGATGCAAGCATGAATAGATTAAGTCAGATTTTCACTTAACGTATTATTCCATCATAGACGAGTCAAGACATAGTCGACTTAGATTAAATGAATAGTACTTAGTTGAGTTTGAAATAGTGAATGAGAATATGTGTTTTCAACAACAAAACTATCAATTTACTCACAATAGGCCTCCTCTTACTCTATCAATAATTATTTATTATTCCATCGACTCATTCTACCAATCACCTCTATGCAATGATGGTCAAGACCACTTTGGAAAGAAAAACAGTCTTTTAAGATCAAACCTACAGTAGTCTATGTATTATTGAATACTTTTTAACGAAGTTGACAAAGATTAGTCAGAAACCCACATGATTTTTGGAATATCTAATTACTACTACAAGATTTCACCTTAGAGATCTGTCTTGGAGTTTTTTGGGTTACATCAAATATACTCAGCCCAAAAGCTTATTAAGAATGTTCTATAAAATATAAAGGCTTTTTTACTATTCTAACACCTATAATGGATCCTCAAATGACTCTTTAACCTCTTCCAACCGCTAATTTAAACTCATACAAGTCTTTATACGTAAAACAAAAGCTCTGTAAGCAACTTTTCTCAAAAAACCTATTATGCATTAACCCAAGAGACTTTAATATGACTAGATGCACTTCTTGTTATAAAATCACAATTTAAGCATATACAGATCTCTATGTGTATGACCCAATCATACTTCAAATAAACACTTGATCAATCTATTAACATAATTTTTCATAGTACAATTTGAAGGACTCAGAAATATGGTCATCAGGAATCCCGAGAGACTTCAAAAATGGATTCAAAGAATCTTAAGGAGTTTCAAGGCTTAATTTTAATTGTCACCGATCTTATAATCCCTTTAAAATTTTTAATAATCACTCTAACTTCAACATACTACCAAGAATACATTTGATAGTGCTCTTTATTAAAATTATTACAAAATATGACTGTTATCACAACCCAAGAAGATTATAGTTAGATAATTATTACATCTATTACTGGTCTATCAAAGATCCATCAAAGATCATGAATAAAACAAGTGAAATAATATCATATCTTACCTCTACACTTGAAAATTGTTAGGGTGTGGAGCTAAAAGCTTCACCTAAGGCAAACAGGGAGGTTTTCGGAGTATGCAGTCACCGGCGTCGACAGGCCACAACCGACGTCGGTCAGGGGGCACAGAAAGAAACTGGCATCAGCAAGAGATCGGCTGGCATCGATCACCTCCAGTCAGGCAGGGACCGATGTCGGTCGTCTGTGGCAGTCAGAACTATTGTTGACGAACAGTCAGTTAAGTGAACGCGTTGTTTGTAGTATAAAGACTAGTTCAAGTCTTTGAGCCGCTTGTCTAAATTAGTTTATGCATGAGATCTATATAATAGACTCATGGGTTGTATTGTTAAGTGTAGAACTTTTAGAACCCAAGTGTGGAGCTTGGAGAGTTCTTCCCATGGTGGAATCAAGTAGGATTCCCCATGTATGTAAGATCAGGTTTGATATGCAGGGTGTTGCAGGATCATGGAGGAGATCTACATGTGATAAGTAAGATCAGGTTGGTCTGTAGGGATGTGTGTATGTGAGGATCAGAATAGGATCGGTGGGGGAGCAAGATCAAGGTGACATCAATACATCAAGAGCAGGATCATGGTGAGATCTACTTGGAGTACTGGTTCATACTCAGTTATACTGGATGTACAATGAGGTGAACGACAACTTGTGTAAGTTGTTAGTTATGACCTATGAGAGAAGATTACTCAGGTGGGAAGATTACTTAGAGACCTTGAGGAGGAAGCCTCACAGAGGTGGAAAAAGAGTGTGATCTCTTTATTGTAATTTCCTTTGTAATGAGTTGAATACAATTGTGTGTTGCCTCTCATATTCTGTGTGTTTTCTCATTGATAGTTATTTGTTCTTCTAGTTATTTTCACAATCTTAAGTTGCTTATACAATGGTAATCATGTGTGCTCTTAATTCTGACAAGTTATGTCAGAGCTTTGGGGAACTTAGGTCTTATTTGGGTTGCAGAGTGTCATAGACGCCGGCATCAGTCAGGCCAACTGACGTCGGTAGGGTACAGACAAGAAGACAACCGATGTCGGTCAGAAGTCGGCCAGCGTCGGCACCCCCAGGCAGATAGGGACTGATGTTGGTCACCTGTGTGGTTCGAGCTGTGAGTGTTTTATGGGCAGTTAGCTAATGAACCAAGTGTTTGCATGTCAAGAGCCAAATTTAGACTAGAAGTTGCGGATCTAATTATTGTAATTAGGTGTCTAATTATTGTTTGCATGAGATATATTTAAGAGACTCATTGGTTGTATTGTAAACTTGTGATAGAGAGTAAGAGAGCATTAATATAAGCTCCTTCTATGTGTGAGGTGAGTAATGGTGTGTTCCTCCTAGTGCCACAGTACCAAGTGTGGGTGTTGGATTGGAGAATCAGCAGGGTTCTTCATGTATGTATGATCTTGGTCATCAGGTGAGCATGGCTTCTATAGGAGATCTACATGGTAAGTAAGATCATTGATATGTAGGTTTATGTGTGTGCAAGGTCAAGGTTCAAAGGTGTGCAGAACCAAATTGATTTTCAGGTGTGCAAGATCAGCTAGGACAGCAACACAATAGGGAGCAGAATCAGGTGGGATCTACTTGGAGTACAGTGTGTACTCAGAAAGAGAGCAAAGAGGAAGGTAAGGAAGATCCTTCCATAAGTAAGATCATTTGACGTGCAGGTTGTTGCAGGTTCAGGGGAGATCTACTTGAAGTACGTTTGTGTACTTGTGGAGTGCATGGAGCACTTGTGGAGTGCATGGAGCACAGGTGTACTGGTAGTAGTGGATACTGGCTGGTTGGAGGTGAACACCAACTCTGTGTTTGAGTTGGGTGTTGGGACCTAAGAGAGAGAGCTTTGAGGGAAGATTTATTGTTTATGCCCTAGAGGTGTGGGAGCCCTAGAGGTGTGTAATGAAGAAGAACTATGGCAGCCTTCTTTGTTGTATTTCCTTCTGAAAGAGTTTTAATACAAGTTGTGTATTGTCTCTCATATCATGTGTTATTTTTGAATTCTAGTTACTTGTGTATTCTGGTTAATTTCTGCATGTTAAGTTGCTTAGTAATCAATTGTGTGCTTCCATTATATTTATCCCAACAAAAATATGTTTATACTCTCCATCATAGTCTGTTTGTATACATTTTCTCCTTTACAACATTGAAGAATTCATAGATTATTCTTCCCATTGTTCAATCTTCATATACAGCCATATAGTTATACAGGCCCAAAGGCCTTCTTCAATATCTACCTACTTCTCTCACCTTCCTACTCTATTCTCTTCATCCCCACTCATCATTTGACCTTATACTTATATGTTTACTCTATTAGGATCCTAACCAAGTGGTACAAGATTTATTCAAAATACAAACATAGTTTTGGATTAGTATACATCCAAGATTATCTCAAGACTCAATTTAGACATGCCCTCTTTAACCCTTTTCCAATGTAGGATGGGTTTCTAGACTTCTCTAAGGATAATTTACATCAATATAAGTGAAACTACATTTATCAAATATCAATATGTCCCTTAGGACCATTTGCCAGGGTTCATGTCTGTTAAAATCTTACACAAATATCTCAATTATTCAAACATTAACCTTTTAGAGGGAAAACTCAACTATGTTGACTTAACCTATACTAAGATAATTGAAGCATCTAAATGGCTTCTTATTGACTTCCTAGGGACTTACAAAGTATATACCAACATAATTTATTATATTTACATCATGGGAATTCAGCATGTCTTGATGGTCTTGCATCACACAATAATGTTCATAAAATATTTTTATATTGGTAAATAATTTAAGGTGATTCCCAAGTAATGGTAATATAGTAGTATTGAGATAATATAGTAGCATTCTCAATGATAATATTCAATATGACATATAACACTCAATACTATATTCTAGAACTAATAATAAAGCAATTCATAGTACAACAATATTCTAAGGTGGAGTTATGATATTTAAACAAGTTCCCAGAACTAAAAGCATACACAAAAATTCTTCCATATTGAAAACACCACCTACCTATTGGATTCACTGATCCTGTTGTCTATTTTACCTATGTTGCATCATCCTTTCCTCCTCTAGACTTTTTTTCTCCAACGCATAAGATATTCCCTTTTTAGACTCTTTTCTTATGTGAAATAGGCATGGATTCCTCTTTTTCAAGATTTTTTTTTTAATTTTTTATTTTTTTTATTTTAATATATTTTATTCTTTTTTAGATTTTCCAATTTTTTTTAGTCTCTATTTTTTTTTTTAATTTCTTTATTTTTTTTCCTTTTTTTCCTTTTCTAAGATAATTTCCATTTCTAATATATGGAATTCTAAAATTCCATAATTTTATTAAATCAAATTAGCATCCAAATATATATTATAGTAATTTTAAATGGCAATTTCAAAATTTACATATAACTCATACTTTAAATTTACTTTTGCCAAAAAAATTCTTACCATCATTAATGGAAAAACATGCTAAACACGCAAAAGAAATCATTATGATATTTTAATTACTCTAACAAACCATAGAAAACATTACTCTAAGCAAGTAATAAACACACCATAAGCAATTTTTTTTAATGCATTTCTACCATGTATTATTAATATGGTGTGTGCAAGGTTTTTGCCAACTCTCTGTCGACCTTCAACATCTCCATTTACGTCACCCTCTCTGATGATGTTCTCCCTCCGGCATGCTCTGAGGGTTGAGTTTTCATATGTCCACCTCATAACACATAGGTAATTAGATCATATCACATGATATACATATAGTAATAATATAACTAAAATAATACATTAATATAATCAAAATGTAAATGCATACATTAACCAGCTCACAGTAAGCAATCATGTATCATCATGTATCTAAAAAATATTCTACCATCCCATAATAGCATAAATCTCAAGCTTATTCAAAAATATAATAAAATCTAAATTTGTTCGCTATAGATATCCATGGATAATCTAGCAAGGAATTGAGATGTAACAACACATTTAACTTACACTAAGTATGTTATGTTTCAAACCTTCCACATATAACACATTTTGTGTCTTGGTCATCTTATTGTCCAAACTCAAGATACCCTTGCCAATTATATTGTCAGTTGTGTTGTCTCCAAATCTCACTATTCCTACAACACTCTTATTTAATGAGATGAACTTATTTTCATCTCCTAACAAGTGGCTTAAGCAACCACTATCTATATACCATTTCACGCCTTCATCTTGAATGTGAAAGGTATCTGGGATAACATAGAGTCCATTTTAATATTTTATTCCTCCTTAGCAAATAGTCCATCTTGACTCTTGGGATCAATATGTTCAGTCCTAACTTGCTTTGGTTTCCATACCAATGTTTGACCTTTCTCATACACTCTAGGAGATTCACATATCTTGTTGAATCCTGAAAGCCTTATAGCTCTATTAAAACAAAATCTTGCAAAATGTCTTATATTATGACAATTGTCGAAAACAACATTTTGTACTTACCTCTTGATTGATCACTTTTTTTCACATGGTCCCATAATAACTTATCCCTTATTACATTAGACTACCTAATTGGTATTTTTGTGTTGGTACTCTTGTTCTAACTTCTCACACTCTTTCTCAACCTTTCTCATCTTGTTTATGATCTACTCGTGCTCAATTTTTAAGGAATCTAGCTCTATCTTCAATTGGTCATACTCAACATATTATAATATGAACCTTGTATTGACGCCTTTTAACTTATTCTTGAGATTCTTGATAGTCTTATTTTGATGCTTTAAATCATTAAGGGCACTTAAGAGCTTAGATTAAAGGTCTAATTTAGCTTCTCCTTCTTTATTGTCCTAATAGCCTTCTTCATCATACATATTGTCTACTTTTTTATCACTAAACATCTTATGCTTCTTAAGATCACCTTCAAGCTATTAGAATTGATTCAAAGGACTAGGATTTGATACCAATTATTGGAAGTATAATTAATGAGGGTGGAGTGAATTAGTCTTCAAAACATTCATTCAATTTAACTTAACACTCATGATCCATTCATACAAGTACATAGATCTAACAAGCATAAGCAACCATACAAGAGCATGAAACAAGATAACACATCATATATATATGAAACCCTCAAGGGGAATAAACCCACTAATATATACAAATGAAATACACTCTTATAATTCAAAATATCATAATTGTTTGAAGCACCAACTCTACATGGAGCACCAACCCAGCTATGTTTTAATAAGCACCAACTTGCAAGGAGGAACTAACCCCTTAGATGACTCAACACCAACTTAGCCACCTAAAACCTTTGATCACCTTCATAACACCTTGTTTCTCATATAATATATTATGATCACCTTTTTCAATTCTTCTCTCTCTTCTATTTCTCTCAAACTACCTTTTAAGCTTCTTCTCTCAACTAGGTCTCTTCAAGATAGATTAGGACATATGAACTTGATATTTAACTACAATACCCTAGTTAGATCTTTATGATAGTTTACATACACCCTATTATGTTATATAATACCTCCTTAAGTTATTAAAAGTGTTATTTAGTTTGCTTGCACTCACATACACATAGGCTAGACAATTATGCTTATTAGGCTTTCTTTTTATACAATCCTCTAGCTCACACAACTCTTGATCAGACATACACACTTACACATCTGTAATACCCTTAAAATAAGTCTTATAACACATTTAATACATTAAACAAAAATTACAATAGGTCATACACAACTTACAAGATCAAAACCTCTTTTAGGCCTTAAGGAAACCTAATTCAATTTGGACTTCATTACTACACATTACCCTTTAAACTCCTTGGAACACTTTAAAAATATATAAAAGATAGAAACACTTACTATATCACTCAAATATATCCCCACTTATATCCTCTTATGTGCATTACACTTTCTAGCTCCAACCACCACTCAAAGCACACCATTAGTCCTATTTACAATTAGGCTTGTGAACCTACAAAAAGTTTGCCAAACAAAAATGAAGCATGTACACAATTTAGTCACACAAAAATGATAATAAATAACTTATAAAAATCCTATAAAACCTAAAAAACTTCACCAAGTGCATTATACTCTTCAACTTAGGGCATAAGCCTGAAAAACACTTCTACAACTCACTCATTCAGAATTGCCAATTTTCCTCAAAGACCAACATGGTGACTTATACCTTCAACACCAGTACATACATATTCAATAACTTATGATTCATTTATATGACCCTATGAGATAATTATACCATTATCAAATATAAATATAATATTTTCAAATGTAAAATAGAAAATATTGGTCTTACAGACTAATCTCATGACCTTATATCTCATTGTCTCATTTGAACCAAATAGGTCAACTTGTGAGCAACTTTTTCACTATATTAACTGACTTCCAAAACTTATAAAAAATAATAACATTTCTTACAAGTCATAAAAAATATTTCTATGCACTTGGTTTCATCACTATATCATGATAACACATTCATATTCACCTTCTCATTGTTGCCTAGGTTTTTCACTATTAGGCCTATTTGCGACTGGTTAACTTGGATAACCAGTTTATCACATTTGAGGGATAGAACCTATATATAAAACAACATGTACATAAAATAAAAGTCTCAACCTTATCCATACAATTATTTTCAAACTTTTTCCAATACAACTTTTGATAATTATAATAACTTCTTCAGAAATAAGCTTGTAACTCAACATTTTCTCTCTCCTCTTTCTAACCAATACCACCTAAAGGTACTTGGGAGAGTCAAATAAAATATATAATAGATTAAATAAGAAATTAAATCCATCATGATCACTTCTTAATCACATCTTTAACATTGGGTCTTTATTATGGTTCGAAGAGGGTTTAAACCTATTTCCACTTTTAAGGATCATTCATAAAGCATAACCCCTCAGTATGAAAGATAATGCCTAGAATTGTGAGCTAGGACCCTTACCCATCTATCATTAATAGCTTAGTTTTCCATTTATAGGTTTGATGAGTGAAAAAACACAAGACAATCCTTTTTGAGTTGAGAAACCTTCATTTTATGCACTTGAGAGACCTCAAAGAACTTTTTCTTACTTTAACCTTTAAAATTTGACTTGAAACTTCATAAATACACCTATGATAACCTACAACACATATGAAAAATCTCACATATGCATAATTTCAATGGAAACTAAACTTCATGCCTCATTAGTCCATGCTCTTACCACCTTACTTTCCATACCTGAGTCTTCACACCTCATTCGGCATTGAACTGACCTTGAAACCTTTTTTCCAGCTCTCAATACTTCACTCACATGATCACACAACATTTCAAATGATCAAACAATGTCAAACATCCTTCTGCAACCTTATCTCACCATGAAACCAATCTTATGCCTTCACACAAGGTCTCTTTATTTGATAACTAAGCTTCACAAGACACCTTGTCCTCAAAGACACTTGATATCAATTTCCTATAACCTTTACAAGTCTGAGAACATCCATCTCACCATGCCACCATGCCTATTCATGCACAAGACTAGGCATCCTATACACATATCTTCTCAATACTTTACTAGGTTCAATCACTTAACAACTTTGACAATAAGGACCTTCCATACTGACCTTCACATCACTCATGTAAACATAAGAACATATACCAATCATATCTTACACTCTCAAAATCATTGTAACACTGATCAATATTCGCTTTCATAGTTACACTCTTCAATGAGCTCATGAAGACTTATGACCTCATGACCATGTCAATTGACCTTCAACACTTTAACTTGTTACAATACAACACTCACTAGAGCACCACTGAGACATCAGTGACAACAAAAATGATAGTCACATGACATCAACCTTCTCAAGAACCTTTAACATCAATGACAATAACAATGTCAAACCTCAATAATAATAATAAATCTGAACAATCTTCCCCTTTATTTTTGACGGCAAAATATACTACAAACTAATCATTCTCACCTCCTCTGACATGAATTAAAAATTGATCTGCAACTCCTTGGATCACACTCCTTGCAACCAAAATACTCAACACACAAGACTATGAGTTTATGAGTCATAATACAAATATTTTCCCCTATATCCATGCATACCTTTTTGGAACAACTCATCTACTCTTGGAGCTAATGAAACACCTAATTAGCTCCCCCTAAGTACTTGGCTTCTTCAATGGTTTTTATGGGTAGTAATTACACCTAATTCCTATCTTAAGTGTTCAAATGTTACCTTTGGAAGTGGTTTGGTCAAAATGTTTGAAATTTGATCTTGTGTAGAAACATATTGAAGTCTGACACTTTATTCACTTACCTATTCTCTTAAAAAATAATACATGATGGGAATGTGCTTAGTATTTGAGTGCATGATAGGGTTCTTTGAGATGCTTATCACACTTGTATTATCACAATACATAGGGATATGACCATTATAATCCACCTTGTAGTTTTTTAAGGTCTATGTCATCTATAGGACCTAAGTGTAAAATGAAGCTAATACAATGTACTCAACCTCATAAGTGGATAATGCTACTAATGGTTGCTTCTTGCTTATTCATGAAATTAGGCACCTACCTAAGAAGAAATCTCCTCCACTGATATTGTTCCTATCATCTAGACTTCTTGCCTAGTCTACATCTCTATAGGATATCAAATTGAACTCGTTGCTCCTTGGATACTGTTGACACAATGGATTGCACCCAGGGCAGGGAGGCTGAGCTCCTGCCTTCCACACGTAACAATGGAAACTCCCCTCTCACCTATGGGACTGGTGAAGCTGGAGGGGAGAGTCTCTATGTAAGGGCTAACTCCCTTTGATGCATCTGATTTGTTCTAGTAAGTGCTAACATATATATATATATATATATATATATATATATAATAGGGTGGGGATGAAAAGGGAGAAAGATTTTAGGAAAATAAATCTACTCTAAAGGAGGTGATGCACCAAAATAAATCAACCTTCTCACACTCACACTTAAAATCAGATAAACACATACATACACTTCAAACTTGGCAAAAGGACCAGGCTGCAAGAAACTGCGTCAACAGTTTTTGGCACGCCTGGTGGGACCTAGTTTTACAACTCAGTAAGGTTTCAAGATTGATGCTGGTCTTGTTATAGCAAATCAAATATTTCCAGCATCTGATGACTCCACTGGCAAAGCTTTAGTTTTCCAATCAAAGACCAATTTTGACTTCATATGCCTAAAGTCACCACACAGTCTTCTTTTAAGGGTGTTCCTTTCGATTTCATTGAGTTGCCTTTGAACTCACCAAAAAGACTGAGGTTTGAGAAGACCCATCCTTATTCAACAAACCACCCTCCCAAACCTGTTGTAAGAGATGCATATGTAGCAGAGCCATAGTTACATCTCATCCCAACCATGGCATTACCCTTTGCAGCTTTTCATGGTGGAAGCCCCTTGAATCTCCCACTTTATGACCCAATCTCAGGAGTAGCCCTCAAAAATGTGCCTTCTTTTGATGGAGAGGGGCCCATTACAGTCATCGATCACATTAGGAACATTTCTAACCTCTGTAATATTCATAATGTCATAGAGGAAAATGTCACAATCAGATTGCTAGCATTGTCTCTCAAGGGCAAAGCTCTTGACTGGTACAAGACTTTGCCTATAAATTCAATCCATTCTTGGAATGAATTGGGTATTCAGTTGACAGACCATTTTGGGAAAAAGAGTGATGACCTCTCGCTTGTTGAGTAACTGACGACCATAAAGAGAGCCCCACACAAATATATGTAGGATTTCAACATGCAATTTCAGAAGACTTGGGATAGAATCCCCATTCTGGTAAGACCGACTCCCAGATATGCTTTCTTGTATTATTTGAAGGCATTAAACAGTGATATTGCAGTGATGATATAATCCATGGGAGGGCATGTGCTACCTGCTACCTATGACATAGCCATAGCAGCTAAAAATTACTTAATACAGGCTGGGAAATAGCCCCTAGACCCCACATGTCACTTTTCCCAAAAATGCCACCTCTAATTCAAGTTGTTGCTCCCATAATAGCTCCTCTGCCTAGCATAGAGAAATCAGCTACTGCTCCATCCAATGATCTTCATGAAGTTAAGAGTCTGTTGCAGAGTATGTCAAATGAACTTGTAGCTCTTAAAAGGCAACAAGCTCAAAGCAACAGACTGAATCAAGGATACCAGCATTATGGTCAAGCCCCTAGACCCCCTTTCCAAAACTATAATCAAGGATAGGGTCATCTTTCTCAGACCAGATCATTTCAAGGCTACAACCCAGGCCCACCTTCATCATCTAAGGTCATGGTGCCCATTCATAACAACCTAGTGTAGGAGCAGCCAAGTTGTTCAACCATGGGATATGGTAAGGAGTAAGCTATTTATGCAAATGAGATGATGGGTTATTACCAAAATGTAGACAATCAGTCAACCACTCACCCCCAGGTCTTCGAGGCGCCAATGCAACCCACCACAAGTAACAGTCAGAGTCAGCTTGACTCTACTCTTATGAACCACCTAGAGGGTGATTCCTGTGTAATCAATTATTTGGGTGTTGTAGACAATCAGGCTGACTGTGTTGCATCCATCACAAGATTCAAGAGGAAATCAATGGGAGAAGCCCAAGCAACTACCCAATCGACAGCTACACCTTCTCCATCACACTCAAATCAAAAAGCCATAAACTTTAGACCGTCATTTGTACCTTCAGCCCCTCAGCCTGCACCTTAGGTTGGAATTAGCCCTAAAGAAAGCTTGAAGGGAGGCAGTCCTCAAATCAATATAGTGGACCAGATGAAGAAGCTACATATGAACATCTCTTTGTGGGATTCATTGTCTCTACCAGGACAAAAGGACATGCTACAAAGGGAATTGCATGAGCTGGACCGACAAGCTATCCCAACAAGGATCGATAATGTCTTGATGATGAATGGGAAACCTTCCACCTCAAGCTAGGTTAAGAAAGAAGAGAAAATTCCCCCTTTCTATGTGTCCTTGATTATAGGAGATTTCTTGCTGCACAACTGCATCATTGATAGTGGGGCTAGTACCTCAGTGATGCCCAAGTGCATAGCTGACAAGATGGGACTGAAATATGAGGAGATGAATAAGGGAGTCCTATAGCTAGATGGGACGCCTATGAAAATAGTTGGGATAATGAAGGGTTTAAGCTTGACATTACATGCTTTCCCAACCTTCTCAATTCCCCATGATATAGTAGTGGCAGATGTTCCTCTTTATTTTGCAATTTGCTTATCCAGGGACTTCACATCAAAGATAGGTGGCTATTTAGCAATGAATTGGTCCTATCTAGCTTTTAGAACCAAGTATGGGACCAAGGTAAAGATCAAATCTGGGCCATTCTACAAGGACCATCTAGAACCATATTCGCTCAAAGCAGTGAACATCAGCTACACTATTATCGACCCAAAAGAGTCCCAGATAGACCAATCTTTGTCCTCTACTCTTGGAGGAGTTGCAGACCTACTCTTGGATGAGTGGGGAAGTGATAACTTCAAGCATGACCCTTACGAGTTCATAGAGGAGGTAGACCTTGGAGTCTACTGCATGCATAAAGAGGGTACCTTCATACCAAATGTAATGAAGGAAAACCAAGAAGACCTAGGTCTATGGCAGTTGTACTTTGACAGTTCTAAAAGTAAGTTAGGAGCTGGTGGTGGAGTGATGTTATTCTCCCCTTCAAAGGAGAGATACTTTTCAGCTTTCTATTTCTAATTTTCTTGCACAAGCAACATTGCAGAATATGAGTCCCTTATCCATGGTCTGGAATGGGCAAGAAAATGAGGGATCAAGGAGTTGCAAGTTTTGGGAGACAGTGAGTTGATTGTAAATCAAGTGAAAGGCTAGAATCTAACCAAAAATTCCTTGCTAAAGTCCTACAAGCATAAGGTCTAGGACTTGATGGAAGATTTCCTCGCTTTCAATATCACCTCCATTCCCAGAGAGTAGAACAAATAAGCAGATAGGCTACCAGCAATTGGCGCTCAGTTTGATGTTTCCAAGGAGATAAGCTGAGACTGTGGTTCATGCTACTTGAAGGTGGTAGTCTATCCCTCTATCCTTGACAACATTACAAACTGGTAGGTTTTTAAAAATGACCAACAAATAGTTTTCTTCTTGCAAAAAGAAGCTGAGTTCACAACAAAAAACTAGGCATAGCTACAACAACAATATGGCAACTAGATTGTTTAATTAAAGAACAATAAGCTCCCTAAAGGTTTGGTCACTCTTGAGAGCATCTTTAATGGAGATGACCAATTGAAAAGCGACAAGGCATGCATCACAACTAAGGAGGAGAACTACAAAAAGGTTGAGATCTTCAAGGATAAGCTGCTTGCGCTTGGAAAAGTCTGCATAGTTTAAGAAAGGCGGGCTTTCATTTTGTTGTGTCAAGAGTTTGCTGATGTTTTTGCATGGGATTATAGTGATTTGAAGGGTTTTGACCCAAGACTCACCCAACACAGCATCGAATTAGAAGAAGGCACTAGGCCAGTCATGCAGAAGCAAAGACCTGTCAACCCGATGACTGAGCCTCTGATGCAGAAAGAACTGGCCAAATTGATTGAGTCCAGGATTATATTTCCAATCAAACATTCCTCTTGGCTAGCTAATCTTGTTCCTATTCAAAAGAAGAATGGGGAGATCAGAGTATGTGTCAATTTTAGAGACCTTAATAAAGTCTCTTTAAAAAACCATTATCCCTTCTTGAGCATGGAGCAGATCCTTTAGAAGGTAACAGGTAGCAAGCATTTCTCCCTCCTAGATGGATATTCAGGGTATAATCAAATTCTGGTGCAAGTCTGTGACCAGGACAAAATAGCCTTCACTACTAAATGGGGAACATTCACCTACAAGAAGATGCCATTTGGGCTGGCTAATGATGGTGTTACCTTTCAGCGAGCCATGGACATGGCTTTTGGAGGCTTGATAAACAACAATGTGTTGGTATACCTCGATGATGTGATGGTATTCTCCAAGGAAGTGAGCCAACACATGAAACACCTCAAGTAGATTTTTGAAAGGTGTAGGGAGTTTGGCATCTCTCTTAACCCAAAGAAATGCATGTTTGTTGTTCATGAGGGGAAACTCTTTGGCCACATCATGTCTAAGGAGGGCTTATCTATTGACCCTGAGAGAGTTCATTCTATACTGGAGATGTCTTTACCTAGTCACAAGAAAGGCCGATAGAGTTTCTTTGGCAAGATAAATTTCATTCGAAGATTCATTCCAAATTTTGCAGAGATAGTCAAGCCACTAACCTCTATGTTGAGGAAGGGTGAGGAGTTCAAGTGGACAATGCAAAGAAAGGACAGCTTTGAGGCCATCAAGCAGGCCATAACTTGGGCCCCTACTTTGATCAGCCTAGACTTCAATAAAGAATTCAACCTCTACACTTTCAGCAATGAAGAGGTAATCTCTGCCATGCTTACCCAATAAAATGGTGATGACCTTGAGCAACCACTTGCATTTTTTAGCCAGGGGTTAGAGGATTTCAAAGTTAGATACACGTATGTAGAGAAGTAAGTCTTGGTAGTAGTGCAGATCTTGAAGAAATTTAGGCATATGCTGTCCAACAGCAAGATTCACCTCATGGTTCCACATCCTAGCGTCAAGGATTTCCTGACCAACCGAGACCTAAATGAGAAAAGAGCGGGGTGGATCACCAAGGTAATGGAGTATAACATAGACATCAAGATCACCAAGCTGATCAGGGGAAGAGGCTTATGCAAACACCTTGTTGTAGACTTCAAGCAGAAAGGGGAAGATAGCTTATTAATTCATGATGTAACTACAGTAGAGGAACCAGCTATCATAAAGGACTAGACATTGGACCTGAGGCATTTCCTTCTCATTGGTGAGTGCCCATAGGGTCTTGATAGGACCAAAAGAAGGTACTTTAGGCTCCAATCTCTCCCTTATGTTTTGGTTGATGGAGTATTATTTAGGAAGGATCTCTTTGGGGTCCTTTTAAGATGCATAGACTCAAATTAGGCTGACAAGGTGTTGTCTAAGTTCCATGATGGGCCAGTGGGTGGTCATTTCGCTCCTAGGGCTATTACAACAAGGATAATGAGAGTTGGCTATTTTTGGCCTACTCTTTTTAGGGACACCCATGCCTAGGTAAGAAAGTGCTAGAAGTGTGCACTTTTTGAAGGGAAGCAATGGTTGGCTACCATGCCTCTACAGCCTATTCAGGTGGAGTAGCCATTCATGTAGTGGGGCTTGGACTTCATAGGGATGATTAATCCTCCCTCCAGTGCTGGACAGAACTGGGTCCTGACCACCATAGACTATTTCACAAGGTGGGTGGAGGTTGTTGCTCTAAAGGAGGCAAATGAAAGTGTAGTCCTAGAGTTTTATGAGGCCCTGGTGGTGAGGTTCGAGGTTCCAGCAACCATAATCTCAGATAATGCATTGGCTTTTCTGTGAACCAAAACAAGTGAATGGGTGCTAAAATATGGTATATATCTCAGTACTTCATCTAATTATTACCCATAGGGGAATGGGTTAGTTGAGTCCACCAATAAGAACTTGATCAGGATCATCAAGAGGACCATGGAAGAAAATTAGAGGACTTGGCATGCCAAGCTAAAAACAGCCCTGTGGGCAGATAGGGTCACCCCGAAGAGAGCAATTGGCAACTCACCATACACACTCGTCTATGGAAGGGAAGCTAGGCTCCCCATTTCACTCGAGTTTCCAGCCTTAGATCTCACTTGCCAGCTGTAGTTAGAGGAAAGAACCAGCATGGAGGTTAGATTATACGAGTTGATGGAACTCCAAGAGGCAAGGGACCAGGCTATGACTTCCATGACTAGCTACCAATAGCAAGTAAAGAGACACTTCGACAAGAAATCTTCATCAAAAGGTTTCTCTGAAGGAGATATTGTCTTGAAATGGGATGAAGATTAAACTAAGCTTGGAAAGCATGCAAAGTTCGATGCCCTATGGAGTGGCCCATACATAATCACTCGGTGCAAGTAGCATAATGCATTCCAACTCTCCAAGTTGGATGGTGAAGAATTGCATATCCCAGTTAATGGGATACATTTGAAGCACTACCACTGAGTCTCTTTTCATTTGTGTATATTTTTCCTTATTTTTCTCTTGCTTTCCCTAAGAGCTTTCTGCACATGCTAATAGTTTTCTTAACTGCTTTGTGTATGTTTTTCTTTTCCTCTCGGATTGGATTTGCGTGATTGATTCTAGAATTTAATGGGGCTATTGCTGATTTTAAAGTTACAATCTGAATCCATGCCCAATGGACTTTTAAGGCAACTGGCTTCTAAGCATAACATGCATGCTTCCCCTGGGAGTCACCAATTTGTTGACCATTTTTGCCCAACAGGGCAAAAAATCGGTCCCTTTCTTCCCTTGTTGTTTAAGGCCAATTCATTTTTTATTTTGCACAAGTCCAAGAGTTTCTACAGACTCTGCAGGTGCTTGGTTTTCTATGGACTCAATAGGTAAAATCCTTGGTAGATGAAGAATCAGTTTAGAAAGTGCTAGGGTTTATAAGGCTCTTTTGGACCTTTATTTGAAGAAAATTCATAAGGTTGGCATCTTCAAACCATTGAACCACCGCTTAATTTCAAGCTTAGTTCAATCGGCAATTCAACCATTTTTGGTTCAAGCCTTAGTTCATTACTTCAAGTCCATCACTTCAATTTCAAGCCTTGGTTCAATCTTCAAGTTCTTTGGCTTTGGTTCAATCAGCTAAGTTCAATGCAGAGTTCAATTGGCAAAGTTCAACAGACTAGTTCAATGGTCTGGTTCAATGAGTTGGTTCAACGCCTTGGCACTTTGGCTTAACACTTCAGTGAGTTCATCAGTACACAACATTGAACCATTGAATCGGTTTAATCACTTGGTTCAATGCCTCCAATTCAACGTGCAGGATCAAAAGTAGAAAAGCTCAAAGGAAATTGCCAAGGATGGTGATGTCTCAGATGCCATCAACTTTAATAAGGTGAAATAGTTGTTGTTTTTTCAAATAATGATGAGTGCACAAACATCAATTTTTAGCTAGAAAAAAGGCCGTTGGTTTTTAAATGCCCAAGCACCAACTATGAAAGGAGCCCAAGCAATGTAGTGACCAGCCTAGAGATAGCCCTGAAGGCTGAAGGAGCTAGAAGAGACAAGATAGGGAAAAGACAAACTGTCAAGTGTAGCAGCAGACAAATAGTCTAAGTGGTGAAGGGAGGTGTCGATTCAAGAAATTACTCTAGCAGGTGAAACAGTGTCTGTGAATTGACCATTAGAAGGCACGAATGGCCAATCGTGTGACCCATTTTCTTCAGTTCACATTTATGAGCAGACAAACTGTGTAGGTGCCTTTAAGGAGCAGTCTCAGTTAATGAGGAAATAGCGTAGACATGTCAAATAAATGCTTGAAGTCAGAGCTAGGGCTGACACAACATTTATGTTTAAGCAGCTTGCTCTCCCCAATGCTTGTAAGGCACATGGGTCACTTGTAAAAAGGGTACCAAAAGGCCTCCTTTCTTCTCCTATATATTGAGGACTTGTCATTGGAGAAAGGATCTTCCACATTTGTAAGGCGTAGCCCTAGAAAAATTTCACCTGAATCAATAAACGCATTTTTTACCTCTATCTTGGTTAGATATCTCTATGTATGTCTTGAGTGTTAGTTTGTGTTTAGTCATTATTTCTTGATGCTTTCATAGGTTCAACACCAACATATCTCATGTCTATAAGGTGTTATTTTTGCAGCTAACAAGAAGAGTTGTATTTGGAAGTGCAGAAATAGAAGAAATTACTATACATTGTGTATTTCATAGCACCTCTGGTGAATCTCTATTTTTGGTATTTTCCATTAAAGCCTTCCTGCCAAGTTTCTTGCAACCTGATCCTTCTACCAAGTTTGAAGTGTATGTATGTGTTTGTCTAATTTTAAGTGTGAGTGTGAGAAGGTCAATTTATTTTGGTGCATCACCTCCTTAGATTAGTTTGTTTTCCTATAATCTTTCTCCCTTTTCATCCCCCCCATTCTCTCTCTCTCTCTCTCTCTCTCTCTCTCTCTCTCTCTCTCTCTCTCTCTCTCTCTCTCTCTCTCTCTCTCTCTCTCTCTCTCTCTCTCTCTCTCTCTCTCTCTCTCTCTCTCTCTCTAGAACAACTTAGATGCATCAAAGGGAGCTAGCCCTTACCTAGAGACTCTCCCCTCCAGCTTTGTCGGTCCCACAGGCAAGAGGGGAGTTTCCATTGTTGCGTGTAGAAAGGCAGGAGCTCAACCTCCTTGCCCTGGGTGCAATCCATTGCGTCAATAGATACCACAACCCATACTTAGTCCCCTTGAGATACTTGAGTATCTTTTTGACTACTTATAGATGATTTTCATTTGGATCTGCTTGAAACCTTCACACAAGACCTACTGCTTGCATGATGTTAGGTCTATAGGTAGTGGTGTATAGTAATCATCTAATCATTGACCTATATGAAATTTGATTAACCTTTGGAGACTCATCTTACTTGCTCAACTTACACCCTATAACCATAGGTGTACTAACTACCTTGTAATCTTTCATCATAAACATATTCAACATCTTTATTATGTACTTGGCTACTAAAATGAATATACTTTTTTTAGATTGAGTGATTTGTAACCCAAGAAAGACTGATAGTTCTTACAGCATGGGCATCTCAAACTCTTTCTTCATCACCTCTACAAATCCCTTGGTCGTGTTCTCATTTTGTCCAGTAAAGATGATGTCATCCATATAGACAGCTTCTTTCAACTGATGGTCACATTCTAACTTTATGTATAGATTATTATCTACAACTCTTCTTTTGAATCCTTAATCCAACGGATACCTATCCAACCTGACATACCAATATTTAGGAACTTTTTTTAGACCATAAAGAGATTTTTTTCAATCTACAAACATAGTCCTTGTCACATGATAATGAGAAACCCTTAGGTTTCTCTATGTATACCCCTGCTTACAAATTCCCATTCAAAAAGGTAGATTTGACATCTATCTGGTATACCTTAAACCTTTTAAATCTTGCATATTCTAGAAATAATATGATGGCCTCCAATCTTGCTACTGGTGCAAAGGTCTCCTCAAAGTTTATCCCTTTAACTTGTGCATATCCCTTGCATACTAATCTAGTCTTGTTCCTAGTGACTTTTCCATCTTCATTCAACTTATTTCTAAACACCCATTTTGTGCCAATGACATTCTTGTCTTTAGGCTTAGGAACTAGTTCCAAAGCCTTGTTCTTTTCTATTTGATCTAACTCTTCATTCATAACACCTATCCAAAATTTGTCTTTTCTTGCTTCTATAAGATTATTAGGTCCAATCTTAGATAATATATCAACATTCTCTTGATTTAGATTACGTACCAATCTTCTCCCTATTTTTATACCTGCATTCTTGCTACCAATGATTTGAGATTTAGGATGATCTCTTTGAATTTGCCTTGAGGGTCCTTTTGAGTCTTGTATCTCTTCAAATTCTTCTTCTTCCTCATAAACCTCTATAGTATCTTCTTCATTCTTGAAGTCTAGATTATCTAAAGCATCCTTTGATTGTGGGTGTCATTTCTTTATCTCATCAATCTTCACATTGGTGCTTTCCAATATCTTGTATAACCTTTTGTTATAACATATATAGGCTGAGATCATTGATGAGTATCGTAAGAATATACCTTTATTAGATCTAAAGTTAGACTTTCTTAAGTCTTCATCATCTCTTTTGATGAAACATTTTCTCCCAAACACTCTAAAGTGTTCCACATTAGTAGGTATGTCTTTCCATAGTTCATAAGGAGTCTTGTTTCCATTAGTCCTTACCTGTACTCTATTTAAAATGTAGAGTGTAGTGATTACTACATCTTTTCATTATCCATCAGATAATATAAACTCATTTATCATGGTTCTAGCCATCTCTTGAACTATTTTATTCTTTCTTTCCACTACCCCATTCTGTTGAGGTGTCCTAACTGTTGAGAACTGTCTCCTTATTCCATGAACCTCATAGAAGTCATCAAACTCATTGGACCAAAACTCTCCTCCTCTATTAGATCTTAGACACTTAATATTCCCATTCTTATCATTCTCAACAATAGCCTTGAATGGACAGCAGTTAAGAGGAAGAAGTCTAAGCCTTTGGTCCCCCCTCTAGATATGAATCTTCGGTCGTGTAAAAAAAAAAGAAACCTCATTTCAAAAGGAAAATTTAATGTTCCCTTTTGCTAACTAGTTTTTTTTTTTTTTTTTTTTTTTTTTTTTTGGGTCAGTAAACTAGTTGCTTTACTAGTTTGTTGGTTATTAGTATGGGAGGTTTTTCAAGTTGCTGATCCAGTCTGTTAACTTTTCGTTTAGTGTTTTGACAGTAGTTTTATCTGGTCATATCTACTGGTAACAGGTCCCTATAAAATTTGGTTTAGTTATTTTACTGGTTACAGGTTCTTTTAAAAACCTGGTCGTGCTTAATGGTTTATCTTTCTTTTTGATGTAAAGGGTTTTGGGGCCCCTTCAAAACCTACTTTTACCTTAATCTAAAACAATAGCCTTGAATGCCTTGAACTTGTCAAGATCTTCTAACTTTTTTGTCAATAATGTTACCCATGTCATTTTTGTGTAGTCTGAATTCTTATAATCTCACAAAGATAAGTGTGTATTAACTCCAAGGGTCTTGTAGTAGAGTACTTCTTGGACTTAAACCTTCTTCTAGTCTTCTTACCATGTTGATATGCCTTGCAAAGTATGTTTATAGGTTTGACGATCTTAGGCATGTTCTTCATAGACTTCTTAGTGTTTATCTTGACTAGATTATCAAATTTTAGGTGACCTAACCTTTTTTTCCATAGCCAACTTTCATCCATCTTGCTCATAAAGCATCTCTCCTTCTTGATCTCATTCAAGACATAGATTATTCTCAGTCCTCTTAGCATTGGTAATTATCCTTCCTAATTTGGCTCTCCTTATCTCACACCCTATGTCATGAAAGGTTATTGTGTGTCCTTGATTTCACATTTGACTTAAATTAATAAGGTTATATTTCAAACCTTCCACATACAACACATTTTTATGTTTTGGACTTCCCATTGTCCAAACTCAAGATACCCTTACCAACTATATTGGCAGTTGTGTTGTCTCCAAACCTCACTATTCCTACAAGATTCTTATTTAATGAGATAAAATTATTTTTGTCTCTTGTCATGTGGCTCAGGCAACCACTATTTATATACCATTTCATGACTTCATCTTGAATGTGAAAGGCAGTTTGGGCTAGCATATAATCCACTTTAGTCTTTTATTATTCCTTAGCAAATAGTCCATCTTGACTCTTGGGCTCAATATGTTCAATCTTAACTTGCTTTGGCTTCCATTCCAATGTTTGACCCTTCTCCTACTCTCTAGGATATTCATATATCTTTTTGAATCTTGAGCTCCTTCTACATCTATTAAAACAGAATCTTGCAACATGTCCCATATTATGACAACTATAACAAACAACATTCATGTACTTACCTCTTGACTAATCACTCCTATTCCCATGGTCTCATGATCACTTATCCCTTATTGCATTGGGATACTTGATTGGTATTTTCATGTTTGTACTCTTTAATTATTATAACTTCTCACACTCTTTCTCAACCTTGCTCATCTTGTCTATGAGCTGCTCATGCTAATTTTTCAAGGAATCTAGCTTTATATTCAACTTATCATACTCAACTTCCTTTTATCTGAACCTTATATTGACACTTTCTAATTGATTCTTGAGATCCTTGATAGCCTTATTTTGATGATTAAAATCATAAATAGAACTTATAACTCATCTTCAAGGTCTAATTCAGCTTCTCTTTATTTATTGTCATAGTAGACTTCTTCATCATACATGTTGTCTACTTCTTTTTTATCACTAGACATCTTGTGCTTCTTAGGATCACCTTCAAGTTGTTATACCTAATTCAAAGAACCATCACAATGACTAAGATGGGGGTGTGAATCAGTCTTAAAAACATTCATTCAATTCAACTTAACATTCATGAGCCATTCTTACAAGTACATAGATCTAGCAAACATAAACAACCATACAAGAGCATGAAACAAGATAACACATCATCTATGTGGGAAACCCTCAAGGGGAAAAAAACCCACTGATCCTTTAAAATGGACTATATTACTATAAGTCAAAATATCACAAATTAGTGAATCACCAACTCCAACTTGCTAAGCATCAACCCATTTAGGCTTTAGCAAGCACCAACTTGCAAGGAGGCACCAAAACCCTAGATGAATTAGAACCAAATAAACCACCTTAAATCTTTGATCACCTTTAAAATAATTTTTTTCATATAATATATGATGATCATCTTCTTCAATTCTTCTCTCTCTTTTATTTCTCTCAAACTGCCTTCTAGGCTTCTTCACTTAACTAGGTCTCTTCAAGATAGATTAGGTCATATGACCTTCATATTCAACTATAGTACCCTTGTTATATCTTCATGATAGTTTATATACACTCATATGATGTTTTATAAGACCTCATTTAGTTATTCAAAGTATTATTTCCTTTCTTGTACTCACATACACACAAGCTAAATAATTAAGGTTATTAGGCCTTATTCTTATACAATCCTCTAGCTCACACACCTCTTGGTTGGAAATACACACTTTCACACTTTAAATACATTTAAAATATGTATTATATCACATTTAATACATGAATCAAACATCACAATAGATCATACATAAATTACAATATCAAAACCTCTTTTAGTCCTTAAGGAGACCTAATTCAATTAGGCTTTCATTACTACACGCTACCCTTTGAACTTTTTGTAACATGTTAAAACTCCACACACAACATAAAAACTTAAAATATAACTCAAATATACCCCCAATAATCTCCTCTTATGTCCATGACACTTTATAGATCAAACCACCACTTGAATCACACCATTAGTATTGTTCACAATTAAGCTTGTGAACCTATAGAAAATCTGCCAAATAAAACTAAAGCATGTAGATAATTTAATCATAAAATTTTGAAAATAAAACACTTATAAAGATACTATAAGACATAAAAAACTTCAAGTATATTATACTCTTCAACTCAGGGCATAACTCCTCAAAAACACTTTTGTAACTCACTCACTTAGAATTGCTAGTTTTCCTCAAAGACCAATCATGGTGACTCAAACTTAAAACACCAGTATATACATATTAAATGACTTTTGATGAATTTATATGAACCTATGAGATCATTATACCATTATAAGATAGAAATAGGATATGGTTAAATGGCAACTATTAGTCTTGTAGACCAATCTCATGACCTTATGTCTCATTGTTTCATCTAAACCAAACAGGTCAACTTATGAGAAACTTTTTCACTATGTTCATTGAATTTCAAAACTTATACCAAATAATAACATGTTTTAAAATTATTTAAAATCATTTTCATGCACTTTTTTTTGCCACTATATCATGATAACACATTCTTAATCACCTTCTCACTATTGTCTGGGTTTTTCATTAATGGCACCATTAGGCCTATTAGCGACTAACTAACTTGGATGATCAGTTTAGAATATTTTAAGGATATAACCTATATATAAACCATTATATACATCAAATACAATTCTCAACCTTCTCCATACATTGATTTTTGTTGTTCCCAAAATCTATCACTTGTTTTTGGGACAATATATCAACTATTTTGGTCCTGCAGGCCAAAATTCTCTCTTCCCTTCTCAAAAAATGTTCTAAGCACTCAAATTCTTCAATTATTCAAGCATTTTCAGTCAAGGGAATCATAGGTTCAATGGGTTCAACAAATTCAATAGGCAAACTCTCATAAAAAAACAACTTCCAAACACTTAGGCAATTTCAAGGTTGGTTCAACGTCAAGGTTCAACCAAAAGGTCCATCGACAGGCTTCAAACAAATGGAATGAACCATTGAACCCCACTTTAGAAAGGTTCAAAGGTTAAATGAGTTTAAAGGTTCAAAAAGAGTTAAGAGCTTCAATGAGTTTGAAGACTTCGGCAAGTTCAAAGTTCAACCACTTTGAAAAGTTCAAACGGCTTTAAATGACTTAAATGAAAGAAGACTTCGAAGAAGAAAGATTGAACCATTAAACCTTAAACCAAAAGAGTTCAAAGTTCAAAGGTTCAATGATTTCAATAAAGTTTGAGAGACTTAGAAGAACAAAGGATTCAAAGAGCAAAGAATGAACCATTGAACCGTTGAACCTTGAACCAAAAAGTTTAAAGGTTCAAGGTTCAAAGTGGTTCAAGTGACCAACGACCAGTGATGTCCCTGCAGATGTCAAATTCAGGGTAATAAAATATCTATTGTTTTTCAAATATGGCACAGACCTAAAAACAAACTCAGCAACTGGCCAAAGAAGAAGCTGAAGGAGCCAGTAGAAAGCGAGAAGATAGCCTGAGAGCTCAAATTACCAAGGACAAGACGGGTGAGGAAAGAGGGAACAATGCAGAAAGACCAGAAATATCTACATAGGAGTTATTTCTAGTAGGTGAAATAGTCCACTAGGTGGACATCAGAGAGCATGAGTACTCAATAGCATGGCCTATTTTTTAGATCGAGTAAAGGTGAAGTGGACAACTACACAAATATCAGGAAGAGGACAAGGTAGCTCATACTTTGGAGGGGATATATGAAATGAATACACATGCCACAGTTAAGGCCGATGCCCTGTTCCAGCATGGTCCCTTGATAGAAATGAAAATGCATTCAAGGCATTGAATGCAGCATGGGCCATTTTGTGAAATAAAGTGCCCAAGTCTTTTTGAGAGTGTTATATATTGTAATCTCTTATTTTATGGAAAGGAGATCTCTCTGTTATAGAAGCAAAACTCTGCCCAAATTGAAAGGCATTTTTCTTGAGACTTTGAGCTCAGATTGTTAATCATATTTCCTTATTTGAATGAGAAAACAAGTGACCTTTCAGAGTTTATGCTAGAATAGCTTGTGTTGTTTAATAAATTGTTCTTATGTCTTTTTCCTAGAAGCATTCTTGTATATTTAATTTAACAAGCAAAACTAGTGGAAGTAATCAGGAATGTGTCCTGAAGCTGACTATGGAGAGACTTTGTGTTGCCACAATTGTCTTTAGCATGTTTGTTTTTCTATTTCTATGTAAAGGATCTTGGGATGACTTTGTGCCCCCATTATCCTTCGTATATTTCACTCTTTGGCTGTTGAGGTGGAGACTTTATGCTACACTTCATCCTGTTGTGTTACTACGCCCTATTACTTATCACTACCTAAAAAAATCCCTGTTGTTTGCTGCAAACCACTTCTGAAAGAAGAGAAGTGTCTTTTATCATTTCACCAAGATTCTCCTTTGATCTGTGAACATCATCTCTAAAAAAAATATATGGATGGTGTTGTCCTACCCCTGAGTGTTATTTTTAGCTTATTTATAGTATATTAATATATATATAACACCTTATATTTATAGTGAACCTCCCCTTGATGAGAGGAGATATTTGTCCCCCTTTGATGTGGTAAACCTACACATTTGACCAACCAATCTCCTTATGTTGTGGTTGAAACAACCTATTTTGCCCATCAGTTAGTTGGTGACAAAATATTCACCCAATAGTTTTTGGTGACTCCATTGGGGAAGAATGAGTAGTTTTAATTCTTTTCCTTATCCATTTTCTTCATCGTTCCAAGTCCTTTTCCATTACCATTTTCCTCCACCTTCACACCAATAGTTTTTGGTGACTCCGCTATGGATCGATGAGCATTTCCAATCCTTTTCTAGTCTATTCAAATTGAAGCTTTTCATATCGCTGAGGAATGACGTGAAGTAGGAAAGAACACTGCCAACTTCACACCAACAATTTTTAGCGACTCTGTTGGGGATCATTTTGTGCAGTTTAAAGCCTCAAGCTTCAAATTAAAGCAATCCCTATCCTTATCCATTTTAGCTTCACAATCTGGTAGCTCCATGGTATATGAGAAACCAGATATCCAAAGGTGATGTTAACCCTATTTTTGAGTTGGTGTACCAGAGCAATTTTGAGTTGTTTCCTCCACCACCTCACCTTCAACAAACTAGGAGTCTTCCTCCTACCAACACTAGGTCACCGATACAAGGCAGAGCTTCTTTTTCCTCTACTAGCAGAGCTTCTTTTTCCTCTGCTAGCAAAGCTTTACCTATACATACTTTACCCAAATTTTTTATCCCCCCTTTCCATAATCATACAATGGCGGCTCAAGGCCCCTGGGGTAACTCTTTTGGTCCACTCAATCTAACTCCACCTCTACATGAACTGCCTCACAATTCTAAGAAGAATTTCCCCAAGTTCTTTGGTGATGGGAGAGTGCATCTTGATGAACATATTTTAGCCTTCAGCATAGCCTATGGCATGATAGGTGTGGAGTATGAGGAGGTAGCAGTCAAGATATTTATAGAAACATTGCAAGATGTTGTTGCAGACTAGTTCTATCATCTACAGGCCCAGACTGTAACTGAATGGAACACCCTCAAAGCCAAATTTGAAGTCAGGTTCAAGCTTGTAGAAGTTGTGCATGCCTTGCTAGCCCAGCTCACACAAATGAAGAAGGAGCCTCATGAACCTATGAGGGACTTCATAGCCAAGTTTGACAAGCTAAGGAACAGGATTCCTACCATTATTCAACCAACAACTGAGAACCTTAAATGTTTTTTCATAAATTCTCAGCTTCTAGAAGTGATTTTTCTATTAAAATGGGTTGGCCACATAGACCTTGTTGTAGCTCAAGATTTGGCCACTAAGGTGGAAGATAATCTCATCTTGACGAGGAAGATGAGGAGAGATCCTAACAGAGGTAAATCTTCTTCAACCTCTAAATATCCATCTATAGGCACCACTGATCCAAAGGTGCAGAAGATGGAAAATGAGTTGTTAGCTCTCAAGAAGAAAATGGTGCAAGGGATGTCTTTTGCTCCTTCATACAGAGATATACCAAGGATAACTTTTCCCAATCAGTCCTACCAAGGCAATGCTATCAGGAATCAAGGGCAGCCAAATCATCTTCCTCCCCCACAGGGAAAACTTGCCATTGAAGCACCTCCAACCAAATTAGCAATTGGATATCTTGAAATAGAATCTGATTTATCATTATAGCTTAAATTGAACCCTGAAAATGACACTGATCTCTTCACAGAGGACCAAGAAGAATTAGCTAGTGACTCCAACATTGGTTTCTTGAATTACTATGATGAACCCAGAAGTAAAGGTGAAGCAGTTGATGGATCATACACTATATTCACCCATTCCTAGAACTAATTAGCCCAGCAAGCTGATAAGAAAAAAATAGAGGAGCATTCTCAACCAATAATTTCAATTGCTAAGCAGGAAATCACTCTACCTTTTAAATCAAAGGACCCAGTGATCGCTAAAAAGGTAAGTACATCAAGCATTCCTTCATCTTCAACTTCAAATTCAAATTCACAGATCAGTACCCCCCCTAAAAATTAGAAGGATGAACTGCCTTCCCCTGTTCTTAATTCATTTCAAACATTTGATACAATCGACCATGTCAAGAAAACCAAAATTCAAATATCTGAATTTAAATTCCTGTAATCCAACCCTAAGCAGTTGGATAAGTTGGTTCAGTGTATAAAGAATAAAGCCATCCCTGCAGGACAATATGTTAAGAAAGTAACTCATGATCCCCCAAGGAACATGTCCATCCCAAACAATCTTGTCATTACTCTTCCTACTGCTCCTGGGAAGATAGAACCATTTTATGTGTCCCTGTTGATAAACAGAGACCAGTTGAACAACTACATAACAGACTCAGGTGCATCTAACAACATCATGCCTGCAAAAGTGGCAAAATCTCTTAGTCTCACACTGACTAAGACATTTTAAAGATGTTTCTCCATGGAAAACAAACAAGTGCCACTTCTAGGACAAATTAAAGATGCCTAGTTTGCATTTGCAACCTTTCCAGGAAAAAGAATTAAGATGACAGTCCTGGTGGCCAACGTCCCAACCTCCTACAACATTCTTCTTGGGTGAAATTTATGCAAGGACGTTGGTGGAGAATTGAGCATGGACTTGTCTAAGGTGAGGATCCCTGTCAAAGGCATCATGTAGAGGCTGATTCCTAAGAAGGAGGAAAAATATATTATCACCCAAACATCGGCCCCTGAAGCTCAAATTCTATTTGAGTATTCAAGAATGGGTAACTTTTTCTTGACCATAGAGGATGTTTATGTCTTAGTAGATGAAAGTCCTGGACGTGGTGATCCAGGAATTGATTCAGATGAGACACTAGAAGAATTAATAAAGTGCAACATAGGTGCAGAATGACCCTCCCCTCCAAATGAAGGAAAATCTAAGAAAGGAGCAATTTTTGGTGGCGTATAGATTCTAAAATTTGATGGCAGCTGCTCTTCTACTGATGCTAGAGCCAGGATTGTTTTAATATCTCCTCAAGGAGATATTCTTCCTTCTTCATACAAGTTGTAGTTTAGCAACACCAACAACACTATCAAGTATCAATCTTTGTTACTCGAGTTAAGGGTGGCTCAAGATAGAGGTGTTAAACTCCTTCATGCTAAAGGAGATACTGAACTGATGGTTTTTCAAGTGAGGAACCTGTGTCAAACCAAGAACAAAAGATTGTGCCATTATCGTAATCTAGTATGGGACTGTATTGAAAGTTTTGATGATTTTAATATATTTGTAGTGCCCAGAGAGCTTCATAGTTGTGTAGATTCATTGGCTATCTCTACGAC
Source organism: Torreya grandis (assembly GCA_037957365.1). Lineage (NCBI taxonomy): Eukaryota > Viridiplantae > Streptophyta > Pinopsida > Cupressales > Taxaceae > Torreya > Torreya grandis. The sequence continues at coordinate 879,188 of JARHVA010000930.1, read as the reverse complement.
CCTCTTGGTTCCTCACAAATACTTTCAAGAGAAGAAGTACACTATCGAGTTGGTCTTTCGACCAAGTGTGCCTGACAATGCCAATCATTGACAGGTGTTTGATGTTGATAATCAAATCATGTGCTGGATTGAACAAAAATAACAAAAAATTATGGTAATGGACCATACTATCGTACGTCAAAATTAGGTAAAGAAACTCTTCTACAAGAGAACAAGGATTCATTATTTTTAGACTAGAAATCAAGTCTTTTTGTGGGGCAAGAGGAGAGAACCAAAAGGAATGCACAGAAAATTTGATTCTTGGTGTAGAGGTCCATTCGCCAATCATCGCTTTTGGGGAGAAAATGGTTTCTTGTTGATATATCAAGATAGAATACCATTTTCACTATCTCACAATGGGTAGTATTTGAAGCACTTCAATCCTTAAAGTATCAAATAAGATTAGCTTGTACATATGTATAATTTTTGTATAGTCTTTAGCTTGTTTTGTGTTGTTCATTTTCATTTATTTTTTGTGCCTTTCTTTTTGGGTAGCATGACTCTATAGCCCAATGGAATACTTAAAGGCACCAGAGATTCTGGATTCTACTCCCTTCGATTGTTTTTACAATCGATGAAAGTTCTCCAACTAGAGCCAGCTATTGTTCCCAAAATCTGTCACTTGTTTTTGGGACAACATATCAACTATTTTGGTCTTACAAGCCAAAATTCTCTCTTCCCTTCTCAAAAAATGTTCTAAGTGCTCAAGTTCTTCAATTATTCAAGCATTTTTAGTCAAGGGACTCACAGGTTCAACGGGTTCAACAACTTCAACAAGCAGACTCTCATAAAGGAACAACTTCTAAACACTTAGGCAATTTCAAGGTTGGTTCAACGTTGAGGTTCAACCAAAAGGTCCATCGACAGGCTTCAAACAAATGGAATGAACCATTGAACCATTAAACCCTGCTTCAGCAAGGTTCAAAGGTTTAATGAGTTCAAAGGTTCAAAAAGAGTTAAGTGCTTCAACGAGTTCAAAGACTTCGGTAAGTTCAAATTTTAACCACTTTGAAAAGTTCAAATGGATTTAAAGGACTTAAACGAAAGAAGACTTTGAAGAATAAAGATTGAACTATTGAACCATTGAACCTTGAACCAAAAGAGTTCAAAGTTTCAATGAGTTCAATAAAGTTCGAGAGACTTAGAATAACAAAAGATTTGAAGAGCAAATAATGAACCATTGAACTGTTGAACCTTGAATCAAAAGGTTCAAAGATTCAAGGTTCAATGTGGTTCAAGCAACTAGCGACCAGTGACATCCCTGTAGACATCAAATTCAAGGTAATAAAATATATGTTACTTTTCAAATATAGTGCAGACCTAAAAAAAACTCAGCGATCGATCAAAGAAGAAGCTAAAGGAGCCAACAGAAAGTGAGAAGATGGCCTGAGAACTTAGATCACCAAGGAAGGACAAGACATGGTGAGAAAAGAGGGAATGATGCAGAAAGACTAGAAATATCTGCGTAGGAGTTATTTCTAGTAGGTGAAATAGTCCACCAGGTGGACATCAGAGAGTGCAAGCACTCAATAGCACGGCCTATTTTTCTAGATTGAGTAAAGGTGAAGTGGATAGCTACAAAAATATTAGGAAGAGGACCAGGCAGCCCATACTTTAGAGGGGACATTTGAGATGAGTTAACATGCCACAGTTAAGGCCGATGCCCTGTTCTAGCATGGCCCCTTGATAGAACTGAAAATGCATTCAAGGCATTGAATGCAGCATGGGACATTTTGTGAAACAAAGCACCCAAGTCTTTCTAGGAGTGTTATATATTATAATCTCTTATTTTATGTAAAGGAGATCTCTCTGTTATAGAAGCAAAACTCTACCCAAATTAAAAGGCATTTTTCTTGAGACTTTGAGCTCAGATTGTTAATCATATTTCTTTATTTGAATGAGAAAACAAGTGACCTTTCAGACTTTGTGTTGGAATAACTTGTGTTGTTTAGGAAATTTTTCTTATGTCTATTTCCTATAAGCATTCATGTCCATTTAATTTAACAAGTAGAACTATTGGAAGTAATCAGGAAGGTGTCCTGAAGCTGATTGTGGAGAGACTTTGTGCTGCCACAATTGTCTTTAGCATGTTTGTTTTTCTATTTCTATGTAAAGGATCTTGGGATGAATTTATGCCCCCATTATCCTTCATATATTTCACTCTTTGGTAGTTGAGGTGGAGACTTCATGCTACACTTCATCCTACTATGTTACTGTTCCCTGTTACTTATCACTACCAGAAAGAATCCCTACTATTTGCTACAGACCACTTCTGAAAGAAGAGAAGTGTCTTCTATCATTTCACCAAGATTTCTCCTTTGATCTATAAACATCATCTCTGGAAAAAGAGAGATGGATGGTGTTGTCCTACCCCTAAGTGTTGTTTTCACCATATTTATAGTATATTAATATATATAGCACCTCATATTTATAGGGAACCTCCCCTTGATGAGAGGAGATATTTGTCCCCATTTGATGTGGTAAACCTACACATTTGGCTAACCAATCTCCTTATGTTGTGGTTGAAACAACCTATTTTGTCCATCAGTTAACTGGTGACAAAATATTCACCCAACAATTTTCAAACTTTGTCTAATATAACTTTTGACAGCTACAGCAACTTCTTTAGAAACAAGTATGTAACTCAACATTTTCTCTCTCCTCTCTCTAACTGATACCACATTAAGGTATGTAGGAGAGTTAAATATAATATCTAATATCTTACATGATCTATTCAATCCATCTTGAGCACTTTTGAGCAACATCTTCAACATCAAGTCCTTACTAGGGTTCTAAGAGGGTTTAAACCTGTTTTCACTCTTAACAATTGTTCACAAAGCATAGCCCCTCAATATAAAAAATAATGCCTATAATTTTGATCTAAGACCCTTCCCCATCTACCATAAATATATTAGGTTCCCTTTCAAATGTTTGATGATCTACACAATAAAATCTCTCATGTTGAGACCCTTCATTATGCGCACTCGAGAGACCTCAAAGCACTATTTATTTCCTTAACCTTAAAACTTTGATTAAAAACTTCATGAATACACCTAGGAAAACCTATCACACATAAAATATCTCACTTGTGCATACTTACCTTTGAAACTAAACCTCATGCCTCATTAGGACATGCTCTCACCACCTTATTTCTACACCTGATTCTTCATACCTCATTAGGCCTTGAACTGACCTTCAAACCTCTTTTCAAGCTCTCAATACTTCACTCACATGCTCAAACAATGTCAAATATACTTCTACAACCTTATCTCATCATGGAACCAAGCTTATGCCATCACACAAGGTCTCTTCATGCCATAAATAAGCTTCAAAAGACACCTTGTCTAACAAAATCTTGATATCAATATTATATAAACTTTTTAAGTCTAAGAACATCCATGACACCATGCCTCTTCATTCACAAGACTAGGCATCTTATGCACATATCTTCTCAAGACATTACTAGGTTTAAGCACTTGGTAACTTTGACAATAAAGACCTTCCATGCTGACCTTCACATCACTCATGCAAACATAAGAACATATACCAATCATATATTACACTCTTAGAATCACTGTAACACTGATCAATATTCTCTCTCATAGCTACACTCTTCAATAACCTCATGAAGACTTATGACTTCATGTCCATGACAACTGACCTTCAACACTTTAGCTTGTTATAACATAACACTCACTTGAGCACCACTGATACATTAATGACAATAACAATGATCATCACATGACATCAACCTTCTCAAGAACCTTTGACATCAATGACAACATCAATGCCAAACCTCAAAAATAGGGATAATACTCAACAACTTAGACTCCTCCTTGGCCTCCTTTTCCAACTGTCACTTGCTTCATGATTCCCATGAACACAAAAGAGTAAAACTTTAATAGAAATGAAGTTATATGGATTTAGGTTTTAGGGTTTCATGTTTCTAGCATTTTAATTAATTTGAAGCACATTTGTAGCTTTATTTATAAGAGGCAATTTATGTTAATTAAAAATCTAATGAAAAAAGAGGTTAGAAGATAAGAAGTTTAAAGTTGAGATCTTACTTACAATTCCTTCTTTTTAATGATTAAATTTGTCCTTTTTAAAGATTAAAATTGAAATTTTTAGGTGCTAAATTTGATAGCCATATGACTAAGTGTAAATTGAGTACATACCTATGTAAGTCTCTCAAAAGACCAACTAAATAATATAATAACTAAGAATAGCAAAAAATTGTGACAAAAAATTAGAGTATAGAGTATAAACTGGCTATAGGGCAATAGGGCAAGACAACTGTAAAAATCAAGGATGACATAACTAAAAGATATATTCAAAACATTTTCATAGTTTTAAAATTAAAAACTATATAATAAGGTCTTAACCACATCCATATGGGCCTTCCATTTATTTTTTTCAATTGACAAACCATGCCAACCAGAATATAATTATTACCTTAAACATTTAAAAATAAAATATAGTATTATCATGAAGCCATGTTGCATTTATTTAGTTTATTCTTTATCAATTATTTAGAAGAACTATCTTGCACATCATTATTTCTCTGATGAAATCAATTTCTTGTTTGTTTAAAATAAGTGTATGATAAAGACCACCCAGATAATATAATAAACTAAGTATAGCAAAAATAGTGACACAAAATTAGAATATAGAGTATAAACTAATTATGCGGCCATAAGGAAAGAAAACTATGAAAAGTAAGGATGACATAACTAGTTAAAAATGTTCAAAACATTTTCATAGTTTTAAAATTATAAACTATATAATAAGGTCTATTAAAATGTCTTAACCATATCCATATTGGCCTTTCAAATATTTTTTTATTTCAATTAACAAACCATGCCAACCAAAATATAATTATTACCTTAAACATTTTTTAAAAAATACTATATGATCATGAGGATTTGTTGTATTTATTTAGTTTGTTATCCGTGCATTGTTTAAATGAAGTATCTTTCACATCATTATTTCTTAGAAGAAATAAATTTCTTATTTTTTTAAAATAAGTATATTGTAAATAACAACTAGATAATATAATAAATTGAGTATATCAAAAATTGTGACAAAAAATCTAAGTATAGAATATAAACTCATTATAGGGCCATAGGGCAAGACAACTAAAAAAAATTGATTATATTATCATGAACATGACCAGAGCTACACACATCTGGCATGAATGACATGTACTTTATAAAGTCATCTTTAGAAGACATGAGGGTTTTTTGTGCCATTGGATACACATTCAAGATAGACTTGGCCATCATTTATTGCCCTAAATTATTTTTAATATTTATCTATTATTGGGTACACATAAAAGCTAATTATATATATCAATTTTTGGGTACACAAAATAACCAGACAAACCCAAATGCTTGTAAATACAATCCTGGCCTTATTCAAGGGAGTTAAGACACAACATAAGTATGAAATCATAATGATATATCTACTTTTGGACTAGAATTTAGAGGAAATCATAGGAAGATATTGAGGTCAAGGGCCTAGTCATCAATGAAGTGTCTATATGATGCCACAGGTATTGTAGTTAAAGATCAGGGGTTACAACTTCAAAATTTAGCAACCTCAACACATGATTCATTTTGGGTCTTTAAAATACATCAATATGAGAACACCACAACTCTACCAACATCAATTGTTCCATTTTTATCTTTTCAAACTCTCCATTTCATCTAACATTTATAGCCTTTAAAACCCTACCACGACCATATGGATCTCATGCCCTATAACAAGTCGCATGTCAAAATCTAGTAAACTATAATCTAGTGTTTGTTTACATGACGTTATTTCCAAAGCAACAACCCAAAAGCTATAAACATCTGATTCTATACTAGCTTTTCCTGATGCCACAAATTTTGGGGAAAGGTACCCCAATGTAACATTAGCTCGTGTGGTTTGAGCTACATGCTCAGGGTTAAGCATATGCACCAAATTAAAGTCCCCAAGCTTTGCATTGAAATTCAAATCCAATATAACATTGTTAGATTTTACATCTTAGTGTAAAACACATTGATCCCATTCTTCATGAAGATACAACATAACGTTGCTGGATTTTACATTTTGGTGTACAACACATTGATCCCATTTTTGTGTGTAGCTCCAGTCATGTTCATGATAATATAATTAGATTTTGGTTGGTATTTACCAAATAATTATTTTAAACAAACAATAAATTGATTTCCTTTGAGAAATAATGACATGCAAGATACTTATTTTAAATAATGTACAAAGAATAAAAGGAAAAAATGCAGTAGAGCCTCATGATCATTTCAAGATAGATGACTGTGTATGCAAACAACTACTCTCAGTCTTCAAAATAAAAGAAATACAAATCCATACATGGTAGTTGTAATCAAAAGGAAACCAACTTAGAAATTGTCTACACCTTCATTTCCAACCTCTCATCCCAAATCTTTGTTTCTGCCAATAGCTTGCATCAATGACTAGAAAATTTGAGAAACCATCACATATATATTCAAGCAACTTAAATTAATACCACAGGTGACATGTTAGACCAACATTAAATTTTACCTTGGGCCCCTCAATATTCCAGTGCTAATTCACTATAAAATGGGGCAAGATCTAAACCTCAATTCCCATAGCTTTAATTCCACCTGCACTGCATTCAATGCTAGAAATAAAATAACTATTAGGTTTGAAAATCATATATTATTAAGTTTTTTACTTATTAAAATCATATAGAAGGAAGAACATGTTTGTTTTACTCAATTTTATAAATGGTGATAAAAAATTTAAAACATTTTCATAGTTTTAAAATTATAAACTATATAATAAGGTGTGCCAAAATGTTTTAACCATATCCATAATTAGCCTTTCAATTTATTTATTTTCAATTAAAAACCATGCCAACCAAAATATAATTATTACCTTAAGTTTATTATGTCCTAGGTGGTCTCTCTCTCTCTCTCTCTCTCTCTCTCTCTCTCTCTCTCTCTCTCTCTCTCTCTCTCTCTCACACACACACACACACACACACACACACACACACACACTTGGTGATTTCAGACTAACCTATACATGTATAATTTGTTACATCCCGATTCCTCACCAAGAAAATTTGATAGTCTATTCATGGATATTTATAGTGGACACATATGATATTGATTTTTATTTTTGACTAAGATTGAGATTTATGTATTATGGGGTAATAAAATATTTATTAGTTAGATGATGATACATGATTGCTTATTATGAGTTGGTTAAGGTATGTGGGTATAATTTAAACATATTAATGTATTGTTTCAGTTATATTATTGCTTTATGTTTATCATATGATATGATCTAATTACTTGTGTGTTGTGAGCTGTGTTGACCATTTTTCACCCAACAGGCCAAAAAATCGGTCCCCCTCTGCCCCTGTTGTGCTAGGCCATTTTCATTTTTTGATTTTGCATGAATTTGGTAATTTCTACAGACTCTACAGGTTCCGACGATTTCTACGGACTCAGCTGGTTAGTCTTTGGCACATGGAGAATCAGTTCCAGAGAGAGTACTAGGTTTTACAAGGCTTCTTCAGGCTTTGGTCTGAAGAAAATCACAATAAAAGTCAGCGTCTTTGAACCATTGAACTGGTTCAATGCCTTAGTTCAACACTTGGTTCAATCAGTTCAAGTTCAACGCTTGGTTCAATCAGTTCAAGTTCAACACAAGGTTCATTAGCAAAGTTCATCAGTTGGTTCAATGCATCAATTTAAAGGATTAGGTTCAATGCTTTGGTTCAGTTCAGTAGTTCAATGGCATTTGGTTCAATGCAAGAGTTCATCACTCGGTTCAACACCTTGTGGTTGAACCGTTGAACCGATTGAACCATTGAACCAATTTTGGTTCAACAGGTTGGTTCAACAGCTTGGTTCAAGGGTGTGCCCTATAGTTGAAGGGTATTCGAGAGTCTAGAAGTCCTTGTGGAGGGCAAGCCCAGTTCAAAGAGGCCGCCAATTCAAAGCGAAGGAGCCTAAAGAAAAAGACAAAGAGCAGCCAATTCTTGCAGACTTTTTGTTTGCAAGAAAAGGCCTGAAATAGAAAAACCATGGGGAAAAGGCCTGAAACAAAGACTCGATGACTTTTGTCAAGGATGGTGGCATCCTGAAAGCCATCAAATTTAAGCAAGTGAACTAGCCATTGGGTGACGGCCACGTGAACGTCAAATTTAACGTAGTGAAATATCTATTTGTTTTTGAACTGTTTGAGCGTCAAGCATGGAAAAGGCCCAAGTAACGCAGTGACCCACCAGAAGATCACCCCTAAGGGCTGAAAGAGTAGGAAGAAGACAAATGTAGAAAAGATAAAGCATTCAAGTGGCAAAAGGAAGGTGAGTCATTGTCAGATGAGTGACGTGACCTATTTTTTATAGTTGGCATTGATGAGGGGACAAACGACAGTCTGTTTGTGGATAAGAGGCATGGCCATGCTCTTTCATTAATGTTTGAATGCCAAAGTCAATTTTGGCAATTATGCAGTATGGTTCCAGCAGGCCTCTTCTAAAAGAATGACATCATAACAGTGGCTTTCCTCTTCTCAATGTGTTCAGCGCACATGGACCACTTACAGAAATGAGTACCAAAAATCTTTCCAAGAAGCACCAAGTTTCTCTTCCTCTTCTTATATATTGTAATTTTCTCATTTTGAGAAAAGATCCACTCTCATCCTTCAGGCAAACTCTGCCCAAAAATCTCTCGAGCTTATAAGGCAGAGCTCTGCCAGAAATATACCTTGAATTGAAACATAGCATTTCTACCTCCACTCTGAGTTTTCCATCTTTAGTATGTGTCTATGCATTTGATTCTATGTTAAGTCATTTTCTTAATGCTTTACAAAATGATTTCAGCATGTTTGGTGTATTTTTGAATTCCCTTTTACAAGTCTATCAAAAGTGTCCCTAGAGGAGAATAGGCGAAGTGGATAGGCTACTGCAGTGTGTCCCAGAATGCCTCTAGTAGTTATTTCCTCCTTGTATCTCCACAGACCCCTGACCCACTGATGCAGAAGGTTTTTCTCACTTTAGATGAAGTGTATAGGCACTTCCTTTTGGTGAAAAGTGTATATTCGGGCTGGGTGGATCACATTTTTTTGGTGTATCACCTCTCTTCCTTTTTTAGGTTAGGCTTTGTTTTTAGCATCTCTCTCTCTCTTTTCATCCCCCCCATTTTTTTACATTTTTTGTTAGCAGTAGGAGAAACTAGGGCCTAAATGATACATCAGAGGGAGCTAGCCCTCATTTAAAGACTCTCCCCTCCAGCTTCACCGGTCCCACAGGTGAGAGGGGAGTTTCCATTGTTGTGTGAAGAAGTTAGGAGCTTGGCCTCCTACCAAGGGTGCAATCTTTTGCGTCAACAGTTTCTATCACACCCAGTGGGACCAACTAAGACAAGTTGTGTCTAAAGAGTTGAAGATTTTTTGGTGTGTTCTTCAACCGACCAGCCTTTGGAGGCTTTTGCATCAACACCAATGGTGACTTCGAGTTGAATCAACTAGTTAAGCAACCTAGTGCCATCAAAAATCATTTTTGTATGTATAATTCCTTTGCACAAAATCATGGGTCTTGTGTTCCTTCCTATGACTTCGATCAGATTCAAGATTTTTAGAGAATCACCTCAAGTAGCCCTCCTAGTTGCCCTACAACGATAAGGGAAATGGCCTTGGAATTTGAGAAGTAAATGATGGAGATTGATAGACTGGAGGAGCAACACAGATATCAGCAGGAGCTGATGTATAAAGAGGAGTGTTTGTTTAGGCAAGTACAGGCCTTGCAATCCATGGAGGAGGAGGTAGCAAAATGGAGAAATCCATTTATTCAAGGCAGTCAGCCTTATGTGCCCCCTATTCTGAAGAAAGCCCCCTCTTTTGCACCAAATCCTTTCTATCAAATAGCACTTGCTCACTCCAGCTCATCAAATGCATCTGCTCTCAATCCTGTGTGTCTGGCTTTCCAACACCAGAGGGCATTAGAACAACCTCCCATGGAGATGAACCTTCTAAACTCCTTAGATCGTGAATCTTCCATTGAGGGAAATACCACCAGCTAGCACGTTCCTCTTCTAGAGACTCTTCTAGTGCATCAACAGTCTCTTCCTTACATTCCTTAACCTCTCCAAGTCTTTCAAAGTGATGTGCAAATTCCAAGTTGGAGGAAGGAATGCCAGGAACCAGCCCAGAGCCTTGAAGAGGATGATGTTGGTGACCTCCAAGAAAGACTCTTTCAAGACAACCTAGCCAAACAAATTGAAGATTTAGAGGCTAGGATGAGACTGCTTCTTGAAAGAGAGATAGAACTCCCAGACCTTATGGAGGAGCCCCAGGACCTTAGAGAAAACAAATTTGTTGCCTATTCACAAGAGCAAAATTCCAATTCTGAGATCCTGAATTGGGGGAAAATAGTAGAATCATGGGGCAAGAAGGAGGAGAAGCAAGGTTTTTCTCAAAACCTTGAAGAAGCTGAAGCTGCTCGTGCTCATGATAATGTTGACGACCTCCAGGAAAAGCTCTTCCAAGAATATCTAGCCAAGAGAATTGCAGAGTTGGAATCTAAAAAGAGATTCCTCAGCCAGTGTGTGATGGATGGTTCAGACCAAACGGCACATTCTATGTCTGAACACACCCCATATACACACTTCCAAGAGAGATATCAGGCCATACCTAATATAGATGAAGTGTTGACTAAGTGGAAAGAGGAGAATCATTTGATTCTAGCTCAAGGATTGCCTCCTCTTCAACATGGTTTTCCCACTTCACCCATTCTCAAGGAGGAACCTATTTTTTAAGAGGCAGGTGAGGAGCAAAAGAACCAATCTACAGTTCTTCAATGGGCTATCATGAGCGACAACGAAGGTGGAATCATCATTGATGCTTCTTCTGAAGACACCATCGGCAATGGAGAAGATGCAGGGCATGCATATATGCAAATGTTCCAGCAATATGAAGAGGAAAAAAATCATGGTGAGCTCTCTCCCCCTTGTTCGATGAACTTCCTTATTGCTTGGATGAGGAGTATGACTATGTTGAGGAGCTAGAGTTGGAGGAGGATCAGGAGATTACCTTTGAACATCTAGAGATCCTGATCTTTGAGGAGGAAAAGGAGAGGTCTGTCTTCTTGGAGGAAGGCCTTGAAGAAGAAAGCTTTAAACAAAGAGGTGATGTTATGTGGGATGAGAAATCATTTTGTGAGTCCATTTCAGACATCACCATAGTCACCGTTCTTCAAGAAGGCTAAGAGGGAGCAAAAGATGAGTCTGACAGAGTCTGCAACGAGGTAAAAGGAAACAAGTCAGACCACGATGCATTGAAGAGGGAATGTGCATATCAAAGGGATTATGGCGATGAGCCAGTAACCACAAATTTTTTGGTGAAGAGCACCAGCATGAAGGACCAACATTCAACAAGCCTCTAGCGACAAGAAGAATACATGTATGTTGGAGGCATGTTTGAATCTGATCCACTCAGATACTAGCCAAACCAGGTGTCAGGCAAGAGGAGCAAGTCACCAAATATCCTTTTCGTTCAGCTACTTGCCTGCCACCATAAGTCTTCTTTCTAGGAAGGGGACTTAAGAAATTTTCCCTTTGATCTAGGGGGAAGCAAATATTCTTGGTTAGCTGTATATATTAGTTTGCTTTCAATTTCTTTCCTGCTTTCCCTAAGTGTAGTTTGCACAGGTAGTGTTTTTTAACCTTGTGTGTTTCCCTTTGCATGTGGGGTAAGAGGCTCCGTGTTTGATTCTTGGATCTTTTGGGGCTGTTGTTAACTTTGTTCAAGCTACATCTGACTCCATGCCTAATGGACTGCAAGGCAACTGGTATTTAAGCATAGTAGGCATGCTTTCTATGGGAGTTGCCAATCTGTTGACCATTTTTTGCCCAATAGGCCAAAAAATTGGTCCCCCTCTGCCCCTGTTGTGCTAGGCCATTTTTATTTTTTGATTTTGCATGAATCTGGTGATTTCTACAGACTCTACAGGTTCGGGCAATTTCTATGGACTCAACAGGTTAGTCTTTGGCACATGGAGAATCAGTTCTAGAGAGAGTGTTGGGTTTTACAAGGCTTCTTCAGGCTCTGGTTTGAAGAAAATCACAAGAAAAGTCGATGTCTTTGAACCATTGAACTGGTTCAATGCCTTAGTTCAACGCTTGGTTTAATCAATTCAAGTTCAACACTTGGTTCAATCAGTACAAGTTCAACACAAGGTTCATTGGCAAAGTTCATCAATTGGTTCAATGCATCAGTTCAAAGGCTTAGGTTTAACGTTTTGGTTCAGTTCAGCAGTTCAACAGCCTTTGGTTCAATGCAAGAGTTCATCGCTCGGTTCAACGCCTTGTGGTTGAACCGTTGAACCGATTGAACCATTAAACCAATTTTGGTTCAACGGGTTGGTTCAACAGCTTGGTTCAAGGGTGTGCCCTACAGCCAGAGGGCAGCTGAGAGTCTAGAAGTCCTTGTGGAGGGCAAGCCCAATTCAAAGAGGCCTCTAGTTCAAAGCAAAGGAGCTCGAAGAAAAAGACAAAGAGCGGCCAATTCTTACAGACTTTTTGTCCATGGGAAAAGACCCAAAACAAAAAAACTATGGGGAAAAGGCCTGAAACAAAGACTCGATGACTTTTGCCAAGGACAGTGACGTCTTAAAAGCCATCAAATTTAAGCAAGTGAACTAGCCGTTGGGTGACGGGCGTGTGAACGTCAAATTTAACGTAATGAAATATCCATTTGTTTTTGAACTGTTTGAGCGTCAAGCATGGAAAAATCCCAAGGAACATAGCAACCCACCAAAAGATCGCCCCTGAGGGCTGAAAGAGCAGGAAGAAGACAAACGCAAAAAAGACAAAGCATTCAAGTGGCGAAGGGAAGGTGAGTCATTGTCATATGAGTGGCGCAACCTATTTTTTGTAGTTGGCATTGATGAGGGGACAAATGGTAGTCTGTTTGCGAAAAAGAGGTGCAGCCATGCTCTTTCATTAATGTTTGAATGCCAAAGTCAATTTGGGTGATTATGCAGTATGGTTCCAGTAGGCCTCTTCTGAAGAATGACATCAGTAACAGTGGCTTTCCTCTTTTTGATGTGTTCAGCGCACATGGACCACTTGCAAAAATGAGCGCCAAAAATCTTTCCAGGAAGTGCCAAGTTTCTCTTCCTCTTCCTATATATTATAATTTTCTCATTTTGAGAAAGATCCACTCTCAGCCTTAAGGCAAACTCTGCCCAAAAATCTCTCAGGCTTATAAGGCAGAGCTCTGCCAGAAATTTACCTTGAATCGAAACATAGCATTTTTACCTCCACTCTGAGTTTTGCATCTTTAGTATGTGTCTATGCATTTGATTATGTGTTAAGTCATTTTCTTAATGCTTTGCAAAATGATTTCAGCACATCTGGTGCATTTTTTAGTTCCCTTTTATAGGTTTGTCAGAAGTGTCCCTAGAGGAGAATAGGTGAAGTGGATAGGCTGTTGCAGTGTGTCCTAGAACGCTTCTAGTAGTTATTTCCTCCCTGTATCTCCACGGACCCCTGACCCACTGATGTAGAAGGTTTTTCTCACTTCAGATGAAGTGTATAGGTGCTTCCTTTTGGTGAAAAGTGTATATTCAGGCTAGGTGGATCACATTTTTCTGGTGTATCACCTCTCTTCCTTTTTTAGGTTAGGCTTTGTTTTTAGCATCTCTCTCTCTCTTTTCATCCCCCCCCCTTTTTTTTACATTTTTTGTTAGCAGTAGGAGAAACCAGGGCCTACATGATACATCAGAGGGAGCTAGCCCTCATCTAGAGACTCTCCCCTCCAGCATCGCCGGTCCCACAGGCGAGAGGGGAGTTTCCATTGTTGCGTGAATATTCAAGAGCTCGGCCTCCTGCCAAGGGTGCAATCTTCTGCGTCAACAAGGTGGATGCACAAGAATTCATCCTTCAAATGTGATCAGGCAGAACATCATCAGAGAAAGTGATGTAGATGGAAATATCAAAGGTCTACAGAGAGCTAGTGAAACCTTGCACACATCACAGTAGTTAGTCATGGTGGAAATGCATTTAATTGCTTATGATATTTTTTGATATTTGTTTGGAGTGTTTGTTTTAAGTGGTTTGCCAGAATAAGTAAAATATAGAAGTGAATTCCTTTGTGTTTTTAGTATGTTTTGCCATTGATAATGGCAGGAACAAATTTAGCAAAGGTAAATTTAAAATGTAGATTATTTATGAATTTTTGAATTTGTCATTTAAATTTGCTTAGATATAGTTAGATTCTAATTTGATTTAATTAAAAATATGAAATTGGGCATTTCATATTTAAAAAGGAATTATCATGAAAAAGGAAAAAAGACAAAGAAATTAAACAAAAAGAAAAAAATAGCTAAAAATTATAAAATCTAATATATATATTAAAATATCAAAAATAATAATAATAAATAAATAAATAAATAAAATATTTAAAACAAAAAAAAGAGCTTCGCTTACTTTAAAAAGAGATACTCTTGGAAGAGAAGGAAATCATAGTGTTTTCTTTGAGGAAAAAAAAGAAGTGTAGTAGAGAAGCAAAATTAAGAGGAAACAAAGAGGCATTGGATGGGAAGCGGGGTGAAAGAACAAATCAACAAAAGAAAGAATATTCAGTGGGAATTAATAAATAATCAAACCAAGTAGGTGTTGTTATTCAATTTTAAATAATTATGTTGAGTATTAAAATGGTTAAGGAGGAATAAATTGTAGAGAGCTATATTTAGTAGATTAAAATCACTTCCTTTGAATTATGTCATCATTTTAACTGTATTTTTCAACCAGTAAGGAATAGCAATTGGGATCAATTTTTAATAGATTTCCCAGCCCTTTGTAAACTGATGAATCGCTAAAATATTCTTAAAGTCATTGTAGATTAGTTTTTTTACCCTGTATAGTTTTTTGGATCGCTAGAACAATTTAATAGCCATTATGAAGTATACTTGAGTCGTTATTTACTCTAGGGCATTGCTGTGTATAGGGGTGTTGGATAGTAATACTATGTATACATCTTGATAAGTATATATATACTTTTAAACATGCAGTTGGTTTGTTGATGTACCAGTAATTTAATATTTATAAGAAGGGACTTGTTCATATTTATTTTAATTTGCTAATGTTATAGCGCTAATGCCAGACAAATAAGTCTCAGGGTAACAATCCATTTTATGATTTTTATATTCTGGTCAATATATGTTACAGGGTAATCTATTTTTTATAACTTATTGTTATTAGGGTATTCTATATTTTTGTGGATATACTTTCTATTTCCATATATTACTATGATACTTACTCTAAAATCAATACCCTAATGGTTTATGATTGTTACAAGGTATTTTGGCTATAACATTCTGTCATTAGCAGGGTTGTTTAATATAGAAATCATACAACAATCATATGTACTGAGCATATGCGGTTAATGTTATAGCGTTAATGACATATAAACAAGCGTTGATGTTAGATAAACATTAGGTAAGTATGTTATGTAATGGTAATTCACACATTAGCGTTGAACTATTAATTTAAATTTATCATGTTTTAATAGTGGGATTGTTAAAACAAAATTCTCAATTATTTATAGCAATAAATGAGGATAGATAAATATATTTTCACCCTAGTTATATTTTATTTAAGAAAAATATATATATATATATATATGCTAATTTGTTATTCACTTAGTTATATAAAACTTTACTTTGTCCTTCCTATAGGGATTGAAGGGCATTGTAATTTGCATCAGTGGTAAGAGTATACTATTTTGATATAAAAAAAACTAAGTGGAAATATTGATGATGTACCCATCCATTTATAGTTTTAATATATATATAAATTCTTCCATTTTATTTTGATATTGTAAATATTGATACTTTGGAGGGATGTCAAATAGTGTATATATAATATGATGAACTTACGGAGTGCCTATATAAATGGACTATTAACATGAATATATATATATATATATATATGATGGAAATGATCTTATAGTAGAAACATGTTTAGCTAAGTAAAGTCAAGAATAATCAGGATGACATATATTGGTGTTTGCTAAGTATAGGAATCTTATTACCAACCATAGTATAAATAAGATATCATTTACTTGATTATAGCCTAGTTATAATGGATATAATGTTAACATATTGATAGTTTATACTGATTAATTGAAAGCCCTACCAAATCGGTATATATGTATAATTACATAATTGTTGATACTGTGTATGGTTGCACTCCAACCCGATTGTGTATATAGGTTGAGATCATTTGGTATAAGGGATATAAATGTTAAATACCATGTCATTTGTGCCCTCTCAACTTTTAAATGTTTAATACTAAAATCTCAACTCATAAGTATACTTGTATTGCTAAAAGTGGATCAAATGGTTCATAAGTTGGTTTATGCCTTGATTGTTCCATGAGTGGTTATTGTATTGTGTGCATACAAATACTATTGTAGAGGATCTTGATCTTATGTTTGCCCCTGATGGCTGATAGGAATCATATTCATTTAGGTATAACTAAGATTAGGAGATGATTGACACTTTTAAAACCATAGTTGTATATTGGTATAGGCAACATTGCCACCTGTGAAACTTATGAGTTTTGGGAGGTTATAACATATAAGGATTGGTTCCAAAAATAGAGAGTTATGAGATTGTACTAAATAAGACATAGGATCCTAAATTGCATTTAATGATAGATACATATTTATAACTTGGGATGGGTCTTCATTATTCGAGAATAGTTATGTGTTTTGAGATCCTCATTTAAATTTAGGAAGCTCTTGTTCTAAAGTATAAATGAGTAGTAGTATAGTGTTTTCATATCATTTGATGTATGTATAATTACTCATATATAGGGATTATACCTATAATTAAATATAAGGTTGCAATAAGTCTTAATGTGTTTGTGGGACCAAAAACTACAACCATATTAAAATAATATTTTGGAATATAGAATGATATGCTTAAATGAATGCTATAACGGGTTTATGAGTCTTCAATTTTAGTGCACATGATTGATTGATTGTTTATTAAATGTATTTTATATCAAATACTTGTGTGTGTAGTACATGTTATCGGAGTGTAAAAATGTATAATTACTTGGTTATAGCTAGCATATAATGAGACATTGTGATGCATGTTTGTAAGTATGTTACTTTGGTATGTTAGTATGTAGTTTAAAAGTAAGATATACCCAAGTGGTATAATTTTGTACTTGCTTTATTTTTACTGTGTGGGTCATATGATACTTGTAATCATGAGTTTGGTTGTGTTATTATGTAGCTGGGAGCCTATAATAATATGTGATATCATAGAGTACTATAGTATAAATGAATGTTGTACTCAAATGGTACATAATATAATTTTTATGACCAAACTCATATGTATGAATGACTGATTTATTGTATGCATGCTACTTATTACTATGACTTGCATGTTTTGTATCAATTTGTAAGGCTTTGTGGATACATGTATACAATCTTTGAGAGTGTAGTGTATACCAATATGGATGCTATGATAGTATGTTATTGATTGTGTGGGAACTATGACTTGCTTCTTTATACGTAGATATAAGAATAAAATATTATGTTTCAATGTATTTAAAACTACTTTATGTGATTGATTATGGAAAACTAGTAGTTATTTTTGTCCAAATTTGGCCTACATGCCTAGTTCAAAATGAGAAGCTAAGCAGAGTCTTGGTTGAATAAGTGACCTAATGTCACAAGAATCATATAGATTTTGAGAGGAGATCACATAGAATTTACAACCTTTTGAAACACTTTAAACAAGCTTAAAGTGTGATCTAATTAACCTTCAAGGGATAGGTCTGTTGGGTGAATATTTTGTCACCAGATAACTGATGGGCAAAATAGGTTGTTTCAACCATAGCATAGGGAGATTGATTGGCCAAATGTGCAGGTTTACCATATCAAAAGGGGACAAATCTCTCCTCTCATCAAAGGAAGGTTCCCTATAACTATAAAAAGTGTTATATACTATATATATAAGCATAAAATAACACTCAAGGGTAGGATAACACCATCCATCTCTTTTTTTTAGAGATGATGTTCACAGACATGAGAGAATTCTGGTGAAAACACTAAAAGCACTTCTCTTCTTTTAGAAGTGATCTGCAATAAACAGCAGGAATTCTTTCTAAAAAGTAATTGATAAGTAAATGCAATGGGGTGCAATAACTAGCAAAATGAGGTGTAGCACAAAGTCTCCACTTCAACTACCAAAGAGTGAAATATGAATGACAATGAGGGCACAAAGTCATCCCAAGATCCTTTAGACAGAAATAAAAAATAAAACACGCTAAAGACAATTGTGGCAGGACAAAGTCTCTCCACAGTTGGCTTCAGGACACCTTCCTGGTTACTTCCACTAGCTCTGCTTATTTAATTAAATAGACAAGAACGCATCCAGGAAATAGACATAAGAACAATTTCCTCAATAACACAAGATATTTTAGCACAAATTCTGAAAGGTCACTTGCTTTCTCATTCAGATAACGAAATATGATTAACAATCTGAGCTCAAAGTCTCAATAATGCCTTTTAATTTGGGTAGAGTTTTGCTTCTAATAATAGAGAGATATCCTTTGCATAAAATAAGAGATTATAATATATAGCAGCCAAGAAAGACTTGGCACTTTGTTTCTTGAAATGGCCCATGCTGCATTCAATGCCTTGAATGCATTTTCAGTTCTGTCAAAGGGCCATGCTAGAACAGGGCATCAACCTTAACTATGGCGTCTCAATTCATCTCAAATGTCTCCTCCAAAGTATAGGTTGCCTGGTCCTCTTTTTGATATTTATGCAGCTGTCCACTTCGCCTTTACTCAATAGAGAAAAATAGGCCGCATCCTTGAGTGCTCACACTCTCTAATGTCCACCTAGTGGACTATTTTACCAATTAGACATAACTCCTACACAGATATTTTTGGTCTTTCTACATCATTCCCTCTTTCCTTGTTATATTTTTACCTTTTCTCATGATCTGAGCTCTCGGGCTATCTCTTCCCTTTCTGCTAGCTCTTTTGGCTTCTTCTTTAGCTGGTCACTAAGTTTGTTTTAAGATTCTGTGCCATATTTGAAAATCAACAAATATTTTATTACCTTGAATTTGACATCTGCAGGGATGTCATTGGTCATTGGTTGTTTGAACCACTTTGAACCTTGAACCTTTGAACCATGAGAGTGTATTGGTTCAATGGTTCAATGGTTTGAATGGTCCTATCGGCTCCTTGGTTCAATCGGTTGAACCGTCTCTTCGAACTTGTCTCTAGAATCTTCCACTTCCTTCCTTTACTTGAAGCTTCCTTGTGAACTTTGAACTTCTTGAACTGGTCGAACTCTTTGAATCATTTGAACCTATGAACCATTTCGGTTCAAAGTTCAACAGTTCAACAATTCATTCTCTTTCTTTGAATCCTTTGATTCTCGAAGTCTTTTGAACACTATTAAACCTTGAACCTTTGAACCTTGAACCATTTTAGTTCAAATTTCAATGGTTCATTCTCTTTCTTTGAATCCTTTGAAGTTTCAAACTCTCTGGATTCTTTTCTTTTCTGTTGAACTCATTGAACCTTTGAATGTTGAACTCTTTTGGTTCAAGGTTCAACGGTTCACTGGTTCATTATTTTCTCTTTGAATCCTTTGTTCTTCTAATTATTTTGAACTTTATTGAACTCGTTGAACCTTTGAACTTTGAATCTTTTGGTTCAAGGTTCGATGGTTCAATCTTTCTCCTTCAAAATCTTTTTTTATTTAAGTCTTTTGATCTTATTGAACAAGTTGAACCTTTGAACTCATTGAACCATTTTGGTTCAAGGTTCAATGATTCAACAGTTCAACCTTTATTTTTTGAATCCTTCTTTTCTTTAAGTCCGTTGAAGTCTTTGAACTTTTGAACCTGTCAAAGTCTTCGAACTTTATAGATCCTTTGAAGTGGTTGAACTTCCTTGAACTCTTTGAAGCGCTTAACTCTTTTTAAACCTTTGAAACTTTTGAACCACTTTGAACCTTTGAACTTGTGAAAGTTCAAGGTTCATTGGTTCATTGGTTCAATAGTTCATTCCACTTCTTTAAATCTTGCAGATGAGTCTTTTGATTGAACTTCGGTGTTGAACTAGCTTTGAAAGTGCCTAAGTGTTTGGAAGTTGTTCCTTTATGAGAGCCCACCTGTTGAAGTTGTTAAACCCGTTGAATCTACGAGTTCCTTAGCTGAAAATGCTTGAATAATTGAAGAACTTGAGCACTCAGAACATTTTTTTGAGAAGGAAAGAGAGAATTTTGGCCTGTACAACCAAAATAGTTGATATGTTGTCCCCAAAAACAAGTGACAAATTTTGGGAACAACAGCTGGCTCCAGTTAGAGAACTTCCATTAATTGTAAAAACAATCAAAGGGAGTAGAATGTAGAATCTCCAGTACCTTTAAGTATGTCATTGGGCTATGGAGTCATGCTACCCAAAAAGAAAGGTGCAAAAAAAAACAAATAAAAATGAACAACACAAAACAAGCTAAAGACTATACAAAAATTATACATATGTACAAGCTGATCTTATTTGATACTTCAAGGATTGAAGTGCTTCAGATGCCACCCACTGTGAGATAGTGAAAATGGTGTTTTGTCTTGATATATCAACAAGAAACTATTTTCTCTCTAGAAGTGATGATTGGTGAATGGACCTCTCCACTATGAATCAAATTTTTTGTGCATTCTTTTTGGTTCTCTCTTCTTGCCCCATGGCAAGACGTGGTCTCCAATTTGAAAACTATAAATCCTTACTCTCTTGGTGAAGAATTTCTTTTCCTTACTTTGGCACACAGTAGTATGGTCCACTATCACAGCTTGTTGCTCTTTTGGCCTAGTGAAACACATGATTTGATTGTCAGCATCAAATACCTGTCAATGGTTAGCTTTATTAGGCACACTTGGTTGAAAGACCAATTCGATAGTGTACTTATTATCTTTGAAATTAGGGTGAAAAACCATGAAGGTTCCAAGGACAACCAATGAATTTGCATGATTATGAAGCTCTCTAGGTACTGCAGATATATTAAATGCATCAAAACTTTCAATATAGTCCCATACTAGATTGCGGTAATGGCACAATCTTTTGTTCCTAGTTTGACACAGGTTCCTCACCTAACAAACCAACAACTCAGCATCTCCTTTGGCATGAAGGATCTTGACACCTTTGTCTTTAACAGCCTTCAACCCAAGTAACAGAGATTCATACTCAGCAGTGTTGTTGGTGTTGCTGAACTATAACTTGTATGAAGAAGGAAAAATATCTCCTTGAGGAGATATCAACACAATCCCAAATCCAACACCAGTATAAGAATTGTTGCCATCAAATTCCAAGATCCAAACATTATCATAAATTGATCTTCTATCAGATTTTTCTTCATTAGAGAGAGATCTTTTTTCATCTATACTGCGCCCTACCAATTCTTTTGATATCTTATTTGAATCAATTTTTGGATCGCCACCTACAAGACTTTCATCTGTTGTAATAGGAACATCTTCAGTAGACAAAAAATAATTATCCCTACCTGAAGACTCAAATAGAATTTGGGCTTCAAGTGCTGATGTTTGAGTGACAACATATTTTTGCCTCTTTTTCAGGGAGCAGCCTCTGCATGATGCCTTTGACAAGGATCCTTACTTCAGATAGGTCCATACTTAACTCGCCACCAACATCCTTGTAGAAATTTCATCTAAATAGAATGCCCTAGGAGGATGGGATGTCAGCCATCAGGATTGTCATCTTTATTCTCTTATCCAAAAATGTTACAAATTCAAATTGGGCGTCCTTGATTTGTCCTAGTAGTGGCACTTATTTATTCTCCATGGAGAAACATCTCCCAAATGTCTTATTTAGTGTGAGACCAAGGGATTCTGCCATTTTGGTGGGCATGACATTGTCAGATGCACCTGAGTCTATTATGCAGTTGTTCAGTTTGTGACCATTTATCAACAGGGAGACATAAAATGGTTTTGTCTTCTTAGAAGCAGGAGGAGGAGTAATGACAAAGTTATTCTAGGTGGATGTGGGAGTCACCTTTGGAACAGTTGGTCTTGTAGGGATGGTTTTATTCTTTACACATTGAACCAACTTATCTAACTATTTAGGGTTGGATTACAGGAATTCAAATTTAAACATTTGAATTTTAGTTTTCTTGACATGGTCAATTATATCAAATGTCTGAAATGAATTAAGAACAGGGGAAGGTAGTTCATCCTTCTAGTTTTTAGGAGGGGTGGTACTGGTCTGCGAATTTGAAGTTGAAAATGAAGGAATGGTTAATGTACTTACCTTTTTAGTGATCACTGGGTCCTTTGATTGAAAAGGCAGAGCGGTTGCCCGCTTAGCAATTGAAATTACTGGTTGAGAATGCTCATCTTTTTTTTATCAGCTTGTTGGGTTAACTAGTTCTGTGATCAAGTGAATACAACGTATGATCCATTAACTACTTCACCTTTACTTATGGGTTCATCCTGGTAATTCAGGAAACCAATGTTGGAGTTACTAGTTGATTCTTCTTGGTCTATTGCAAAGAGATCAGTGTCATCTTCGAGGTTCAACTCAAGTTGGAAAGAGAAATTTGATTCTATTTTAAGGTATCCAATTACTGAGTTGGTTGGAGCTACTTTAATAACAAGTTTTCCCTGAGGGGGAGGAATATGATTTGGCTACCCTTGATTCCTAGCAGCATTGCCTTGGTATGACTGATTGTGGAATGTCTTCCTTAGTATATCTTGGTATGAAGGAGGAGCAGACATCCCTTGCACCATTTGCTTTTTGAGAGCTACCAACTCATTTTCCAGCTTTTACACCATAGGATCAGTGGTGCCTATAGATGTATATTCAAAGGATGAAGAAGATTTACCTCTATTAGGATCTCTCTTTATCTTCTCTGCCAAGATGAGATCATCTTCCACCTCAGTAGCCAAATCTTGTGCAACAACAAGGTCTATGTGGCCATCCCATCTCAGCAAAAAACTCACTTTTGGACGCTGAGAATTGATGAAAAAACATTTAAGGTTCTTAGTTGTTGGCTAAGCAATGGTAAGAATCCTATTCCTCAGCTTGTCAAACTTGGCTATGAAATCCCTTATAGGTTCATGAGGCTCTTTCTTCATTTGTGTGAGTTGGGCCAGCAGGGTATGCGCATCTTTTGTAGGCTTGAACCTAGCTTCAAATTTGATTTTGAAGGTGTTCCAGTTAGTCACAGTTTGGGCTTATAGATGATAGAACCAGTCTATAGCAGTGCCTTGTAATGTTCTACAAACAACCTGACTAATATGTCCTCATACTCCATGCCTATCACACCACAGGCTATGCTGAAGGTTGTAATATGTTCATCAGGGTGAACTCTCCCATCGCCATAGAATTTGGGGAAATTCTTCCTGGAACTACGTGGTAGCTCATGTAAAGGTGGAGTTAAATTGAGTGGGCCAAAATAGTTATCCCTAGGGCCTTGAACTGCCATTATTTGACTACTAAAGCGAGGGATAACAAATGCTTGAGAGGTGTGTATTGATAAATCTCTACTAACAATAGAAATAGATGCTTTGCTGGGTAATGGAGACCAAATTTTGGTAGGAGAAAACTCTTGGTTCGTTGAAGGTGAGATGGAGAAGAAAATAGGTCAAAATTACTTTGTTGTACCAACTCGAATATAGGGTCAACAATACCTTTAGATCTCTGGCTTCACGTATACTATGGATCTTCTAGAGTGTAAAACTTTAAATGGATAAGGATAGGGACTACTTCAATTTGAAGCTTGAGGCTTCAAGTTGCGCATTCTTCCCCAGGGAAGTCACCAAAAATTGTTGGCGTGAAGTTGGCAATGTTCTTTCCTACTTCACGTCGTTCCCCAGTAGAGTCGCCAAAAATTGTTGGTGCAAAGGTGGAGGAAAATGGTAATGGAAAAGGACTTAGAATAGTGAAGAAAAAGGATAAGGAAAAGAAATGAAACTACTCATTCTTTCCAATTGGCGTGGAGCTGCCAGAGAATTGACTTTTGAACTAAAACACTTGATCTCTAGCATCTCTAGTTTTGCAGATCAGAGTATATAATGGAATTGGAGAAGGCTATAATGATAATGGATAAGACATAGGTGATGCTTTAATCTGAATCTTAAGGCTTCAAAATGTGCAAAATTGTTGTGTCTCCAGTGGAGTCACCAAGAACTGTGGGCGTGAAGCTGGGAGTGTTCTTTTCTACTTCACGTCGTTTCCAAGCAGAGTCGCCAAAAACTATTGGGTGAATATTTTGTCACCAGCTAACTAATAGGCAAAATAGGTTGTTTCAACCACAACATAGGGAGATTGATCGGCCAAATGTGTAGGTTTACCACATCAAAAGGGGACAAATCTCTCCTCTCATCAAGGGGAGGTTCCCTATAATTATAAGGTGCTATATACTATATATATAAATAGAAAATAACACTCAAGGGTAGGATAACACCATCCATCTCTCTTTTTTCAGAGATGATGTTCACAGACATAAGAGAATTTTGGTGAAAACACTGAAGGCACTTCTCTTATTTCAGAAGTGATCTACAACAAATAGCAGGAATTCTTTTTGGAAAGTAACTGATAAGTAAATGTAACAGGGTACAATAACTAGCAGAATGAGATGTAGCACAAAGTCTCCACCTCAACTACCAAAGAGTGAAATATGAAGGACAATGAGGGCATAAAGTCATCCCAATATCTTTTAAATAGAAATAGAAAATAAAACACACTAAAGACAATTATGGCAACACAAAGTCTCTCCACAGTCGGCTTTAGGACACCTTCTTGATTACTTCCACTAGTTTTGCTTATTTAATTAAATAGACAAGACTGCATCTAGGAAATAGACATAAGAGCAATTTCCTCAACAACACAAGCTATCCAGCACAAAGTCTGAAAGGTCACTTGCTTTCTCATTCAGATAACGAAATATGATTAACAATCTGAGCTCAAAGTCTCAGTAATGCCTTTCAATTTGGGTAGAGTTTTGCTTTTAATAACAAAGAGATCTCCTTTGCATAAAATAAGAGATTATAATATATAGCAGCCAAGAAAGACTTGGCACTTTGTTTCATGGAATGGCCCATGTTGCATTTAATGCCTTAAATGCATTTTCAATTCTATCAAAGGGCCATGCTAGAACAGGGCATCGACCTTAATTATGGCATGTCAATTCATCTCAAATGTCTCCTCTAAAGTATAGGCCGCCTGGTCCTCTTCCTGATATTTGTACAGTTGTCCACTTCGCCTTTACTCGATGGAGAAAAATAAGATGTGTCCTTGAGTGCTTATGCTCTCTGATGTCCACCTGGTGGACTATTTCACCAACTAGAAATAACTCCTACACAAATATTTTTAGTCTTTCTGCATCGTTCCCTCTTTCCTTATTGTATTTTGCCCTTTTTTCATGATTTGAGCTCTCGAGCTATCTCTTCCCCTTTTGTTGGCTCTTTCAGCTTCTTCTTCAGTTAGTCATTGAGTCTGTTTTAAGGTTCCATGCCATATTTGAAAATCAATAAATATTTTGTTACCTTGAATTTGATGTCCACAGGGATGTCATTAGTCATTGGTTGCTTGAACCACTTTGAACCTTGAACCTTTGAACCATGAGAGTGCATTGGTTTAATGGTTCAATAGTTTGGATGGTCCTATCAGCTCCTTGATTCAATCGGCGCCATGGTTCAATTAGTTGAACCATCTCTTCGAGCTTGTCTCTATAATCTTCCACTTCCTTCCTTTACTCAAAGCTTCCTCATGAACTTTGAACTTCTTGAACTAGTCAAACTCTTTGAACCATTTCAACCTATGAACCATTTCAATTCAAAGTTCAACGGTTCAGCAGTTCATTCTCTTTCTTTGAATCCTTTGATTCTCTAAGTCTTTTGAACTCTATTAAACCTTTGACCCTTTGAACCTTGAACCATTTTGGTTCAAATTTCAACGGTTCATTCTCTTTCTTTGAATCCTTTGAAGTTTTGAACTCTCTGGATTTTTTTTTTTTTGTTGAACTCATTGAACCTTTAAACTTTGAACTCTTTTGGTTTAAGGTTCAATGGTTCAATGGTTCATTCTTTGCTCTTCAAATCCTTAGTTCTTCTAAGTCTTTCAAATTTTATTGAACTCATTGAACCTTTGAACTTTGAACTCTTTTGGTTCAAGGTTCAACGGTTCAATAGTTCAATCTTTCTCCTTCGAAGTCTTCTTTTGTTTAAGTCTTTTGATCTTATTGAACTAATTGAACCTTTGAACTCGTTAAACCATTTTGGTTCAAGGTTCAACGGTTCAACAGTTCAACCTTTATTCTTCAAAGCCTTCTTTTCTTTAAGTCCGTTAAAGTCTTTGACCCTTTGAACCTGTCGAAGTCTTTGAACTTTCTAGATCCTTTGAAGCGGTTGAACTTCCTTGAACTCTTTGAAGCACTTAACTCTTTTTGAACCTTTGAAACTTTTGAACCACTTTGAACCTTTGAACTTTTGAAAGTTCAAGGTTCAATGGTTCATTGGTTCAATGGTTCATTCCACTTCTTTGAAGCCTGCCAATGAGTCTTTTGATTGAACCTCGGCGTTGAACTAGTGTTGAAAACACTTAAGTGTTTGGAAGTTGTTCCTTTATGAGAGCCCACATGTTGAAGTTGTTGAATCCATTGAACATGCAAGTTTCTTCGCTAAAAATTCTTGAATAAGTGAAAACTTGAGCACTCAAAACATTTTTTTGAGAAGGGAAGAGAGAATTTTGGCCTCCAGGACCAAAATAGTTGATATGTTATCCCCAAAAATAAGTGATAGATTTTGTGAACAACAAGGTCTATAATTGTAAATAAAGGGTCTAAGTAATTTTCATGGTGTCCAAGCATTTAGGATCAAGAACCAAGTTTTACAAGCCTTAAAAGATCATCAAATCTTTGAAAGATTGAGCAAAATATGGACTGTGCAATTTTAAAGAACCAGACGGTCACCAAGATGTCATATAGAAATAAATGGATCAGTTCACTAGGGCATTTTATAAATGTACCTCAAGAATCCTCATAAGCAAAAGTATTTTAGTGAAACATTGTTCTTCATCCCAAGATCATATCCTACAAATTTCATGTCCATGCAAGCTCACAAGCCTAAGTTATGGAGCTTCCAAAGTTGGACCTACAACATAAGATGTCCATGCTAATGTCATGTTTGAGCTCTTTAAAATAACTGTTTGGGTTCAAAATGTCTTTAAAAGGTTTAAAGTTGATAAATATCTAACATTCCACTTAAGCTTGCATACTAACACATGAGATATAATGGTTTGTACTGGGGTTAAATAAGACAAAAGGTCCCTAGGTTAATGCCCTTTAAAGAGTTATAAGTTAGACAATATATGACGATGTTGATCAACCAAGCGAAGATCCAATGGTGTGAGGTGACTAATAATAAGGTGAGTCCCATTTAGATCAATGATCAGCATTTAATTATATCAAAGATCTAATGGTGCATAGTGATTGATATAAAAGTGGGCCCAATTAGATCTATGATACGTGTGAGCTCGTACTTTTAGAAATATGATTATCATTGATGTTAAAAGGGACATTATGAGCATGTCATGATATAAAAGATTAAATGTTTTGATTATAGGATATGCAAAGGATCCTATTAAAGGTAAAAAATAATTGGAATGTGTGTATGCATGATTGGAATTCATTTGGTTCTTCATATTGATCATCTAGATATTTTGGGTTTATGATAGAAAAGATGAGAAGGCATTTTTATAACAATACGATTGCCACGTGTGAATGAATATGGGGGATCTAGTCACATGGTTTTGATCACATTATTCCCTAGTAGTTGTGTATTGAATCCCAAGTCACGTAATGTAGTGCGACATAAGATATCCTTGATCAAAGTTGAGCTCCAAGCCATTTTGATAGTGTTTTCCAACACTTAGTCAAAATTGCAGATTCCAAGAAATAGACAAACAAGCATTTTCATGATGTCATATCTTGCATGTATGAAGACTTTACGAGTAAATGGTTATATGGATGGAATCCCTTATGTAAGAGGATCATATGTGCTAATTTGTAGGTCATGTCATTAAGCACAAAAAGAGTTATACAAGTACAAAGTTAGCCTTCTAGGCATATTGAAATGGTCTCCATACTTAGACAAAACCTGCACAAAGTCTTACAAAGTTGTCATGCTTTTAAAAAGATCATTTATAGACATTTACAAAGGAAACAGATAGAATATTTGTGATGGGGTTTTCATGAGCATCTTGAATATGTGGTCCACAGGCTCAAAGAAGAAGAATGAGCTCATAATTGAATTATCTTTGCTCTTAGATAAAATAAGGTTGCTCAGTTAATCCCTAAGGGTTTATGTCATGGCATCAATAGACACTTTATATTTTGATGTCAACTGTATATAGTCGAGACTTGGTAGGTTAAATTATAACTTAAGCCTTTATCATTATTGTAAAATTGACCCCTCAACCTAATAATAATTGGCTTGAGCAGTGATTAAAGGACTTGATATTTCCTAAGTCTTAGACTTTATATTATGTCCTAGCTTGATCAATGGCTAGTGCTTAATCATACAAAGATGATTCAAAGAAGTGTAGAGAAGTCAATTTGTCAAAAGGACCTTCAAGTTAATATGCAAGTGACAAGTGTCACAATCATGAAGCCTACACAGTAAATCAACGAAGTGGTTTAAAGTCAAAAGGTCAATGAGCAATGTGCGATTTTCAAGTGTCTCAATAGTGGAAACTAAAAACAATATGTAAAAGGCACGTGTTAATGCCAAGTGTCACTCTCTCAAGAGCTAATCGGACATAAAGATTGGGCTTGTCAAAAGATATGACAGTGAGTGGGTGATCATATAAAGAAGATCCAATAGAGCGAGTGGACTCAGATAGAATAAAGTGATTGATGTTTATTGACAAAATGGTGAGTTAAGGATTGAGCATGTTTAAGAAGATTGATGAAGTGAAAGTGATCCAAAGATATAGGAAGTAGGGAGATCAGATAAAGAGCTTGACATTTAACGTCTAGACAGAGATAAAGAATGTTCATCTTTGGAGATCTAATAGCATGTGGAAGCTTGAATTAGGAAGATCAAAGAATGCATTTTTAGGGTGATAAAGCTAAATTTTAGAAGCATACAAAGATCATATGGATAGTGTGATCTTTTCAGAATGTGATTGAATGGATGCACTTTAAAGTTGAACTAGTTAAATAGAGACCATTGGATCATGGCACCAAGCACAAGATCAATGATCGATATTAAAAGTTATGTACAGATAAATGGTTAGTTACAAGAACATGCAGGAACTAGTGTGTAAGTTTTATATCTTGACACAAACAATGAGATTGATTTATCTAATCAATCAAATCTATGTTAATGAGCATGTGCATCAAAACTTAAGTACAACAAATGTTATAGAAAGTAATAAGACATGAAATTATGGTGGTGATGTATGAAAGTGAGATGGGGTAAACATATAGTTCAAGTCATAATGAACTAAAGTCTAGAATTGGCATGATGTGTTATAGTCTAAGTGTAAACACATAGAAAAGATGGAACCCTAGATCAATTATTTTATATATATGATATCTATGACAAAGGAAAAGGTTGGTGAAACCATTGAATTGAGTCAAACAAAAAATATAGAGACACATAGGAGAAAAGTCAAAAAATATGAAGTGTGTCGAATAACGTTATATCTAGACACAGAACAAAAGGGATAGAGAAGGGTAGAGAAGAAGAAAGACATAAAGAGAATGTGCAGAGTATGAACAATTGCAGATTAGATGTGTAACAAAGAATAAATATTTAGATTCATGTATGAATCTAATTTTTAAATTGGAGTTATTGCTCCATAAAATAATTTTATAGGTTGGTGCCATCAGATAAGCTAAGTGCGTGCTCAGATTATGGAGTGGGTGCTTATTTAGAGTTGAAACTCTTAAATCAGGGGATTGGTATCTCCTTAGGATTAGTGTCCTTAAACATTGTAACTAGTGACATTCCTTATTGTGAGGCTAGATTAGAATGATAGTTTCTAGCAGTTATTCAAATGGTGGTTTTTCCCATATTGGGTTCTCCATGATATGTCTTGTCTTATGTGTTTTTATTTGGGTGATCTCTACCTATAGTCTTATTTAAATTAAAAGGTTTTAGAAAAGGATTAGTTTTAGTTAATATATTAATTCATCCCCCTCTTAGGTCTTCCAATAATTGGTATCAGAGCCCTAACTTCCTAATAGAAGCTTAATTGGCTCAGGTAGATCTTGGAAGGAGAACACATATGGCTAGTTAACAAGGATTTTCATCAAACAAAGTACCTATTTTTTATGGAACAATGCATTCTACAACTCCTATTGATCAGGCTTCCAAAAAGTCATGTGAGAGAAATGCCAAGGCAAAGAATGTTATTCTTTGTTTATTGTCAAACACAAATTTTCTCAAAGTGATGTATTGTCAAAATGCTCAAGATGTCTGGGATAAACTAAAGAGCATCTATGAAGGATATGACAAGGTAAAGTAGGCCAAATTACAAACTTACAAAGACAAGTTTGAGAGTCTTAAGATGAATGAAGAGGAGAAGATTGTAGACTACCTCATTAGGGTAGATGAAATAATCAATGCAATCAGAGGCCTTAGAGAAGAAATGAGAGAATCAATCATTGTCAAAAAGGTCTTAAGATCTTTACCATCAAAATATGATTCTAAAATCTTTACAATAGAGGAAGCTAGAGATCTAGATAAACTCATTGTTGATGAGTTATATGTAACCTTCATAGCCTATGAGATGAGAATGGGAGAGATAGACACCTTCAAGAGAGAAGTTGCATTCAAATTAGCCAAGCAAGTAAAGAAAGAAACACCTATATATATATATATATAAGGAGATTGATGAAGAAGAAACTAAATTTGTTTTATGACTAAAAAGAGGATCTGGAAAGTACAGAGGTAAGTTACCCTCGAAATGCGTTAACTATGGTAAAGTAGAACATTTTGATGTTAAATGCCCTAATAATAAAAAGGATAACTCTGAGCAAGTAGAGAGTAGCAAAAAGGTAAAACCCTACTATCCCAAGAAGAAAATCTTCTTTGAAAAAAAGAAAGGTCTATACACAAAAGAAAACAATGATTCAATGGAAGACAGTGAAAGTTCTAATGATGATCATGATTGTCATTTTGTGGCTAAGGAAAAGGAAGTCTTATTCATGACAATAGAATAAAATTTTATGGATCAAGAAGAAGATGAAGACTTAGATGAATAATAAAAATGATAAGTAGACCTTGAATGTGAACTCATCTATGCTCTAGATGAGATTGATAAGTTGAGAAAAGAGAACACAAGATAGAAGAAGCATGGACAAAAAGAAATTGAAAATTTGTCCAAGATTCTTGAAGAATCTGATCAGATGGTGATAAGCCTAAAGTCACAAATGAAGAGGCTAAGAGAATAGAAGATGTAGTCAATCTTGAACTACAATCTAAATTTGATGAATGTATGCATCTTGAAGTAGAAATAGTGGTCTTAAGAAAAGAGATTGAGAAATCCAAATGTCAACTAAATAAAAGTTTGAAGTTGATAGGAGGATCAAACATTCTTGATGAACTAATTAATTCTTAAAATCCCTCAAAAGAGAGATCAAATCTTGAATATGAAAATGGAAAGATTTATAATACTAGTACATATGCTAACCTATATGAAAACTTCAAAGCAAAAGAAGAATCAGGAGCAAAGAAAGAGAAAGCTTGTAAGGACACAAAGATAGACTCAAACACAACTGATGTGAAGAAAGATAGACCTAAAAGGAATCTTGAAGAGAAGAAGACAAAGGTAGTTAATTCTGATAGATACACTAAGGTGAGAGACTTGAAGAAGCCACAACATAGAAGAGTTCCTTATGCTGCACCAATAAATGCTATAACTAGGTATTCCTCATCTTTTAGTTACTATTATAGTTGTAATCAGTTTGGTCATAGGGCTATTTATTGTAGATTTATACCTATAAGGAGAATAAATTTTGTAAGTAGAAACTCATTTGCTCCACTATTAGATACAAATGTAATGAGCTATAATTGCAATAATTTTGGGCACATAGTTAAACATTACATAGCTAGTTTTATAAGATTAAAAGTACACAATATAAATAAACGTATGTCTCCAAGTGTGAATAAAGATTCATAAGTCTCTGATAAAGATAAAAAGAAGACATATAATAAACCCAATGAAGTGTGGAAAGTGAAAAATCAATCCATGATTATTCAAACTGCACTCCATGCTAAGGAGCAGAATTTATGGGTGATAGACAACGGTTACTCAAAGCATATGATTGGTGATAAGAGAAATTTCACAAAATTTAGCAAATATAGGGAAGGATCTATCAGCTTGGGAGACAACACAATATTAAAGATTAAAGGTAAGGGAACCTTGAACATAGATGGTAAACTACATACACATGATGTCCTTTATGTTGAAGGATTGAAGCAAAATATGTTAAGTGTCAGCCAATATGTGACAATGGATATAAGGTCACATTTGATGTAGAAGGCTACAAGCTAAATAAATTTGGTAGAATAGTTGCAAAAGGGAAAATGACTGAGAGTAATATCTACAATCTTGTTAAAGTAAATGTTAATAGCTGATTGATGGGAAAGATTGATGAGAGTTGGTTATGGCATGGAAGAATGGGTCATGTTAACTTTGATAACCTAGTCAAAGTGAGCTCAAATAAGTGTGTTAGACACATTCCCAAGATAACCAAACCTGCAAATATTACTTATAAGAAATGTCAACTAGGTAAGTAGACAAGATTCAGTTTCCAAACAAAGGAGTATGCAACTACAAAGCCTCTACAATTACTTCATATTGATCTTTGTGGTCCTACTAAGACAAGAGGATCTAAAAGAGAGAGATACTTCATGTTATTTTTAGATGACTACTCAAGAATGACATGGGTAATGTATTTGAAAGACAAGTCTCCAACCTTTAAGAGATTCAAGATCTTTAGAGCCGTGGTTGAAAATGACATTGGACAAAAAGAAACAAATGCTTAAGATCTGAAAAAGGTGGAGAATTCACCTCAAATGAGTTCATAGAGTATTTTGAGAAGCATGAAATCAAAAGGCATTACTCTGTAGTAAGGACTTCACAGCAGAATAGAGTTCTTGAAATAAATAATAGGATAGTCAAAGAGATGGCCAGAACAATGTTAAAAGAGGCCAAGTTATCTGATGGATACTAGAGAGAAGCAGTATAAACAACAATATACATCTTGGATAGAGTTTAACTGAGGGTAAATAGTGACAAAACTCCCTATGAGCTATGGTATGGAAAGCCTACCTCTGTTAAGTACTTTAGAGTGTTTGGAAGAAAATGCTACATCAGAAGAAAGGAGGACAATTTGGGAAACTTTAAATCAAGTTGTGATGAAAGAATATTTCTTGGTTATTCCACTCAAAGTAAATCCTATGTTTGTTATAATAAGAGACTACACAAAATTGTAGAGAGAATCAATGTCAAGGTTGAAGAAGGATTGAAACATGTTGAAACTGACAAGGAAATCAATAATAAAGAGTCAGATCTTGAAGAAGTAGATAGTGAAGAGGTTGAGAAAAAGAACAATAAGCACCTCCAAGATTTATTCAAAAGGATCATCCTAAAGAGTAGATAATTGGTAATAAGAATGAAGGAGTTTAGACAAGGAAAATAGCTATAATGAATAAGGAGCAAGTAAGTTTTGATAAACTATCTGAAATTGAGCCTAAGATCTATGTTAAAGCTAGCAAGGCTGAGAATTGGCTAAAAGCCATAGAAGAAGAACTGAGCCAAATAGAAAAGAATAAAACTTGGTAATTAGTTTCAAGACCCTCAAACAAGAATGTGATAGGTAAAAAATGGGTCTATAGAAACAAGCTCAATGAGGATGGAGTTATTTTAAGGAATAAAGTAAGATTGGTGTGTAAGGGCTATGCACAAGTTGAAAGCATAGACTTTGAGGAAACATTTGTTCCAATTGCTAGATTGGAAGATATAAGAATGTGTCTAGCATTCTCTATTTATAAAAAGTTCAAAGTCAATCAAATGGATGTCAAGTTAGCTTTCTTAAATGAGAACCTAGAAGAAGAAGTCTACATAGAACAAATTGAAGGTTTTTAGTTATCAGATAAGAAGATTATGTATGCAAACTAAAGAAAGCACTGTATGGTCCAAAACAGGTACCTAGGGCATGGTATTCAAGATTGGACCAGTACCTACAGCAACAATGTTTCAATAAAGGATGTGCAAACAACAATATGTACTTCAAATTAGAAGTGAGCATATATTGATTGTTATTGTTTATGTAGATGACATCATCTTTGGTGGTAACAATAACAAAATGTGCAAATAATATTCTACACAAATGCAAAATGAATTTGAGATATGTATACTAGGAGAAATTTCTTTCTTCCTTATTCTATAAATATCACAAACTGATGAAGGGATATTCATATCCCAAACTAAGTATGCAAAGAAAATGCTCAAGAAATTTAGTATGGAAGATAACAAACTAGTTAGTACTCCCATGACAATTGGATGCAAGCTAATCAAAGAGGATGAGTCCCTTGATGCAAATCATACAATGTACAGATCAATCATAGGTAGCTTTCTATACCTAACTGCATCAATACCTGATATCATGCAATCAGTGTGTATGGTGGCAAGATTTCAAGCTACTCCTAAAGAGTCACATGTCAATGCAGTAAAAAGGATCTTTAGATACGTCAAGATCACAATTGACTATGGCCTATGGTACCCTACAAGTGAATATTTAACTTTGACAGCATATACAGATGTTGATTGGGTTGGAAGTGTGGATGATAGAAGAAGCACTAGTGGTGGTGCATTTTCCCTAGGAAACAGACTTTTTTTATGGCTAAGCAAAAATCAAGAGTCAGTTACTCTTTTTATAGTAGAAGCAAAGTATGTAGCAATAATGGCATGTTACACACAAGTCCTATGGATGAAGCAAACACTCGAGGACATTAAGGTTGAGTGCAAGTCACCTATTTCTATTCTTTGTGATAATTTAAGTGCAATAAATATATTAAAGAATCTAGTGATGCATGCTAAAACCAAGAACATATCAATCATGTATAACTTCTTAAGAGAAAGGGTTGTAGATCAAGAGGTCACAATGGAATATGTACCAACTAAGGATTAGATTGTAAACATATTCACCAAACCTCTTTCCAAGGAACAATTTGAATATCTAAGACAAAATTTCGGAGTGGTGGCTCCTAAACCACATCACTAAATCTCAGTGATAAAGCATGAGTCTAGGGGAGTCTCATAGAAGCTTTATTAATCCTTGGAAGAAGATAGAAACATCAACTCAGGTATGCATACTTCTAAAAAAATTTAATGAATTGAAAGTTGTAGATTCTTGGATAAACTCTTTTATTTGATAAAGGGGAGAAATATTTGGACATACAGTCAGCTAGAGTCCCTTTGCCATTGATGATAAAGGGGGAGAAAAGGTGAAAATGCTCTCTACAAAAGTTTGGAGAAAAAGTGCAAATGTCAAAGAAGAAGCAAAGCAAATGTCCAAGTTAAGTATTAGGAAAATGTGTCATTGCCTAAGGAGAAGCAAGTTTGGTATGAACAACTTTAGTTCATACTTATCAGAAGCCAATGCAAGCAATGCCAGAAAAAGGAGCTAAATAGTAAAAGATCAGAGCACTTAGTTTGCCATCAATAACAAGGGGAGATTGTTGGAAATATGATTGTCATTGATGTCAAAACGTATATTATAAGCATGTCATTGATGTTCAAGACTGAATATGGTTATTATAGGATATGAAAAAGATCCTATCAGAGTTAAAAAAATGATTGGAATGTTTATGTGCATGATTGGAATTCATCTGGTTCCTCATATTGATCATTTAGACATTTTGGGTTTGTGATAGAAAAGATGAGAAGGCATTTTGATGATTTCACCATTACCACATGTGAATGAGCATGGGAGATCTGGTCACATGGTTGTGATCACATTAGTCCCTATTAGTTATGCACTAAATCCTAGGTCACATGATGTAGTGTGACATAAAATATGTTTGATCAAAGTTGGGCTCTAACTCATTTTCATGGTGTGTTCTAACACTTAGTCAAAATTGTAGATTGTAAGAAATAGATGAACAAGCATTTTAATGATGTCATATCTTACACATATGAAGACTTCAGGAGCAAATGGTTATATGGATGGAATCCCCTATATAATAAGATCATATGAGCTAATTTTTAGGTCATGTGATTAAGTGAAACAAGAGATATGTAGGTGTAAAGTTAGCCTTCTAGGCATATTGAAATGGTCTCCATACTTAGTCAAAATCTACATAAATTCTTGCAAAGTTGTCATGCTTATACAAAGATCATTCATGGACATTTACAAAGGAAACAAATAGAAGATCTGGAATGGGTTCTTCATGAGCATCTTGAATATGTGGTATGTAGGTTCAAAAGAGAAGGAATGAGATCAAAATTGAATTATCTTTGTTCTCAGACAAAATAGGGTTTCTCAATTAAACCCTAAGGGTTTATGTCATGGCATCAACAGACACTTTATATTTTGATGTTGACTGGATATAGTCGGGACCCGATAGCTTAAGTTATAACTTAAGTCTTTGTCAACATTATAAAATCAACCCCTCAACCTAGTAGTAAACAAATTGAGCAGTGATTAAAGGACTTGATATTTCCGAAGTCTTAGAATTTATATTATGTCCCAACTTAATTAATGGCTAGCGTTTAATCATATAAAGATGATCCAAAGAATCACAGAGAAGTCGAATTGTCAAAAAGACCTTCGAGTTAACATGCAAGTGACAAGTGTCACAATCGTAAAGCCTGCATAATAAATCAATGAAGTGGTTTTAAGTCAAAAGGGCAATGAACAATGCGAGATTGCTAAGTATCTCAATAGCAGGAATTGATAGCAATATGCAAAAGGCACGTAGTAATGCTAAGTGTTACTCTCTTAAGAGCTAAGTAAACATAAAGATTAGGCTTGTCAAAAGAACTGACAGTGAGTGGGTGATCATTTAAAGAAGATACAATGGAGTGAGTGGATTCATATGGAACAAAGTGAGCAATGTTTATTGACACAATGGCAAGTTAAAGATTGAGCATGTTTGAGAGGATCGACGGAATGAAAGTGATCCAAAGATATAGGAAACAATAAGATGGGATAAAGAGCTTAATGTTTAAAATATAGACATAGATAAAGAACGTGCATCTTTGGAGAATCAATTGCATGCAAAATTTTGAATCAACAAGATCGATAGATGCATTTTAAGGGTGACAAAGCTAGAGTTTAAAATCATACAAAGATCAAACGAATAGCATGAGCTTATTAGAATGTGATCAAATGGATGTATTTTAAAGTTGGGCTAGTTAAATAAGGACCATTAGATCATGACGTTAAGCACAAGATCAATGACCAATATTTAAAGTTATGTCCAGATAAATGATTAGTTGTAGAAACATGAAAGAACTAGCGCGTAAACTCTATATCTCAACACAGAAAATGAGATTGATCAATCTAATTGATAAAATCTATATTAATGAGCATGTGCATCAAAAATTGAGTCTAGTAAATGCTATAGATAGTAATAAGATACGAAATTATGGTCATGATGTATGGAATTGAGATGCAAGAAACTTCCAATTCAAGTCATAATGAACTAAAGTCTAGAATTAGCATGATGTGTTACAGTCCAAGTGTGAACCCATAGAAGATATGGAACCCTAGATCAATTATTATATATATATGATATCTAGGAAAAAGGAAAAGGTTGGTGAAGCCATTGAATTATGTCAAACAAAAAATATAGAGACAAAGGAGCAAAGTCAAAAAATATGAAGTGTGTCGAATAAAGTTATATCTATACATAAAACCAGAGGGATAGAGAAGGGCAAAAAATAAGAAAGGCACAAAGAGAATGTGCAGAGTATGATAAGTTATAGATTAAACCTATAACAAAGAATAGAGATTTGGATTTATGTATGAATCTGATTTTCAAATTGGAGTTGTGTCTCCATAGAAGAATCTGATAGGTTGGAGCCATCAAATAAGCTGAGTGGGTGCTCAGATTAGGGAGTAGGTGCTTCTTTAGAGTTGTCAGGGAATCCAAGAATAAACACACCTGTTCTGATCCCACTTGTTAGGATCTTGCTCCTCAGAAAGAGCACAATATGATTACCAAATACAAGCAATTAAACATGCGGAAATATCTAGAAGTACAAGTAACTAGAATTCACAAATAGCACAGGATATGAGAGACAATACACTAGCTTGTATTAATACTTGTACAGAAAAGAATACAATAAAGAGACGCCACGCTCTTCCACCTTACATAGGCTTGCCACACCTCAAGTGTACAATAATTCTTCTTCAAAACACTCTCCTACCAAAAACAGTCCCAACACACAACTCACACACATAATTGGTGTTCACCTCTCCAACCAGTCAGTAATAACCCTGCCAGTACACCAAGCACTCTAAAGTACTTCAAGTAGATCTCCCATGAACCTGTAACCTGCAATTGAACAGACCATACTCACACCTGTAGATCTCCTATGAGCTTACAACAACCTGCAACTCAATGATCTTACAATGGAAGGATCTTCCTTGCCTTCCTTTCTAGCTCATCATTACAATACATGCCAATGGGTCTATAAATAGATCCCAGACTTAAACAATAACTTAGACTCTTAGTTTACTAATAATAGACACGCAGCTCAAGACTTGAAATAGCCTTTACATGCAAACACTCAATTCAACTAACTGTTCGTGCAATGAACAGTTCTAGAACACATAGGCGACTGACGTCTGTCCCTATCTAACTGGTGCTGATCGACGTCGGCTGACTCCCTGCCGATGCCGATTGCCTTCTGCATTCATCATGATCGACATCGATCATACTACCGACATCGATACTTTTGGAACTTCAACAACCTCCTTTTCATCTGCATAGTTGAAGCTTTTAGCTCCACAACCTAACAAGAAGAATCTGATAGGTTGGTGCCATCAAATAAGTTGAGTGGGTGCTCAGATTAGGGAGTGGGTGCTTCTTTAGAGTTAAAGCTCTTAAATCAGGGGATTAGTTTCTCCTTAAGATTGGTGTCCTTAAACATTGTAGTTAGTGAGGTTCCTTATTATGAGGTTGGATTAGAATGGTAGTTTCTAGCAGTTATTCTTATGGTGGTTTTTCCCATATTGAGTTTTCCATGATATATCTTGTGTTATGTGTTTTTATGTGTGTGATCTTTGCATATAGTCTTAATCTTAATTAAAAGGTTTTAGAAAATGACTAGTTTTAGTTAATATACTTATTCACCCCCCTCTCATTATCTAGTTGTACATCTTGATCCAACGGTGTGAGATTGAGTCAACGTGTCAAAGGATCTTGGCTACTAAGAAATCAAGGGGATGGTGCGAGCAGAGTCAATAAATCATCATATATTCAAGACTAATAAGAATAAAGATAGTTGGGAAAAATGTAAATGGTTTGAGTTGGCAATCGATAACCAATGAATAAAGGGCAAATCCAAAGAGCTTCCATTGAAGATCAATGAACCAGTTCTCAATCTGAGTGAGCAAAATCTTAAAGAACCATATTACCAATAGAACTCAATCAACAATAGATGCAATCATGCAAGAAAGATGGTTAAGGATAAGGCTCTATTTCCATTAAATTTTAAATAGGACCTCTAGTCGATAATGCAAAACTTATTAACCCTATTGCAGGGTCATTTCATTTATATGTTCATTTTTTTTAGATAGAGGATCACTATATAAAATAGATTATCAGCTCTCATAGGGTTTATACTATAATATGTCTCTTAAGGTCTAATATAGATATTGAATATGGACTAGTGATAGTAAAGCAAGATCAAGTAGTTTTCAGGTTCACATGGATATTATGATTATGTGAAAACCAATAATTGGATTTGTTTTTACCTATAATAGACCTATGTTCGATATTAGATCAAATACAAATGTAAATATGATCATGAAGAGGTGTCTCACCTATCATTAGGGTCACACTTTTTATAAATAGGTACATATGGCCACCCAAAGCAGATTTGGCATAATTCTATCAATTCGAAGACATGATCCTCATCAGTTGATCAGATAGATAATGACATGGAGTTCCAAGGACACTAGGTAGATGGATCAGAACAATGAGCATTCAATTCTTTTATAGAATTTGTTCCTTATTGATAAGGTCATGAGTCAGCATCCTTGAACTTGTGCTAATACATCACAGTTCCCTCTTTCTCTTTCCTTTTTCTATATATGTTCCATTTTACTCCATATTTTCTCACTCTCTAAAAGTTTTTAGACTCTCTCTGGAAGTTTTGGAAAGAGATCTCTAACATTTTAGAGAATATACTCTTATTATTTGGCTTGCTTAGGCTATGCCAAAATTTGTACTGTAACACCTTTTGATGCAATAAAGACTGAATCCTATCATTTTGTAAGCTAGATTGAAGTGTGTCCTATGAATTCATGTATTGTAGTTAAGTGAATGTATGTTTTTTGTCTATGTCTGAGTTTTCTCACCTTCATGAAATTTATTTTTATTGCTCACAAGTTATTTTTAGTGCAATAAATAGTTTATTAATTAGCTTGGAAGTGGATATTTTCCCTCTCATGCTAGTTTGATAGCTAGTCAATGCCTTATTGTGAAATACTTATGTGAGATTGATCTTATTTAGTCTTGAATGTGTCTCATACTGTGTCTTGTGAAAATTATAAGTGTTTCAATTACTGGTGCATCACCTCATTTTATATGCTTTTATGTATTGGTGTTGCTTTCTCTCCCCTTTTTAAAGCAATTGTTAGTTTAGGTCTATTTTAACTAATATATCCGAAAGGAAGTTGACCTTCTCTAGAGGTTTGACCCAAGTTTAGATAACCCACATCCTAGGGTCTTTCCCATGTTGGACTAGATTTGTTTAAGAGGACTTGAACAATCCCCTTACTCAGCTAGGGTACAATCTAAGACACCAACAGTTCTGGCATGCTTGATGGGATAGTTTCCTTGGCATAATTGAAGTTTGAAGATTGAGAATAATAAATTGTAGTAGGGGGAGACATCTACCATCATCAAAATTTGAAGATCCTTCAAGTTGCAGAGCTCATAACATCTTCCAGACAGTGTTTTCATGCCAAAGGTTACAACAAGGTCATCAAATAAAAGTTTTCTTTTTGAATTCATTGAGCTACCTTCTACTTCTTAAAAAAATCAAGATTCAATAAGACCAGACCTTATCCTCAAAAGAAATTTTCACCTCCTAGTCATCCTATTATTTTATTCCAAGATATTGTCCCCATATGTTAAATATTTTTTCCTAAATTGTGGTTATGACTCAAGTGTTTATTCCATTTAATAAGGGTGGTCCCCTAAATTTGGCCTAATATGATGACATTCCTATGTCTACCTTAAAGAGTATCCCTTTATTCTTAGGAGAATGGGATAAAACTATTGTTATTGAGTATATTCAGGACGTTTCCAACCTATGTTCTATTCATAATGTTGTTCAAGATAATGTGGCTATCAAACTACTTATTACTTCCTTCAAGGGAAAATCACTGCAATGGTATAGGAATCTTCCTTTGACCTCCATTACTACTTGGAATGAGTTAGGTACAACCTTAGCCAAATAATTTGAAGATAAATCTGATCACCTATCATTGGTTAAACCACTGATTACCATACAAAGGTACCCCCATGAGTTTATGTCTAATTTTAACCTCAAATTCCAAAAGACATGGACTAGGATCCCTATATTGGTCAAGCCATCTCTAGAGTACGCATTCTTATATTATCTTAAGGCCCTCCATTCTGACATTAGTGTCATGATACAGTCCATGTGTGGTAATACTTTTCCAAATGCCTATGAACTTGCAATAAGAGCAAAAAATAGCTTAATACAAGCTAGTAAGCTTACTTCAAGGCCTCTAATGCCCATATTCAATAATTTCAAACTATTC
The DNA here is from genome assembly GCA_037957365.1 of Torreya grandis. Classification (NCBI taxonomy): domain Eukaryota; kingdom Viridiplantae; phylum Streptophyta; class Pinopsida; order Cupressales; family Taxaceae; genus Torreya; species Torreya grandis. The sequence continues at coordinate 837,059 of JARHVA010000930.1, read as the reverse complement.
CTCCCCCTCAAGTTTCTTAGATCCCATCAATAGCTCCTATTCCATCTTCAAAAGCCCAAGTTGTAGCCCCTTCTAATCAGGCTAGTTAGATTAGAGATGTGAAAAGTACGCTACAAGGTTTTGAGAATGAGATTGTTCAACTCAAGAGACAATAGTACCAAGGTAGAATTTATCAGTGGCAAAACTAAAATACTTATCTGTCCTTCAATAATCAAAGGCCTTCTTATCAAGGTTTTAATGATAATAAGCAACCTTACCAAAATCAAGGAGTTATAATCCAAACTAAGCCATATGGAGCTCTTGATCCTAATGTACCTTCCAGTTCAAAATCTATTGTTCCTCAAAACAACTTGATATAAGATTCAGGTTGGCATCCATTCAATATAAATGGCATTCAAAACCATGCCTTAATATCACATGATATTACTATGTCATAAATGACACAAGAAGAGTTATCTCTTCAAGATTGTCAGTATCAAGACATGAATATGAGATCCCAAGGAGAGGATCAATAAGTTCCAGGGTAACATGATGACATTAATGTTAATTGGTAATTGGATGATCATATTGCATTCAATCAAGTTGGTGAAACTAGCAACACAAATGGTCAAGTTACAGTGCTAACTAGAGCTAAAAGAAGAGCAGTTGAGGAAGCTCAAAATGTAAGCAATGCTTCTAGTGTTCCAAATTTTGTTTTCAAGAGTGTCAAGGATCAACCTACTATCCCTATAATATAAAAGAACAAGAATGTAGAGACAGGGAAGGTTCCCTAGATACCTCTAATTAGAGAACAACCAGTGGTTCAAAAGTTGTAGCTAAAGGCTACTGGAGCCTCATTCAAAATAATAGATCAAATAAATAAATCAAATGTTAGCATTAGCATGTGGGATTCCCTTGCTATTCTAGGGCAAAAATACATGCTCATTTAAGAGCTTTCAGCTCTTAAGGTATCTAAAGAACTAATTAAGAAACAAGGAGTTATCTTGGCTAATTAAAACTAACTAATCAAGCAACCTGATTAGCAGGTACATAACATGACAAAAGTGGAAAAAACCAATGTAAAATCAAATAAAACACTTCACTTTTAACTCTCTTTAATATTTGGTGACTTTTTAGTCCATAATTGTATGGTAGATAGTGGAGATAGTAGCATTTTCATGCCTAAACAAATTGTAGATAAGCTCAGTCTCGTTGGGTCAATATTTTTCCACCAGCTAACTAATGGGTAAAATAGGTGTTTCCATCACAACATAGGGAGATTTATCAGCCAAATGTGTAGGTCAACCACATCAAAAGGGGACAAATCTCTCCTCTCATCAAGGGGAGGTTCCCTATAAATATGAGGTACTATATACTATATATATACTATAAATAAGCTAAAAATAACACTCAGGGGTAGGAAAACACCATCCATCTCTCTTTTTTTAGAGATGATGTTCACAAACAAAGGAGAAATCTTGGTGAAATGATAGAAGGCACTTCTCTTCTTTCAGAAGTGGTCTGCAGTCAATAACCAGATTCCTTCCTGGTAGTGATAAGTAAATATAACAGGGCATAGTAACACAGCAAGATGAACTGTAGCACAAAGTCTCCACCTCAACTACCAAAGATTGAAATATATGAAAGACAATGGAGGAATTAATTCATCCCAAGATCCTTTACACAGAAACAAAAAACACACACTAAAGATAATTGTAGCAACACAAAGTCTCCCACAGTTGCCTTCAAAACACCTTGATTACTTCCACTAGTTCTACTTGTTAAATTAAATGGACAAAAATACTTCTAGGAAATAAATATAAGAACAATTTCCTAAATAATACAAGCTATTCCAGCATAAAATATGAAAGGTCACTTGTTTTCTCATTCAAATAAAGAAATATGATTAACAATCTGAGCTCAAAATCTCAAAAAATGCCTTTCAATTTGGGTAGAGTTTTGTTTCTATCACAAAGAGATCTCCTTTGCATAAAATAAGAGATTACAATATATAGCACTCTAAAAAAGACTTAGGTGCTTTGTTTCATGGAATGGCCCATGCTGCATTTAATGCCTTGAATGCATTTTTAGTTCTGTGAAAGGGCCATGTTGGAATAGGGTATCAGCCTTAATTGTGGCGTGTCAATTCATCTCAAATGTCTCCTTTTGAAGTATGGACCACCTGGTCCTCTTCTTGATATGTGTGTAGCTATCCATTTCACCTTTACTTGATGGAGAAAAATAGGCCGCGTCCTTGAGTGCTCGCGCTCTCTGATGTCCACCTGGTGGACTATTTCACCTATTAAAAATAACTCCTGTGCAAATATTTCTGATCTTTCTGCATCATTCCCTCTTTCCTTAATGCATTTTGTATCTTCCTCATGATTTGTGATATTGGGATATCTCTTCCCTTTCTACTGACTCTTTCAGCTTCTTCTTCAACTAGTTGTTATGTTTGTTCTTAGGGCTGCGCCACATTTGAAAATAAATGGGCATTTTGTTACCTTGAATTTGACATCTGTGGGGACGTCATTGGTCACTTGGTCACTTGAACCACATTAAACCTTGAACCTTTGAACCATGAGAGTTATTTAGTTCAATGGTTCGCGCAGTCCAGATAGTCCCTTGGTTCAATCAGCTTTTTGGTTCAATTGGCTCTTTAGTTCAATCGGTTCATTGGTTCAATCGATTGAACCATCTCTTTGAACTTGTCTCTAGAATCTTCTACTTCCTTCCTTCACTCGAAGTTTCTTTGTTACTTTGAACTTTTTAAACCAAGTGAACCCTTTAAACCATTTGAACCTATGAACCATTTCGGTTCAAAGTTCAACGATTTAACAGTTCATTCTCTTTCTTTGAATCTTTTGTTCCTTCAAACTTTTTGGATCCTTTTTCTTTTTTGTTGAACTCGTTGAACTTTTGAACTTTGAATTCTTTTGGTTCAAGGTTCAACAGTTCAATGGTTCATTCATTGCTCTTTGAATCCTTTGTTCTTCTAAGTCTCTCAAAATTTATTGAACTCATTGAACCTTTGAACTTTGAACTCTTTTGGTTCAAGGTTCAACGGTTCAATCTTCCTCCTTCGAAGTCTTCTTTTGTTTAAGTCTTTTGATCTTATTGAACTCATTGAACCTTTGAACTCATTGAACCATTTTGGTTCAAGGTTCAACAGTTCAACAGTTCAACTTTCAATCTTCGAAGCCTTATTTTCTTTAAGTTTGCTGAACTTATTGAATTTTTGAACCTTGTCGAAGCACTTAACTCTTTAAGTCTGCCGATGTCGTTGAACCTTTGAACCCATTGAACCTTTAAACCTTTGAAGGTGGGGTTCAATGGTTCAATGGTTAAATCTTTTGTTTGAAGCCCACTGATAAGTCTTTTGATTGAACTTCGGCGTTGAACTAGCCTTGAAATGCCTAAGTGTTGGGAATGTATTTCTTTGTGAGAGCTCGCTTGTTGAAGTTGTTGAATTTGATGAACCTGCGAGTCCCTTAGCTAAAAAAGCTTGAATAATTGAAGAATTGAAGCGCTTAGAATATTTTTTGAGAAGGGAAGAGAGAATTTTGGCCTGTAGGACCAAAATAGTTGATATGTTGTCCCCAAAAATGAGTGACAGATTTTGGGAACAATAGATGGCTCCAGTTGAGAAACTTCCATCAATTGTAAAAACAATCGAAGAGAGTAGAAATCAGAATCTTTAGTGCCTTCAAGTATGTCATTAGGCTACGGAGTCATGCTACCCAAAAAAAAAAGGCACCAAAAAAATTGAAAATGAAAAGCACAAAACAGAACTAAAGACTATACAAATGTACAACCAGACTTATCTAATACTTCAAGATTTGAAGTGCTTCAAATGCTACCCATTGTAAGGCAGAGAAAATGGTGTGCCATCTTGATACTTCAATAAGAAACTATTTTCACCATTGAGTTGATGAATAGCAAATGGGCCTCTCCATAAGGAATCGAATTTCCCATGCATCCCCTTTAGTTCTCTTCTCTTGTCCCATAACAGAACTTGATCTTCAATCTAGAAATCATGGGTTTTTACCTTCTAATCAAAGAGCTTCTTTACAGAACTTTGATGCACAGTAATTCAGTCCACCACCATAGTTCACTACTCATCAAGTTTAGTCAGGCACATGATTCTCTTGTTTATGCAGCTTTCATATGTCTGATCTTTGACAGCTTTTGCCAATTTTAGTGCTGGCAATTCTAGGGTGATTGGTATCTCTGCATTGAGACCATAAAAAAGAGGGAATGGTGACATACCTATCACCCTCTTGGGTGTAATTCTATCTGCCCATAAAGCATCAACCAATTCTTTATGCCATGTTCATTGGTTGTCATCCACCAGCTTCTTGATGATGGTCACCAGGTTCTTGTTGCTCGATTCTGCTTGGCCATTTCCTTGTAGAAAATAATTAGAGGAGTGAGAGAGGGTATTCACATAATAATAATAGAACTAAGTAATCTTATGGGAAGATAAATAGGTTGCATTATTTGTCATAATCTTGGTTGGGACCCCAAATCTAGTAATCATGTTTTCCTTGAGAAAATTGCATACTACTTCTAAAGTAGCATGGTTGGCCGGAATAGCTTGCACCCATTTGGTGAAGTAATATGTGGTTGTGAGGAAAATCATGTCTAGTGCTTGAAGATGAGCTTATAGCACCAATGAAATTGATTCCCCATTGTTGAAATGACTCTTCTATTACCACTGTCTTAAGAGGTAAAGCAGCTAACTTGGGTCTTCCAACGAACTGTTGGCACAGTTCACATCTTCATACCCATTTGTATGAATCTTGAAATAGAGTAGGTCAGTAATACCTAGCTCACAGAATCTTATGGGTAGTTATAGGCGTAGGAAAATGTCCTCCACAGGCTAGATTATGAAAGGACTCCAAAAGTTGGCTCTGCTGCTCTTTATCCACGTAGCGAAGGAACACCCCATCGAGGTTCCTCTTGTACAAACCGTTGTTGCACAAAACAAAATTGGCAGCTTTTAACTTAACGGTCCTCATTTCTTTATGAGATAGGTGAGTAGGGCACTCACAATAGGTAAGGAAATGAGCAATATTTGAATACCACTTATTCATAGTGGTGACAGAGGACTATTGGTGGGTCTTCAACCTCTGTCATTTCATGGCCTGTTTCTTTTGGTATGTTATCAGCAATCAATTGGTAGAGGCCCCTTCCCCATACAAGCTTTGTTGGTTTGATAACCAAATCAAACTCTTGGATTTTAGCAATCCAATTACCCCTTTTGGTTCCAAACTCTTGTTGATTTAATATGGACTTAACTGTTGTATCCGGAACTATGGCAATAGTGTGTGAGTTCAAGATGTAAAAATAGAAGTGCTTTACCACCTTTACCACTATATAAGCATGCTTATCCAGATTTAAATATTTTAGTTCATGATCTTTGACAGGATAGCTCATGAAAGATATGAGCGATTCCACACCTTCTCTGTTCTGTTAAACTAGAATTGTTGAAAATGTGTGCTCAAAAGCATAACTATACATTGTGAAATCTTTGGTATAATCTAGATAGACTAGAATTGGGGCATGGGTGATAGCTATCTTGATGTCTCAAAATACCAATTATTCTTCTTCAGTCTAACTGAAAGTGGCCTTTCCCTTCATCATGTTCGCAATATGGTGAGTCTTCTCAGTGAAGTCAGGAATGAACCTTCGTAAAAAATTCACCTTTCCAAAGAAAAAGTGAACTACAGTCTTACTTGTGGGCAGAGTAAGCTCTTGAATGGATTTGACTCTTTTTGAGTCAATATTTATGCCTTCTCAGGATACAGTGTATCTAAAAAGTTTCCCTTCTATAACCCTAAAGACAAACTTCTTAGGATTTAGAGAAATACCATTCTATTGGCATCATTCTAGCACTTGTTGCAAATGATGTAGGTGATCAGGGCAATGCTTGGAAAAGATAGTTAGGTCATCAATGTATACCATAATAAACTTACCCATTTCATCCTTAAAAGCAAGGTCCATTGCTCTCTGTAAAGTGGCACCAGCATTTATCAGACCAAATGGCATTCTTCGATACACAAAAGTGCCCCAAGGCATGGTGAAGGCAGTCTTATGTTGGTTTGCTTCACTGACTTCCACTTGATTGTACTCTGAGAAGCCATCCAGCATTGATAACATCTCTAAACTAGTCACCATCTGAAGGACTTGATCCATGATGGGTAGAGGGTAATTATCTTTTAAGGAGGATTGATTCAAATTTTTAAAATCCATGTAGAGGCGAATTTCATCATTTTTTTCTCACAAGAACTATGTTTGCAATCCATGTGGAATGATGGATTGGGAAAATTATTCTAGCGTTCAGTATTTTTTGTATTTCAAATTGAATAGTACCTGATATCTTTAGATTATACTGCTGAGATTTATGCTTGAAAGGCACCGAATCACTCTTGAGAAGAATTTCATGGTGAATTTTTTTAGGCTTGAGTGACTTCAGATCATCATAAGAGTATGCCAAAACATATATGTAATGGTGAAGTAGGGTAGTAAATTGGAGCTTCTCCTCAAGAGTGCAGCACTTCCCAATGTTAACCATCTTGGGATTTTCCTTAGTACCCAAATTTATTTGATCAAACTTATGGGAGGAGCTTGAATCCATTTGTTACTGTTTGATGAACCCGTCATGCTTATCAAATAGTTTCTCAAGGGAAACCAATCCTTTGGGAATTTTATTTCTTTTTAGCTATAGAAATTCTTCACCTGCGTCTAAACTTGTTTCAGGCACTGATTCAAGTTTCTAAGGCTCACTGCCTTCAAAGTGAAGATGTTCAAAGTTGTCTTTTTGTTCCAGAAAGGTGATGATTTAGTTATCACCATTGAACACTTGCCAATGATTAACATTGTCAGGCACACTTGGTCGAAAGACCAGTTCAATAGTGTACCTATTTTTTTTAAATCTAGGTGAGGAACCAAAAGAGTTACAGAAATAGCTAATGCATCAGCATGGTCATCGAATTCCCTAGGTACTACAGAGATACTAAAAGCATCAAAGCTTTCAATTTGATCCCAAAATAGATTGCAATAATGGTTCAATCTTTTATTTTTGGTTCGGTACAGGTTCCTAACCTGACAAACCACTAGCTCATCATCTCCTTTGGTGTGAAAGAGTTTCACGCCCCTATTTTGAGTAGCCTTCAATCTGAATAACAGAGATTCATATTCAACAGTGTTGTTGGTGTTGCTGAACTATAATTTATAAGAATAGGGGAAAATATCTCCTTGAGAAGATATCAACACAATCTAGACTCCCGAGCCAATATAAAAATAGCTGTTGTTAGGATCCCTACTCCTTAAGAGTACACTTGATTAACTTTGTATAAGCAACTAAACAAGGAATTTAACCAGAAGTAAAATGTAACTAGAATTCAGAAATATCACAAAATATAAGAGACAATACAATCTTGTATTAACACTCTTCCAAACAGAAATAAAATGAAGAAATCACACTCTTCCCACACCTCTTGGGCGTACCAGTAATTCTCCCTCAAGAGTTCTCTCTCTCTCTCAATTACAACCATAATTAACTCAAACACAGAGTTGTTTCAACCAGTCAGTAACAATACTGCCAGTACACCAACCAGTAAGTGACAATCAACTCAACCATTGTTGCTTACTTCCAGTACCAAGTACTCAAAGTACTCCAAGTAGATCTCCTTGATCTTGCTTCTTGTTGTGTTGCAGATCTCCTTTGACCTTGTTACCCTGCATATCTCTTTTGACCTTGCTCACACACATACACACACACACACATGCAGATCAACTGACCTTACTTACCATGTAGATCTTCTACATGATCTTGCACAACCTACAGATCAACCTGATCTTACATACCATGTAGATCTTCTTCTTGATCTTGCACAACTTGCAGATCAACCTGATCTTACACTCAGAAGAACCCTTGTCCTTGTCCTTGCAAGTCCTTTTGATCCTTCAAATTACAATATAGCCCCATGGGTCTCTTAAATAGATCCCATACAAATAATAATTAGACTTCCTAATTACAATAATTAGAAACATAGACTCAAGACTAAAATTAATCTTTTACATGCAAACTGATTGTCAATCTAAAATTAGACCAATTTTGAAAGCGCATGCAAATGCACGCACACACAGGTTGCCGATGTCGATTCCTATCTGACCGATGTCGACCGACCCCTAACTGATGTCGGTTGCTCTGCACACTAAATATGATTGATGTCAGTTGTTTTAATTGACGTCAATTGTTCTACAACTCAGTAACCTCCTCCGTTTGCATTAGTGAAGCTTTTAGCTCCACAACCTAACAATTTCCCACTTGAAGATAAATAGATGCACTTGTACCTATACCTGTACATCATCTAATTTTGTTTCTTGGCTTGTATCCCTCTTCAAGTTCAATCTTGAAGACCAACCACCACATATCTTATGGTGCTTCTCCTGTCATCTAAGTAACTTGCCATATCCAAAACTACATACCCATGTAGAGAAGTGCCTGACCCTGCATAGCATGAATCTCTATTGTTGGTCCCTCTTAGATACTTGAGAATCCACTGAACTGCTTTCTAATGCTCATTTCCTGAATTAGCCACTAACTTGCTGACAACTCCCACTACTTGGGTAATATCAGGTCTAGTACACATGTACTCAACCTCATCATGTGATTTAGGACACTGTTTTATGAACAGTCCATCCATAGCTGTGTTAATTGATTCTGCATCTTACATATTGAACCTCTCTACTAACTTATTCACATAATCATCTGGAGACAAAATCAACCTGTGACTTTTCCTGTCTCTAGAAATACTCATGCCAAAGATTTTTGCTCCTCCTAAATCCTTCTTGGCACACCTCTGAACTAATTTTACCCTTCGCTCAGCAAATCCCTACATGTATGAACCTGCAACAAGTATATCATCCACATTTAGTAATAGAATAATGTCACGACCATTATCTAACCTGGTAAAATAAACACAATGGTTACATTGACATTGACTAAAGCCATGCTTTGTCATACTCTTGTCAAACTTGTACCACTATTCTGGAGCTTGCTCAACACCATATACCCTGGCATTCTGTCTCACGTGTCCATTCTCTCCTTTTTTTAACCTAAGAATCCATTTGTCTTTTAGTGCTTTCATTCCGACTGGAAACTCTACCAAATCTCTCATTTGGTTCTCTTCCAAAGAATTCATGCCATGCTCTCACTATTTTCTGAATTCTACCTACTTTGCCTCTTCAAAACTTCTTGGTTCTTGACCATCAGTAAGCAACAAGTAGTGTAAAGAAGGAGAATAATGAATTTGAGGCTTACTTACCCTTTCAGTCCTCCTCATGGGCATTTGAGACTCCTTGACAGCTTGTTGTCTGCCCAAAATCCATTTTGACAGTGACCGATCTCGGTCACCTCTGGCCGACCCTGGTCTGCACCTGACCAATGTCAATTCCTCCTGATCACCGACGTCGATTCCCTAATCGATGTCAGTGTCCACCTACATGACACCACCGACTCTGATTTGCACATGACTGATGTCGATACCTGCCTGATTGACGTCGGTTCTCACCTGACTGACGTTGATAACTATGTTTTCCTGTGAGTGATGACTTTTACCCATGAGCTCACTTTAGATCATAACCTTATCCAAATTGCCTTGCTCAAAATTATTCAGCCCCTTAAGCTGATCTCTGTCTATCATCTTCTCCATGAAAACCAAGGCTTTTCAGTTCTTAAGTTTGTCAAAGACATCAGACTTCTTCTCAAGAACATGCATTCCCTTCTTACTCATGTGACCAAACCTACAGAGCCACATCTTTGCATCTACATCTGAAGTAGATAAACCAGAAAGAGAATCAGTAATATAAGTAGATAGATAAAGAGTACCTACTTTCTTACCACATGCTAATTCAAGTGCATCCTTAAAAACTTTCTAAGATTCTGTTGTGAGAGTAACTGTGCAACCCTCATCACCCAACTTTTCTACAGAAATTAGACTCCTCTTCAAGACTGGGACATGCATGACCTCCTTCAACACCCATGTGTTGCCTGTTTACAATTTTAGCCACACTTCCCCTTTGCCAACAATTTGACAAGGCTCGCCAACCCCTAAATAAATCTTTTCAAAGTCTCCATGGACATAATCATGGAAAAATACTCTATTTGGGGTTGCATGGAAAGAGGCAACAGAATCTAAAACACAAGATTCTTCTTTATCCAAGGAACATGTAAGAGCATCCCGTGCAACAATACCTGTATCATTTGCTTCTTTATTTCCTTCATGTTGATCTTCTACCAACCAACAATCTTTCTTTACCTACCCTTTCTTTCCACAATACAATAATTGATAATTCTTGCCATTGAATTTCTCCATTCTTAGCGTACTTTTTTTTGCCATTGCTATACTCCCACTCAATCAGAAACCCCTGAGAGTGACCTGTAATCAATAAACACTTAACACACTCTGACCACCTGTTAGTGTATCTAACCAAGCTCTGATACCAATTGTCAGGATCCCCACTCCTTAAGAGTACACTTGATTACCTTTGTATAAGCAACTAAAAAGAATTTAACCAAAAGTAAAATGTAACTAGAATTCAGAAACAACACAGAATATGAGAGACAATATAATCTTGTATTAACACTCTTCCAGAAGGAAATACAATGAAGAAATCACACTCTTCCCACACCTCTTGGGCGTACCAGTAATTCTCTCTCAAGAGTTCTCTCTCTCTCAATTACAACCATAATCAACTCAAACACAGAGTTGTTTCAACCAGTCAATAACAATACTGCCAATGCACCAACCAGTAAGTGACAATTAACTCAACCGTTGTTGCCTACTTCCAGTACCAAGTACTCAAAGTACTCCAAGTAGATCTCCCTAATCTTGTTCCTTGTTGTGTTGCAGATCTCCTTTGACCTTGCTACCCTACAGATTTCCTTTGACCTTGCTCACACACACACCTGTAGATCAACTGACCTTACTTACCATGTAGATCTTCTACCTGATCTTGTATAACCTACATATCAACTTGATCTTACATACCATGTAGATCTTCTTCTTGATCTTACATAATTTGCAGATTAACCTGATCTTACACTCAGAAGAACCCTTGTCCTTGTCCTTGCAAGTCCTTTTAATCCTTCAAATAATAATACAGCCCCATGGGTCTCTTAAATAGATCCCATACAAATAATAATTAGACTTCCTAATTACAATAATTAGAAATGCAAACTCAAGACTAAAATTAGTCTTTTACATATAAACTAATTGTCCGTCTAAAATTAGACCAATTCTGGAAGCATATGCAAATGCACACACACACAGCTTGCCGACGTCAATTCTTATCTGATCGATGCTGGCCGACCCCTAATCAATGTCGATTGCTCTACACACTGAATATGACCAACGTCGGTTGTCCTGACCGACGTTGGTTGCTCTGCAACTCAACAACCTCCTCCATTTGCATTAGTGAAGCTTTTAGCTCCACAATCTAACAGCTGCCATCAAATTTAAGAATCCACACATTATCAAAAACTGACCTTTCCTTAGATTTTTCTTTGTTTAGAGGGGAGGATTCCTCTGGGCTTGCACTGTGTTTTATTAAGTCTTATGTTGTTTTGTCTGAACCAATTTTTAGATCATCATCTTTAGAAGTTTCATCAGTTAAGACATGAACATCCTCTATAGTCAGGGAAAAATTACCAATGCTTGAAGACTCAAATAGAATTTCAGCTTCAGGCACTGATGTTTGAGTGACAATGTATTTTTCCTCCTTCTCAGTGAGCAATCTCTACATAACGCCTTTGATCGAGATCCTAGCTTTAGACAGGGCCATACTTAACTCACCACTAATATCCTTGTAGGAATTTTACCCAAAAAAATGTCGTATGAGGCTGAAATGTCAGCCACCAGGACTGTCATCTTAATTCTCTTATTTGGAAATGCCATAAATGCAAATTGGGTGTCCTTGATTTATCCCAGCAGTGGCACTTATTTGTTCTACATGGAGAAACATCTCTGAAAGGTCTTGGTTAGTGTGAGTCTAAGAGATTTTGCCACTTTGGCAGATATGACATTGTCAGATGCACCTGAGTTTATGATACAATTGTTCAACTGGTGTCCATTTATTAGCAAAAAAACATAAAATGATTATATCTTCCCAGGAGCTACAAGAGGAGTAATGATAAGGTTATTTTGGGTGGATGTGGGAGTCACCTTTAGAACAGCTGATCCTATAGGGATGATTTTATTATTTACACACTGAACTAACTTATCCAATTGCTCAGGGTTGGATGCAGGAATTCAAATTCAAACATTTGAATTTTGGTTTTCTTGACATGGTCGACTATATCAAATGTCTGAAATGAATTAGGAACATGGGAAGGTAGTTCATCCTTTTGGTTTTTAGGAGGGGGTACTGATCTATGAAATTGAAGTTGAAGGTGAAGACAAACTTGAGATACTTAGTTTTTTAGGGATCATCAGGTCCTTTGATTGAAAAGATAGAGTGGTTCCCCGCTTAGCAATTAAAATTATTGGTTGAGGTCGCTCCTCTATTTTTTCTTTATCAACTTGTTGGGCTGACTGGTTCTGGGACCGAGTGAATACAGCATATGATCCATCAAATACTTCACCTTTACTTTTGGGTTCATCCTGCTAATTCAATAAACTAATGTTAGAGTCACCAGCTAATTCTTCTTCTCTCTTTGTAAAGAGATTATCATCATCTTTTAGGTTCAACTCATGCTAGAAGGAGAAATCAAATTCTGTTTAGAGATATCAACCTATTGAGTTGGTTGGTGTTGCTTCAATGGCAAGCTTCCCTTATGAGGGAGGAAGAGGATTTGGTTACCCTTGATTCTTGGCAGCATTGCCTTGGTATGAATGATTCAAAAAAGTCTTCCTTGGTATATCTCAGTATGCAGGAGGAATAGACATTCCTTGCGCCATTTAATTTCTAAGAGCTAGCAACTCATTTGCCAACTTCTGCACCATAGGATCAGTGGTGCTTATAGATGGATATTCAAAGAATGAAGAAGATTTACCTTTGTTAGGATCTCTCCTTATCTTCCTCACCAGGATGAGATCATCTTCCACCTCAGTAGCCAAATCTTGCACTGCAGCAAGGTCTATGTGACCAACACGTCTCAACAAGAAACTCACTTCAGGAAGCTGAGAGTTGATGAAGAAGTATTTGAGATTCTCAATTATTGGCTGAGCAATGGTAAGAATCATGTTCCTTAGCTTGTCGAACTTAGCTATGAAGTCCCTCTTAGGTTCATGAGATTTTTTCTTCATTTGTGTGAGTTGGGCTAGTAGGGCATGCGCATCTTCTACAGGCTTGAACCTGGCTTCGAATTTGGCTTTGAGGGTGTTCCAATCAGTCACAGTTTGTGCTTGCAAATGATAAAACTAGACTTCAATAGCTCTTTGCTATGTTTCCATAAATATCCTGACTACTATGTCTTCATACTCCACACCTATCACGCCACAGGCTATGTTGAAGGCTGTAATATGTACATTAGGATGAACTCTCCTGTCACCATAGAATTTAGGAAAATTCCTCCTAGAACTGTGAGGTAGCTCATGTAGACGTGGAGTTAGATTGAGTGGGCCAAAAGAGTTACCCCAAGGGCCTTAAACTGTCATGATTTGACTATTGAAGGGAGGGATAACAAATGCCTAAGGGGTATGTATTGACAAAGCTCTACTAATGGTAAAAATAGACACTTTACCTGGTAATGGAGACCTGATTTTGGTAGGAGAAAAACTCTTAGTTCACTGAAGGTGAGATGGTGAAGGGAAAAAATCAAAATCACTTTGTTGTGCCAACTTGAATATAGGGTCAACAATACCTTTAGATCTTTGGCTTTGCGTATACCATAGATTTGCTAGATTGTAAAGTAAAAATGGAAAAGAACTGTCACTACTTCAATTTGAAGTTTGAATTTTCAAACTGTGTGTTCTTCCCTAGTAGAGTCGCCAAAAACTGTTGGGTGAATATTTTCTCACTAGCTAACTGATGGGCAAAATAGGTGTTTTCACCACAACATAGGGAGATTTATCAGCCAAATGTGCAGGTCGACCACATCAAAAGGGCAAATCTCTCCTCTCATCAAGGGGAGGTTCCCTATAAATATGAGGTACTATATACTATAAATAAGCTGAAAATAACACTCAGGGGTAGGACAACACCATTCATCTCGGTTTTTTTAGAGATGATGTTCATAGATAGGAGAAATACTGGTGAAATGATAGAAGGCACTTATCTTCTTTCAAAAGTGGTATGTAGTCAACAGCCAGATTCCTTCTTGGCAGTGATAAGTAAATGTAACAGGGCATAGTAACACAGTAGGATGAAGTGTAGCACAAAGTCTCCACTTCAACTATCAAAGAGTGAAATATATGAAGGACAATGGGGGCATAAATTCATCTCAAGATCCTTTACACAGAGATAGAACACACACACTAAAGACAATTGTAGCAGCACAAAGTCTCCCAAATTTGGCTTCAGGACACCTTCCTGATTACTTCCACTAGTTCTGCTTATTAAATTAAATAGACAAAAATGCTTCTAAGAAACAAACGTAAGAACAATTTCCTAAATAACACAAGCTATTCCAGCAAAAATTCTGAAAGGTCACTTGTTTTCTCATTCAAATAAAAAAACATGATTAACAATCTGAGCTCAAAGTCTCAAGAAATGCCTTTCAATTTGGGTAGAGTTTTGTTTCTATCATAGAGAGATCTCATTTGCATAAAATAAGAGATTACAATATATAACACTCTAAAAAAGACTTGGGCAATTTGTTTCATGGAATAGCCCATGCTGCATTTTGTTGTGGATCAACCAACAATTTGATTACACTTATGAAAGCAATAAACGTAGAATTAAATCAGAATGATAAGTAATTAGAATGATAAATAGCAAACAATGAGAGATACAAAAAACCACCCTAAAAACTTGTATCAAACTCTTTACAGAAGGAATACAATTGAAGAAACTTCTTTCTTCCACACCTCTCTCAGATGTACAGATCTCTTTCCCTCAAGAGCTCTCTCTCTCAAGTACAATCAACTCTAACAACCTGGATTGATTCACCTATACAATTCTATACTGTTCTTTCAACATACACTACAATACGCTAAGAAGATCTAATCCTACATATAGAATTAGGAAACTTGAGCATGCATTTACAACCAACAGTTATGCCTCTTAAACAAGGGCTCTAAAAACAGTCTTACTAAAGATAAAGATGCGGACTTAAGACTATCACTTAATCCCTGTCAGGGATCTTGCTCTACCAATTAGAGCACATATGATTACTTCTCGTATTAGCAACTAAACACAGAATTTAACCAGAATCAATAAGTAATTAGAAATATGAAACAACACAGGAATTGAGAGACAATACACAATTGTATTAATAATCACTCAAAAGAATATACAATAAGGAAGATGCCACTTCTTCCTCCACCTCAAAGGTTCACCACTCCTCAAGACCTTCTTCCCTCTCTCTCTTGGTCACAACAATCAATTCCAATACAAAATTGATGTTCACCTCTCAAACCAGTCAGTAACATGCTGCCAATTCATCAAGTACACAATTGTACTTCAAGTAGATCCCCTGCTCTCTACTGCTACCTGCAAATAACTAGATCATACTCACCATGTAGATGTCTTTCTACACACCTAAAGAACCCTTGTCCTTGCCTCACCAAGTCCTTATGATTCTTCAACCAGTACCCCGGTGGATCTTCTCCAAGAACTTGCACAACTTGCAACTCTATCTGATCATACACTCTCAGTACCCCTGTTTGGTAATTAGGAGGAACTACACTAGCTCTCTCTACAAGCCCAATGGCTTTCTAGCACACATTTACAATACAACCCATGAGTCCATATATAGATCTCATGCTTACAATAATTAGACTAACTTAATTACAATAATTAGATGCGTAACTCAAGACTAAGACTAGCCTTCAACATGCAAACTAACAGTCCAAAAATAGACTCTCCCGAATTCATCATGCAAACCACCTGTTCTCGCATAGGCTGCCGACGTCGACTCCTCCATGACCGATGTCGGCCAACTGGTGATCGACGCCGGTTGCGTCCTCTTGCTGTCTGACCGACGTCGGTTGATCAGACTGACGTCAGTTTTCCTGCAACTGATTTTGTAACTCCCTGCAACTCTGCATCCTCCGTAACTTCTCTTGTTTGCATCCTGGTGAAGCTTTTAGCTCCATAACTTAACAATCTCCCACTTGGAGATAAATAGCTACACCTATACCTGTATCTATACACCATCTAAATTATTCCTTGGCTTGTATTCCTCTTCAAGATCAATCCTGAAGACCAACCACCACACGACCATTGATGCTACACCTGTCATCAAAGTAACCTACCACATCCAAACCTACATATCCATGTAGTGAAGAACCTGACCCTGCATAACAAGAATCCCTGCTGCTAGTCCCACTGAACTGCCCTCCAGTACTCTTTCCCTGAATTGGCTCCAAACTTTCTGACAACCCCCACTGCTTGGGAAAACAACTCAGGTCTACACTAGACCTCATGTGATTTCGAACCCTGTTTCAAGCTAAGCTTGAACTATCTAGCCCTTGGTGTGCTTTTTGATTCTGCAACCTACATCATGAACCCTACCAACATCATCTTCACATCAGCTCCCACTGGAGATAAAATCTCCATCTCTTATGCCAAAGAATTTTGCTGCTCTAAATTCTTCATGACACGCCTCTAAGCTAACCTTATCTTTAGCTTAGCAAATCCCTGTATGTACAAACCTACTAGTAAATCACCCACATATAGTAACAAGATAATGTTGCGACCATCATCTACCTGGTAAGATAAAACCACAATACTTACACTGACATTGACTGAAGCCATGCTTAGCCATCCACCTGTCAAACCTGTACCAATATCCTGCAGCTTCTTCAAGACCATATTCCTTGGCCTTCTGTCTCTTGTATCCATCCACTCTCTTCTTTAAAATGAGAATCCATTTTGTCTCTCAGTGCTTACTTCTAGCTGACAACTTTACCAATAGATACCTATTTGGTTCTTCTCCAAGGACTCACACTCCTCATCCATGCCAAGCTCCCACTGTATCTAGACTCTACCTGCATTGCTTCTTCCATCTCCCTAGTTTTTGACTATCAAAAAAGCAATATAAAGAAGGTGAACAACGAATATAAGGTTCACTTACCCTTTTTGACCTCAACATGAGCGTTTGAGACTTGTTGTCTGCCCACTATCCGTACTAGTGACCGATCTCGGCCATCTCTCAGTCTGCTCTCGACTGATGTCGACTCCCTGTACTGAACTTGACTGCCGACGTCGTTTCCCTGGCCAACGCCGGTGTCCCTCCTACCGACGTCGATTCCTTCATGACCGACGTCAATCTTCCTATTGCCGACGTCAGTTACTGTATAACCGATGTCGGTACTTGTGTTCATCTGTGAGTGATAACTTTTTATCTGCGAGCTCTCCATGGATCAAAATCCTAATCAAATCAACCCTGCTCTGCTCAGAATAATTTAGTTTTCTCACCTGATCTCTGTCCGTCATCTCCTCCATGAACACCAAGGCTTTCCAATTCTTTAGCTTGTCAAAAACATCTGACTTCCGCTTCAAAACCTGCATTCTCCTTCTACATATGTGACTGAGCCTATGAAGCCACATCTCTGCAACAGAAGGTGAATTAGCAATATAAGTAGATAGATAAAGGATACCTACTTTCTTACCACCATCTAATTCAAGTGTAACCCCTATGAGAGTTACAGTGCATCTCTCATCACCCAAATTTCCTAAAAAAATTAGACTCATCTCCAAGACTGGTACCTGCATGACTTCTTTCAACCACTGTGTGTTATCCGTCTGCAATTTCAGCTTCACTTCCCCTTCGTCAATCATCTGACAAGGCTCTCCAACCCCTAAATAAGTCTCTCCAAGGTCTCCAAAGACATACCCATGAAAAGATGCTCTATTTTGGGCTGCATGGAAAGAGGCAAAAGAATCTGTACACAAAGATTCCACTTTATCCAGAACATCTTGTGCAATATTACCTGCAACATATGCTTCTATAAGCTAATCTTCTACCGACCAACGATCTCTTTTTACCTGCTCCTTTCCATCAATAGAAAAATTCATGCTATTCAGTTTCTCCATTCGTAGCTTACTTACTTCTGCCATTGCTATACTCCCACTCAATTTGAAACCCCTATGAGTGACCTGTAATCAACAAACACTACCAGATCTAAAACCACATGTTAGTCAACCCAACTAAAAGCTCTAATACCACATGTCAGGGATCTTGCTCTACCAATTAGAGCACATATGATTACTTCTCGTATTAGCAACTAAACATGAAATTTAACCAAAATCAATAAGTAACTAGAAATATGAAACAACACAGGAATTGAGAGATAATACACAATTGTATTAATAATCACTCAGAAGAATATACAATAAAGAAGATGCCACTTCTTCCTCCACCTCAAAGGTTCGCCACTCCTCAAGACCTTCTTCCCTCTCTCTCTTGGTCACAACAATCAATTCCAATACAGAATTGATGTTCACCTCTCCAACCAGTCAGTAACACGCTGTCAGTTCATTAAGTACACAACTGTACTTCAAGTAGATCCCCTACTCTCTGCTGCTACCTGCAAATAACTAGATCATACTCACCATGTAGATGTCTTTCTACACACCTAAAGAACCCTTGTCCTTGCCTCACCAAGTCCTTATGATTCTTCAACCAGTACCCCGGTGGATCTTCTCCAAGAACTTGCACAACCTGCAACTCTCTCTGATCATACACTCTCAGTACCCCTATTTGGTAACTAGGAGGAACTACACTAGCTCTCTTTACAAGCCTAATGGCTTTCTAGCACACATTTACAATACAGGCCATGAGTCCATATATAGATCTCATGCTTATAATAATTAGACTAACCTAATTATAATAATTAGATGAGCAACTCAAGACTAAGACTAGCCTTCAACATGCAAACTAACAGTCCAAAAATAGACTCTCACAGATTCGTCATGCAAACTGCCTATTCTCGCACAGGCTGCCGACATCGGCTCCTCCATGACCGATGTCAGCCAACTGGTGACCGACGCTGGTTACTTCCTCTTGCTGTCTGACCGACGTCAGTTGATTAGACTGACGTCAATTTTCTTGCAACTGATTCTGCAACTCCTCGCAACTCTGCATCCTCCGTAACTTCTCTTATTTGCACCCTGGTGAAGCTTTTAGCTCCACAACTTAACAATCCCATCATGTAAACACTTAGTTCTGTCCACAAAAATAGCTTTTTGGACGCACAGGTAACCGATGCCGGTTCCTGCCTGCTTGCCTGTGACTGACGTCAGTCGATCCCTGTCAACGCTGGCGTCTCTTGAACTGCACCTGACAGACGTCGATCGCTCTTGATCAACGTCGGTGATTGTGTAATTGTTGCAACCTTGCAAAACGCTTTTTGGTGAAGCTTTTAGGCTCCACACCTTAACAATCTCCCAATTAGAGATAAACAGCTGCACCAGTACCTGTACAGCAACATCTTCTACCTCCTCCATCTTCAACTCAATCATGAAGACCAATAGAAGTTGAATGAAGATTCAACTTCTCTTTTGTAATCGGCTTGGTTAACATATCTGCAGGATTCTTATCTGTATGGATCTTTTCCAACTTCAACTCACCATCCTCCAATACCTGTCTTATGAAGTGGTACCTTAGCTGTATATGCTTTGTTCTTGAATGAAAGGCTGAATTCTTAGCCAAATGAATTGCACTCTGATTGTCACTATACAATCTACAACTCTCTTGCTCCTTTCCACGCTCTTCCATGAACCGTGTCATCCATATCATCTCTTTGCTAGCCTCTATGATTGCAATATACTCTGCTTCTATAGTTGACAAGGCAACAACCTTTTACAACTTTGATATCCAGCTAACCGTCGTTCCACCAACAGTGAAAACATAACATGTGGTGCTCCTCCTGCCATCCAAATCACCTGCCATATCTGAATCTACATAACCATGTAGAGAAGTATCTAAACCTCCATAGCACAAATGCCTACTGCTAGTTCCTCTCAGATATCAAAGGATCCACTGAACTGCTTTTTAATGTTCCTTTCCTAGATTGGCCATATACTTACAACTCCCACTGCTTGGGTAATATCCAGTCTAGTACAAACCATTGCATACATTAAACTCCCTACTGCAAAAGAATATGGAACTCTACTCATGTACTCTACCTCATCATGTGAATTAGGACATTGTTCTTTACTCAATTTAAAATGTCCAGCCAAAGGTGTGCTTATCGATTTTGCATCGTGCATATTGAATCGTTTCAACACCTTGTTCACATAATCCTCTTGAGACAAAATCAACCTGTGATTTTTCTTGTCTCTCTTAATGCTCATGCCAAGAATTTTCTTTGCTGCTCCCAAATCCTTCATGGCAAATGTTTGAGCTAATTTCACCTTAAGCTCAGAGATATCCTGCATGTGTGATCCTGCAACTAGCATATCATCTACATACAACAACAGAATAATATATCTACCATTATCCAATCTCTTAAAATACACACAATGGTCAGATTGACACCTGTTGTAGCCATGCTCAGTCATAAACTTGTCAAATCTCAAATACCACTGTCTAGGAGCTTGCTTGAGGCCATACAAGTTTTTCTTCAATCTGCACACTAACTTCTCCTTACCTTTGACCTCAAATCCTTTTAGCTGTTCCATATATATTTTCTCATCCAAATCTCCATGAAGAAATGATGTCTTAACATCAAGCTACTCAAGATACAAATCCTCAATAACAACTAAAGACAATACAGTCCGTATAGAAGTCATTTTAACAATAGGAGAAAAAATCTCACCAAAATCAATACCTAGCTTTTGTGCAAATCCTTTCACTACCAACCTGGCCTTATATCTCATCTGTTCATTCTCACCTTCCTTCAATCTGTAGGTCCATCTGTTCTTCAGTGTCCTCTTACCAGCTGGCAACTCAACCAAATCCCATGTTTGGTTCTCTTTCAAGGACTCCATCTCCTCAACCATGCCACGCTCCCACTGACTCTTGGACTCCACCTGTAATGCTTCTTCAAAACTCTCTGGTTCTCCACCATCAGTTAGCAATAAATAGAATAAAGAAGGAGAATATCGAATTGGAGATTTGCTTACCCTTTCTGACCTCCTGATGGGCATCTAAGACTCATTCACAACACGTTGTCCGCCCAAATTCTCTGACAGTGATCGATCTTAGTCACTTCCAGGCCTGTAACTGGCCGACGTTGATTCTGCCTGACCGACGTCGGTGCCTATCTGGCCGACATCGATCTCTGTATGATCGACATTGATTTCTGTTCTACCGATGCTAATTCTTAATTTGTCGACATCGGTCTCTATGTTTTCCTGTCTGTGATTAATTTTTCCCGTGAGCTCATTTTGGACCGTCACCTCGTCCAATTCTCCATTGCTCTGCCCAGATTGATTCAACTTCTTCAGCTGATCACTATACATCATTTTTTCATTAAAAAAAACATCACGGCTCCTAATTATCTTGTTAGTTCTTAGATTCCAAAACTTGAATCTGAAATCATCAGAGCCATAGCCAATAAATGTGCACCTCATAGACTTAGCATCCAGCTTCTTTCTATTTTCCTTATCAACGTGCACAAAGGCTTCACAACCAAAAACTTTGAAAAATGAGAGATCTACCTTTTTACTTGTCCATGTCTCTTCTAAAATTCCACCATCCAGAGCTGTAGAGGGTCCTCTGTTAATCAGGTACACTGCAGTATCAACAGCTTCTACCTAAAACTCTAAGGGCAAACCAACATGCAATCTCATACACCTTGCACGCTCCATAATTGTTCTATTCATCCTTTTAGCAACTCCATTATACTGAGGTGTCCTTAGAACTATCCCTTGCCTACGGATTCCTTGCATATAACAATACCAATTGAACTTGTAGCTGTAGAACTCACCACCATTGTCAGATCTCAGGGACTTCAATCTTCTCCCTGTTTCATTCTCAACCATAGCTTTTCAAATCTTAAAAGTCTCAAATACATCAGATTTATTTTTAATACAATAGATCCATACCTTTCTTGTAGCATCATCTATGAATGAAACATAGTACTGTGATCCTCCAATAGAAGTAATTTGAGCCGGTCCCCACACGTCTG
This sequence comes from Torreya grandis, assembly GCA_037957365.1. NCBI lineage: Eukaryota > Viridiplantae > Streptophyta > Pinopsida > Cupressales > Taxaceae > Torreya > Torreya grandis. Next base: position 814,830 of record JARHVA010000930.1, on the reverse strand, counting down.
TGTGAACAAGCTGCAACTTATGCTTCTTCTTTGTTGACCTAGTCTTGAGAAAACTCACTCTCTTCTGTTTCCCAAAAACACAATGCTCACAAAAATTTAGATCTATGCTTTTCAAATCTAAAAGCTTACCTTTAGACTTAAGAATTGACATTCCCTTCTTACTCATGTGGCCAAGCCTTGAGTGCCACAATTTTGCATCCACATCTGAAGTAGATAATATAGAAAGAGAATTGTTAGTAACACAATTACATAAATAGAGAGTACCTACTCTCTTACCTCTAGCCATTACAAGTGCACCCTTGGTCACCTTCCAAAATTCAGTTGTGAGAGTTACTGTACAACCCTCATCCCCTAACTTTCTCGCAGAAATCAAATTCCTCTTTAAGCTAGGAACATGTATAACATCTCTCAACACCCATGTGTTGCCATTTTGCATTTTCAGCTACACTTTTCCTTTTCCAATAATTTTACAAGGCTCATCATCCCCTAAATACACTATTCCAAAATCTCCATGGATATAGTCACTAAAATATTCTCTATTAGGGGTAGCATGAAAAGATGCACCAGAATCTAACACCCAAGACTCTATATTATTATGCAAAGAGAATATTAAAGCATCTTGTGTAATACCTGCAACCTTTGCTTCTTCTTTTCCTTCATGATGATTGTCCTCCTTAGGCTTTGACCAGCAATCTCTGCTTATGTGCCCCATCTTTCCACAATTCCAGCATTGTGGCTTCTTGCCATTTCTGGATTTGGATCTACCTCTCACCTTTGACTTAGATCTTGATCTCCCTTTCTTACTCTTCTCTTTTTGCCTTCCCCTGCTCTCAAAACTTAAAGCATTCCTTGATGTTTCCTCTATGTTTTTCCTGTGAATTTTCTCATTCAGGATAACACTAACAACATCCTCTGCTTTTAAAATATTTGAAGCAAATGCAGTATTACTAACTGCCATTACTAAGCTATGCCAGCTTTCAGGCAAAAAACATAATATTAAAAGAGCTTTTATTTCATCATCAAACACTATATTGACTGAACTTAATTGATTTACAATTCTATGGAAATCATTCAGATGATTAGATACAGATCCACCTTCCTGCATACACAAATTAAATAACTGCTTCATAAGATATACCTTATTAGAAGCTGAGGGTTTTTCATACAAATTTGCTAAAGTAGTCATTAACTCTACCGTTGTTTTTCCCTGTGATAAATTAGATATCACAGTAGATGCCAAACTCAGTCTTATAGACCCTAGAGCCTTTCTATCAAGAACTTCCCATTCTTCATCATCCATGTCTGTGGGCTTCTTTGCAATCCCACCTAACGGTAAGTATAGATCTTTCTGATACAGATAATTCTCTATCTGCATTCTCCAATGTTGATAATTTTTGCCATTGAACTTCTTCATTCTCAGTTTACTTTATTTTGCCATTGCTTCTCCCACTCAAACAGAAATCCCTACAGAAACCCCTATGAGTAACATGTAATCAATACACACTACACAGATCTGAACCCCCTGTTAGTGAATCTGAGCTCTGATACCACTTGTTGGATATCAAGCTCTGAACCTACAACCAAGGCTCTGATACCACTTATTGGGGATCAACCAATAATTTGATTACACTTATGAAAGCAATAAATGCGAAATTAAATTAGAATGATAAGTAACTAGAATGATAAATAGCAAACAATGAGAGATACAAGAAACCACCCTGAAAACTTGTATTAAAGTCTTTACAGAAGGAATACAATTGAATAAACTTCTTTCTTCCACACCTCTCTTAGATGTACATATCTCTCTCTAGATCTCTTTCCCTCAAGAGCTCTCTCTCTCAAGTACAATCAACTCTAACAACCTGAATTGATTCACCTATACAATTTTGTATTGTTCTTTCAACATACACTATAATAAGCTAAGAAGATCTAATCCTACATATAGAATTAGGAAACTTGAGCAAGCATTTACAACCAACAGTTATGCCTCTTAAACAAGGGCTCTAAAAATAGTCTTACTAAAGATAGAGATGCGGACTTAAGACTATCACTTAATCCCATCATACAAACACTCAGTTATATCCATAGAAATAGCTTTCTAAACGCACAGGTAACTGACGCCGGTTCCTGCCTGCTTGCCTGTGATTGACGTCGACCGATTCCTGTCGATGCCGACGTCTCCTGAACTACACCTGATCGACATCGATTGCTCCTGACCGACGTCGGTGACTGTGTAACTGCTGTAACCTTGCAAAGCGCTCCTTGGTGAAGCTTTTAGGCTCCACACCTTAACACATTCAATGCCTTGAATGCATTTTCAATTATGTGAAGGGGATATGCTGGAACAGGGCATTGGCCTTAACTATGGCATGTCAATTCATCTCAAATATCTCTTTTTAAAGTATGGGCCACCTGGTCCTCTTCTTGATATGTGTGCAGCTATCTATTTCACCTTTACTCGATGGATAAAAATAGGTTACATCTTTGAGTGCTTGTGCTCTGTCATGTCCACCTGGTGGATTGTTTCACCTACTATAAATAACTCCTGCACAGATATTTTTGGTCTTTCTACATCATTTCTCTTTTCTTAATGCATTTTGTCTGTTCCTCATGATCTAAGCTCTTAGGCTATCTCTTCCCTTTCTACTGGCTCTTTTGGATTCTTCTACAGCTGGTCGCTGAGTTTATTCTCAAGTCTGTGCCACATTTGAAAATAAATGGGCATTTTGTTACCTTGAATTTGACATATGTGGGGATGTCATTGGTCACTTGGTCACTTGAACCATGTTGAACCTTGAACCTTTGAACCATGAGAGTTCATTAGTTCAATGGTTTGGGCGGTCCAGGCAGTCCCTTGGTTCAATCAGTTTTTTGGTTCAATCAGCTCTTTAGTTCAATCGGTTCCTTGGTTCAATTGGTTGAACCATGTCTTTGAACTTGTCTTTGGAATCTTTCACTTCCTTCCTTCGCTTGAAGCTTCTTTGTGAACTTTTACCTTCTCAAATCAGTTGAACCCTTTGAACCTATGAACCATTTCGGTTCAAAGTTCAACGGTTCAACAATTCATTCTCTTTCTTTGAATCTTTTGTTTCTTCAAACTTTCTGGATCCCTTTCTTTTCTATTGAACTCATTAAACCTTTGAACTTTGAACTCTTTTGGTTCAAGGTTCAATGGTTCAATGGTTCATTCTTTGCTCTTTGAATCCTTTGTTCTTCTAAGTCTCTCAAACGTTATTGAACTCGTTGAACCTTTGAACTTTGAACTCTTTTGGTTCAAGGTTCAATGGTTCAACGGTTCAATGTTTCTCCTTTGAAGTCTTCTTTTGTTTAAGTCTTTTGATCTTATTGAACTCATTGAACCATTTTGGTTCAAGGTTCAACGGTTCAATAGTTCAACCTTCAATCTTCGAAGCCTTCTTTTCTTTAAGTCCGTTGAACTTATTGAACTTTTAAACCTTGCCAAAGCGTTTAACTCTTTAAGTCTACCAATGTCATTAAACTTTTGAACCCATTGAACCTTTGAACCTTTGGAGGTGGGGTTCAATGGTTCAATCTTTTGTTTGAAGCCCATTGATAAGTCTTTTGATTGAACTTCGGCATTGAACCAGCCTTGAAATGCCTAAATGTTGGGGACTTGTTTCTTTGTGAGAGCTCGCCTGTTGAAGTTGTTGAACCTATTGAACTTGCAATTCCCTTAGCTAAAAAAGATTAAAGAATTAAAGAATTGGAGTGCTCAAAACATTTTTTGAGAAGGGAAGAGAGAATTTTGGCCTGTAGGACCAAAATAGTTGATATGTTATACCCAAAAATGAGTGACAAATTTTGGGAACAACAGGTCTTATCTACGAGCCAAATACTAAAGGAATATCGCAATTGGATGGGTCACCAACAAAGACAATAGACATAATCAAAGATGTAAAGTTGACATTACATGCTTGCCCTAATGTTACCATTCAACAATATGTGGTTGTAGTGGACTTGCCTCCCTAGTTTGCCATGTGTTTGTCAAGAAACTTTACTTCAAAGATTGGAGGATATTTGTTAGCTAATTGGACATATTTTATATTCAAGATCAGGTATGGTACCAAGTTAATAATACTTTCTAAACCTATTGTAATATTTCATTTGGAAACATATATGTCAATTATGGTGAACACTAATTGTGTTATCTTAGACAAGGTACTAGAAAATATTGAGGTGGAAACTGAGTCACCTCTAGGTGGAGTTATAGATCTTCTTGATGAATGGGGCTCTAATTTTCATGAGCATGATCCCTAAAATTTAATTTAAGGACTTGTTATTTATTTCCTTCATGAAAATATTACACCAATTCCAACATTGATGAAAGATGATCAACCTAGTGATGGCATGTGGCAACTATATTTTGATGGATCTAAGAACAAACATGACACTAGGGCTGAAATGATGTTGATTTCTCTAGCTAATCAAAGTTATTTCTTTTCTCTCAAGTTTTAGCTTGGTGGTTCCAATAATGTTCTTGAATATGAAGCACTAGTGCATGGTTTGTAATGGGTAAGAAAGATGAAGGTCAGTACCTTACAAGTCTTTGGTGAAAGTGAACTGGTAGTCACCAAGTAAGAGGACTTAATGTATGAAAGAACCCACTTCTTAGGTCCTATAACCATAGAGTATGATGCTTACTTGAAGACTTTAAAGCTTCAATATTTGTGTCATATCAAGAAATAAGAATAAACATGTAAACATGTTGGTTGTCATTGGGTCACAATTCAGTATCCCAGATGACATAAAGAATGTAAAGGTTCAATCACACATCAAGATGATTCTAAGGCCTTCTATTCCAGACAACCATGATAATTAGCAAGTATTTGAAGATGATAGTCAGATTGTCAAGTTATTACAAGAAAAAGTTGAATTCTCATCAAGGAACCATGACAAACACTTGCAATAATATGGTGACCAAATTGTGCAATTGAAGATAAATAAGTTGCCTAAAGGGTTGTTCACCCTTGAAAACATATTTAGTAGAGATGATGAATTAAGAAAAGAAAAGTTTTCTTTGTCAAAAAAATAATAACACTATACAAATGTGGAGATTGTAATTGGTTAAAGCTTAAAGTTGGGCAAAGTTTGCACATCTTTAGAGAAATAAACTTTTATTAAGTTATGTTCAAATTTTGTAGATGTCTTTGCATGGTAGTACAGTGATCTCAAAGGATTTGATCCAAGTATAGCTCAACATACCATTGAGTTAGAGTATGAGACTAGGCCAGTCAGATAAAGATAAAATCCTATTAACCCAAAGCTTAAACCTTTGATGAGAGTTGAGCTACATAAGCTCATTCAGTCAGCTATAATATTTCCAATTAAGCACTCATCTTGGGTGGCAAACCTTATTATAATATGGAAAAAGAATGGTGACATAAGGTTACGTGTTAACTTCCATGACTTTAACAAGGCCTCTTTTAAAGACCACTATCCATTGCCATCAATGGAGCAAATTTTACGGTTAGTTGTAGGTTCAAAAAGGTTCTCTTTGTTGGATGGCTATAGTGGTTATAACCAAATTTTGGTCAAAGAAGAAGACCAGTTCAAAACACCTTTCACCACAAATTGGGGGACATTTTCATATAGAAATATGCCTTTTAGTTTATCCAATCCTGGAAAAACTTTACAGAAAGTTATAGACATGGCATTTTAGGGTCTCCTTAACAAGTTCATACTTGTTTATCTAGATGACATAACAATGTTCTCTAATAGTGTAGATGAGCATATGATTTACCTCAGACAAGTGTTTGAAAGGTATAGGCAATTTGGGGTGTCTTTAAATCTCAAATAATGTGTCTTTTCTATTCATGAAGGTATGCTTCTTGGACATGTGATTTCTAAACAAGGTACAAGCATAGATCCTGATAGAATAAACTCAATTCTTGCACTTTCCTTGCCTAAACACAAGAAAGCCTTGTAAATATTCTTAAGCAAAATCAAATTTATAAGAAGATAAATTTCAAAGCTTGGTACTTTAGCTAGGCCACTCGCAGCCATGATAAATAAGGGTCAGAGTTTTAGCTGGTCCAAATAAGGAGTAAGCAGTTTTGAAGAGATCAAGAAAGTTGTAGCCAGTGCTCCTACACTTTTGAACCCTTATTACATGAAGGATTTTATCTTGTACACCTTTGTTAATATTTAAACTATTTTAGGTATTCTCATGTAGCAAAATTAAGAGACTTTAGAGTAGCTAATACCCTTCTTTAGTCAAGGCTTAAAAGAATATGAAATAATGTACTCGTTGTTGAGATGCATGTACTTTCAGTCATAAGGTCTCTTAAGAATTTTAAATACTTGTTGTCTAATAATAAGATACATTTTATGGTTGCACATCCAAGTGTCAAGGATTTTCTCTTGAACAAGGATATAAATGACAAAAGAGCTAGTTGGATAACCAAGATCATGGAATATGATGTTGAGATCAAGGTTACAAAGCTAGTTAGAAGCAAAAGATTTTGTGAACATCTAATCCAAGACTTGCAAGAAGCTAATGGAAAAGCTATGGTGTCAAATGATGAAGAAGTTTTAAATGATCACACCTCAACTTCCAGTGGGTTCCAATATATGGTAAGATACTTACAAGATGGTGTTTATCCTTCTCATCTGAACCCTTGAAAGAGGAGATATTTTAGATTGTAGTCAATTCCTTTTCTTCTTATTGACAGTGTATTGTTCAAAAAGGATATTAATGGCATATCTCTAATGTGCATAGAGCCAAGTCAAACACAGAGACTGCTTAAGCAATTCTATGATAGGCATGGTGGATGTAATTATTCGATAAAGATGGCATCCCATAAAATCATGAGAGGTGGGTAATATTGGCCAACTATATATTTGGTGATTGTCATGCCTGGATTAGAAAATGCAAACAATGTGCTATGTTTGTTGGGAAAGTTAAGCTTGTAGCCTTACCTCTCCAACCAATTTCAGTGAATCAACCCTTTGTCCAAAGGGGATTATAATTTATTGGCCTCATTAACCCTCTTTCAAGTTTAGGACACAAATGGATCCTAACTGCCACAAATTATTTTACTAGATGGATAGAAGTAGTGGTATTAAAAGAAGCCAATGAAACTGATGTTCTGGACTTCTATGAAGGTTTGCTTACCATATTTGGAGTCCTTTCAACCATTATTTCTAACAATGTTATGGCTTTTATGAGGTCTAAGATCAGTCAATGGGCACTTCAACATAGTTATTACCCACAAGGTACTGGCCTTATTGAGTCCACTAATGAGAATTTGTTGAAGATCATTAGGACTATTGAAGACAATCAAAGGTCATGGAATCTCAAATTGAATACAATTTTGTAGGCTGATAGGATCACATATAAAAGTTCAATAGCCAATTCTCCATACAAGCTATTATATGGTAAGGAAGCAAGAATACCTATTTCTCTTGAATTTCCTACTTTGGAATTGTTATATACTAGATTTATACCCTTGTGAGAGAGTTCTTCAGGGTCTCTCACTTCCAGCTATAAGCATGGGAACAACCTCGGGATGTGGGTGTCCTATGGTGAGGTTGAACCTCTAGACTTTTTATATGAGGCTAGTTCCTCAGGTGCTTCACTTTAGCTCTTTGGGTTTCTACGCTAAAATCTACTTATGGTCAAGGAAAAAGGGAGAGAGATTATTTGAAAAGAAAACTAAGATAGGGAGGTGATGCATTGAAAGTAAGTGATCCACCTGGCCTGGGAAAGACACCAATTTAGCGTAAGAAAAGTTGGCTTATACAACCTCCTAACCAACTAACTTGCATAAATATTTTTTAGGTTAGGCTTACTAAACCACACATGAGATAGAGGAATTTCAAAATTCACACCAAGCATCCATTAATGGCTAAAAAGCATGAGTTTAGACCTACAATTAACTAAAAATTAGTCGAAAACAAGCAAGAAAGAAAGGCAACGAGGTTGGAAGGATGCTTCTTCACAATGTTATTAGTGCATAGGCTAACTCAATGCAACTTTCAGACAAGGAGATAGGTAAAAACAATCTTTATTGCTTCAAAGGCCCATTACATAACGATTTTCATAGAGTGATATTATCACCAGTCTGGGTATACATTTCTAGGCTCCAAGGCCTCTGTTTATAAAGAAAAGGGGGAAGAGAGAAAGGGAAGAAAGAAAGAAGTCACATATGGATGGTACCTCCCATTGACCTTCCTTGATGTTCATAAATGCATCATTCTAGATCATCACCCAATATTCTTGAGCCACTTCCATCATTAAGAATTTCTTTGGTGCATCTAAAAAGTCATGTTATGAGTAGCTGGAATGTTTCTTCGTGTCATGACACATTTAAGCATCAAATGATGATTATGGGAAATGAACCATGGTAGATGCGAGCCTTCATAACTTCCAGCTACTAGCCACTTAGACTCTCTCATGTTTATTGAACATCCTTGTACCACTTGTCCTTTACTGATTGCCCCTTTCTGCTCTAGTTATGCCACATGGTAGCCTCTCATTCATTGCATCATGATTCTGGCATTGCCAAACCAAGCTTAAGTTGAGCCTTGGAGAATCCCAATTTACTCTATATAGAGTAATTCAAGTTCTTTGGCCTCTCCAACTTCAGACTTTCCCAGATCTTTCACTTAAAAAACCATTTAAGTAGAGTACTTTGAGAAACCTGATTTACACTTTGTAGAGTAATTCAGGTTCTCTAAGCCTACTTACTTTGGGCTTGTCTATCTTTAAGTCTTTTCACCTTGTTGTTTCTCAAGCCTTAAGACTTTAGGCTTTTCAAACCTGATTTCTTCTAATGCCTAGTCACTTATCCTAATTTTGGCATTAATTGGCCTGTCATTTCCTTTGAACACTTAGTCTCAAGCTTCTCTATTAGCTTATTTCTTTCAAACAAATCTCTTAAAGGAATTTATTCAGATAATTTGTCCAAAATAATTCCTTCAAACTTTTTTTCTACGTTTGTCTTTAGAAACTACCCTTTAGGCTTTTCATAATAGACTTTTCTGAAGGGTAAGAGACCCTTTGGGCCTTTTGCATGCCCCCTCAGATTTCCACAAATGGTCCTCCCAAAGGGAAAGATACCCTTCGAGAATTTTGAAATGGTCCTCCCAAAGGGTAACATACCCTTTGGGAAAAATGCAACTATCCACTTGGAGAAGAAAAAACCCTTCAAAAAAGTCAACTGGTCCCTTTTGCCCTAAAAAGACCCTTTGGCATTTTAAAAATGCCCTTCAGATTTTTTGAAAAAGACTCATCTCTTGAAGAACCCAAGAAGCACCATTTTTTAAGACCAAATCAGGTTTGTCATGCCCCTTTACTTATTTCGAGTTTCTGACTGCTCACAACTTATGAAGTGACCAAGTAGTGCCCCTTGGAAAACGTGAAATACACTATCTATGAGTAATTTGGGTTTGTAAACCTGAATTACTTCTATTTATGAAACATTTAGAAGCTAATCATTATTGGAAACCCAATTTGCATTGTGCCTTCAAAAAACCTAAGGTTATCACTACTACAAAACCCGAAGTCATCCCAAAGACCTACCATTTTCTTACTTGAAAGCTCCATTTTCATACTTAGGTAAACTTTGACATGTGGGACAAAAAAATGGCCAACATTTCTAGTGATTCATAGGGAAGCATGCCTGTTATGTTTGAGAACCCAGCTCATTTGCTTTGTTCAATCCATTACGTGTGGAGTAGCTACTTTTGCACAAAACAAGGTCTTTCTAAAAATCTCCTTTGAAGCAACAAGGACAACCAAAACAAAACAAACTGTGTCCATGACACTTAGGGAAGGGAAAACACACAACTAAAAAAGATGTGCACTAGGCACTTAGAGGAAAACACAAAATAAAACTAAATGAAGCGTACACAAATATATATAACAGCTGCAAACTCTCAATAACAAGGCTTCAAATGAATCTCATTGACTAGAATAGACAATACCTCTCTATCTAATTGGGTAATCTGGAACACATTATGATTTTTGCATCTATGGATCAAGTAAAGACCACTCCGCAAGCTGTCAAACTTGGTATGGTTGCCTGACTTGGCCTTATTTGAGTCCTATTTGAGAACCAGGTCTCCTTCCTTGAAATTCCTTACTATAGCTCTCTTGTCAAAAGCCTTATTGACCTAAGCTTGATGTGCCTCCAATGTTTTCATTTCAAGGTCCCTTGTCTCCTCAAGCTCTATGAGTTCTACCAATCTCATGTTCATGGGTTCATCTTCCAATAGATCTAGCTGATGGGCTAGCTCTAATGCAGCCAGCTCAAGAGAAATGGGTAACCTGGCCTCCCTTCCATATACTAGAACATATGGATAATTTCCAATAGTAGATTTAGGAGTTATCTGGTCAGCCCATAAGGCTATCTTTAACTAGGTGTGCCAGATCCATTAGTTCTCCTCCATAGTCCATTTGATGATCCTCAACAAATTCTTATTTGTGGACTCAGCCAACCCATTGCTTTTAGGTTAATAGTTTGAGAAAGTGCTGAGGTAGATGCCCATCTTGAGAACCCATTTACTTGTTTTCAAACCAAGGAAATCTAAAGCATTATCAGATATGATAATGGTTGGAACACCAACCCTGGTCACAATGTTGTCATAGAAGTCTAGGACTACACTTTCATTGGTTTCCACCCACCTGGTGAAGTAATTGGTTGTAGTAAGCACCCACTTATGCCCTACACTTGATAGGGGGTTGATCAAACCAATGAAATCCAAACCCCATTGCATGAATAGTTGTTCCACTTGAATCGGGTTGAGAGGAAGAACTACTAACCTTTGCTTTCTTGTGAAGAAAGCACATTCTTGACACTTCCTTATCCATACGTAAACATCTTTCAAGAGGTTGGACTAGTAGTAACTAGCCCTCATGAGCTTTGATATAGTAGTCTTTAGGGCAAAATGACCTCCTACAGGCCCATCATGGAAATGCTCCAAAAGCTTGGCAACTTGATCATCATCTACGCACTTGAAGAGCACTCCATTAAGGTCTCTTTTAAACAAAACCCCATCAACTAAAATGTAAGACATGGACTAAAGTCTGAAATACCTTCTTTTTGCTTTGTCCATACCTTGAGGGCACTCACTTGTTAGCAGAAAGTGAGTCATATCATGGAGCTAGCTAGTGTGAAGTGGAGGTGCATCTGCTTTTAGTTTATCTTGTGTCACCAAGATAACCTCTTTGTCTTCATGAATATCCTCGGCTATATGCTCACATAAGCCTTTACCTCTTACTAGCTTAGTGACTTTGATCTTCATGTCATACTTCATGACTTTAGTGATCCAACCAGTGCTTTTTTAGCTCAAATCCTTGTTAAGAAGGAAGTCTCTTACCCTAGAATAAGACACCATAAGGTGGATTTTGCTATTAGATTTCATTGGCCTGAACTTCTTGAGGCTCCTTACTACTGCAAGGACTTGATTTTATACAAAAGTGTATCTCACCTCATACCCTTTAAGCCCCTGGCTAAAAAAAACTAATGGTTGCTTGAGTCCTTCACCATTTCTTTGCATCAACATAGCTGATATATTATCAATATTGGCAAAAGCATACAAAATGAAATCCCTTCAGAAATTGGGATTCATAAGTGTGGGTACTTGAGCAATAACTTTCTTGATAGCTTTGAATGCTGACTCGCCTTCATTTAACCAAGTGATCACTTGGTTCTTCTTCAGCATAGTAGTGATGGGCTTGAATAAACTAGCAAAACCAGGGATAAATCTTCTCATGAGGTTTATCTTTCCAAGGAAACTCTAGAGTCCCTTCTTATGCTTGGGAAAGGATAAGGCCAAGATGGCACTTATTCTATCAAGATCAATAGATAACCCTTCCTTTGAGATGATGTGGCCCAACAGCTTGCCTTCATGTATGGTAAACATGCACTTCTTGGGATTCAATTAAATCCCATACTCTCTGCATCTTTCAAAAATAAGCCTCAGGTGGTCCATGTGCTCACTGGAATTCTTGGAGAAAATCATGATGTCATCTAAGTATACCAGCACCATTTGGTTTAGCAACCCCTATAAAGCCATGTCCATGGCTCTTTGAAAGATAGCACCAACATTTGATAGACTAAAAGACATCTTTTGGTATGCATACATGCCCCATTTAGTGGTGAAGGTAGCCTTTTATTGATCCTCATCCTTCACCCAGACTTGGTTGTAGTCAAAAAAACCATCCAACAAAGAAAAATGTTCTAAAATGACAACCACTTGAAGGAGTTACTCCATGGATGGCAGGGGATAGTGATCTTTCAAGGAGATTTTGTTCAAATATCTAAAATCCATGCAAAGCTTAATCTCACCACTCTTTTTGCTACGCCCCTAACCTATCACATGTATGATGATAGTATTAGCATAATTGTGGCTTATTTATCCCTATTTGATGTTATATTACATTTATCTATGTTTTCTTTTAATTATTAGGTCGGCCTATGGAGTAACCATGGCCTAGATAGACTATATATAGGAGGTAGTCGGTAATTATTTATCATCATATTGTGAATTATGCTCTTATTGAAGCTTGTGGAGGTTGCCCCCTCATAGTGGCTTATCTATTATCATATATTTGGATATAATTTTGATATTATACTTAATTCCTTAAGTAATTTCATTACAAGTGGTATCAGAGCTGTGATTTGGGCAATCTTGTGGGCGAAACACTAAATTTTTAAATTTTGTGATATATAAAAAATGGTTGCGAATTTCTCTACAAATTTTTTGTTGGAGGTGAAAAATAATCAAATTAATCTTCCATTAAATTTTCAGCTCATTTGGATCTGTTTTACAAAAGTTATTGCTATTTTATGTTTTTTCATAAAATTGCTCTATAGTGTGCAATTCAAAGAATTTTTCTGAGTTATTTAAATTTTTGGAAAGCTTAGAAAAATTTGGATACAGTATGTTCTTTGTATATTTTTATTTGAGGCTGACATAATTCCAAAATTGCTTGGTCAAATTTGGGTCAAAAATGCCAATAAGGGTCGACATCGTAAAACCCTTTTATGGCAGGTCCACAAACTCGAGGCCGAGGAAAGGGTGCTGAAACTACATTTAAAACTCCTAACAAGGAAGAGATGGAGTTAGAAGGGGGATGTACTAGACCCTTTGTACCAGGGTTTTTTGACATAGATCACAAAGTGAGCCAGCTTGACTATAGTGTGCAAGGCATTCAGAGTGAGGTGCAAGACATACAATCTAATATGCAATCCATACAAGATAGTTTAGGAGATATCATGATGTCTTTGAACATTAATCAGTCAAATCATCAAGCTAACTCTATTGCACAAACCCACCAGGGTGGTTCTCCTAACCAGTCTACTTCAAATCTAACTCCATGGCTACAGAGGAACCTATTACCAAAGGTGGATATGCGCAAATTTGATGGAAAAGATCCACTCAATTAGATCAACCAAATGGAGAGTTTTTTTTACCTACATCAGATTCCAGGTGGACAAAAGGTTACCATGGCATCCTTGTATCTTGAACCTGATCAATTCATTTGGTATCGATGGTTGTGTGCTCAAAAGAAAAAGATGACTCTCATTGTCACCTGGTCAGTTTTTACAGAGGAGCTACAATTACATTATGGCAATAGTGTGACAGAGAATTACTTCAGCCAACTAGAAAAATTATGACAAATTGGCTCCGTCAAGGATTATATTCATCATTTTCAGAACCTGTCCTTACGTGTGGAGACAATTTCTGAAGCAAACTTGAATGACCTATTTTTGGGTGGACTCAAGGACCACATTCAACATGAGGTACACATGTTTAATCCACTTAAGATTTTTGATTCTATTATCAGGGCATGTAGAGCTGAGGAAAAATTCATATCCAATAAGAAGCAGCCATTCACTCACTTCAAAGATTGTAGCATATCGTCACCAACATTTCCTCCACCTACTAGATTGACCTCTCAACTAATTGAAGATAAGCGTGCAAAAGGATTATGTTTCAGTTGTGACACCAAGTGGAGTAAAGGATATAGATGTGCTAAGAAGAAGTTATTCTACATTGAGGGACCAAATGAAGATGAAGAAGTAGATGATGCCTCCAATGACGATGAGGAAGATATAGAGGAGGTACCTGAAGATTCCCAACCTACAATCTCTTATCATGCACTTGCAGGTATTAGCACTCTGAAAACTCTTAAGGTGGTGGGTTTCCTCAAGAAATTGAAGGTGATAGTGTTGATTGATTCAGGGAGCACACATAACTTTATAAACCATAAGTTGGCCACTCGATTGAACTGTTTCATCTACACAGCACCAAAATTATTACATATGGTGGCACAATTAATTATTCAGGCAAATGCCATAGTATTAAGCTTAATATGGGTGGGTACAATCTCGACTCTCCTATGTTTTATATTCACATGGGTAACACAGACATTGTTTTGGGAGTCCAATGGCTCACAACCTTAGGTACCATTGAGATGAACTTCCAAGAACTATTCATGCGCTTTCATTCTGAAGGTAAGAAAATTGAACTACGTGGATTACATGCAAAATCTCCACAATTGATTAGTTCACATCATATGACTAAGATGCTAAAAAAGGGGGCAAAGGGAATTATTGCATGATTATGCTCCATAGAAGTTCAACCCACACAGGTATCTACACAACCTGATCTACAGATAATTCTTGAGGACCACTCATCTATTTTTAGGGCCATGCCAAAAGGACTACCACCAAAAAGAGAACATGATCATGCCATTCAACTAATTCTAGGTAGTCAACCACCAAATATCAAACCATATAGATATCCATATGCACAAAAGAGTGAAATTGAAAATATGGTCCATGAGATGCTGGAGGCAGGTATCATCAAGCATAGCCAAAGTGCATATTCATCACCAGTGGTCATGGTGCGGAAGAAGGATGACACATGGAGGATGTGCCCAGATTATAGGGAACTCAACAAGTACACCATCAAAGATAAGTTTCCTGTTCTAGTAATTGATGATTTACTTGATGAGTTGCATGGTGCTAATTATTTCACAAAATTGGATCTTCGCTCAGGGTACCATCAAATTAAAATCAAGGATGAAGATGTTCATAAAACTACTTTTAGAACACATGAGGGCCATTATGAGTTTTTGCTAATGCCCTTTGGTCTTACAAATGCACCATCTACTTTTCAAATCTTGATGAACACTATTTTTAGGCCTTTTTTAAAGAAGTTTGTGCTAGTTTTCTTTGATGACATATTGATTTATAGTCAGACATGGGAAGCACATCTGCAACATGTGAAACAGGTGTTGATAGTTTCGGAGAAGCACCAACTTTATGCGAAGCCATCTAAATGTGCTTTTGGAGTGCAGGAGGTAGATTCCCTCAATCACATTGTTTCCCATGAAGGTGCCAAATTTGATCCCCAGAAGATCAAAGTGACAATGGAATGGCCCATGCCAAAAACTCTCAAAAACCTTCGAGGGTTCCTTGGACTAACATGTTACTATAGAAGATTTGTGAAAGGTTATGGCAGCATAGCAGCTCCACTCACTGCATTGCTAAAGAAGGATGCTTTCCATTGGAATGATGATGCCACCAAAGCATTTGAGAAACTAAAATTAAATATGTGCACCACTCCAATTTTGGCTACTCCAGACTTCTCAAAGACATTCACTGTTGAATGTGATGCTTTTGAGTCTGGATTGGTGGCAGTACTAATGCACGAAGGAAGACCCATTGCATTTGAAAGTCATCAATTCAAAGGTAAGAATTTTAAAAAACCTATCTGTGAGAAAGAAATGATATCTATTCTTCATGCAGTTAAACAATGGAGGCCTTATCTGATGGTAGACACTTTAAGGTGAAAACGGATCATGATAGTCTCAAATACTTTTTGGAGTAAAGATTATCATCTGAGGAACAACAAAAATGGGTAACCAAAATGTTGGGTTATGATTTTGAAATCATCTACAAGAAGGGTAAAGATAATGTAGTAGCAGATGCACTATCCAGACGGGATGCATCCATAGAAGCATTACTTTGTGCAATGTCCATGTTGCAAGCAGATTGGGTGGATGAAGCTAGGTTAGAATAGGAGAAAGACAATGATACACAAGTTATGATTTAGAATCTCCAAAAAGGTAATTTATCCTCTGACAAATTTGAATGGAAAGGTAATGTCCTATGGTATAAGGGTAGGTTATACTTGTGCAAAAATTCAGAGCTTAAGCTTAAGATTCTTGCAGAGTTGCATGCATCTCCGATTGGGGGACACTCAGGGTTCTTGAAAACTTATCATAGAATTAAGAAAGAATTATTTTGGGAAAGACTCAAGGGAGATGTACAAAAGTTTGTGGAAGAATGCTTGATATGCCAATAGAATAAAGGTGAAACAGGACCCCAGGTCTGTTACAATCGTTAGCAATTCCTAATCAAAGGTGGGAGGAGGTTTCCATGGATTTCATCACTGGGTTGCCTTGTTCTGAAGGTAAGAATGTTATTTTGGTCATTGTGGATAGGCTTACAAAATATGCCCATTTTTGTGCTCTCTCACATCCATTTTCAGCAAGTACAGTAGCGACTATTTTTATGGAAGCAGTTCTCAAATTACATGGAACCCCAAAAATAATTGTAAGTGATTATGATCATATTTTCACTAGTAATTTTTGGACTGAACTATTTTCTTGTTTGGGTACTCAGCTAGCTCATCGCTCATCTTACCACCCCCAATCTGATGGATAAACTGAAGTGGTTAACAAATGTTTAGAGGGGTATCTCCATTGTTTTGTATCAAATAAACAAGAACATTGGGTTAAATGGCTACCACTTGTAGAATGGTGGTATAACACATCTTTCCATACCTCTTCTAAAATGTCTCCATTTCTAGCACTATATAGTTACCATCCACCTTCCATCACTTCTTCATTAAAGGTGCACACCAAGGTTTGAGATGTGGAAGAGCACATTCAACATCAACAAGAGGTTTTGGCTAGTTTGAGAGAGAATTTGGCCTTGGCACAAAATAGGATGAAGCAACAAGCAGATCAACACCGTAGTGAGCAAAATTTTGAGGTGGGTGACTGGGTATTTGTTTGTTTGCATCCTTACAAGTAGATGTCCTTGAAGCAATAGAAAAAGGACCACAAACTTGCTCCTAAGTATTATGGCCCTTATCAGGTTCTACAAAAAATTGGAAGTGTGGCTTACAAGCTCGAGTTACCTCATTCATCTCACATACACCCAGTATTTCATTTTTCCTATTTGAAGAAGGTCATTGGACAAAAAGTTTATGTCTAGACAGAGCTCCTAGAACTAGATGAAGAAGGACGAGTCATTTTGGAACCAGAGAAAATCCTCCAAACATGTACTAAGAGGTTGAGAACCAGAGAGATTAGGGAATATTTGATCAAGTGGAAAAACCAGAGCAGTGAAGATGTAACTTGGGAAGGTGAAGATTTTCTGCAACAACATCTAGAGTTGTTCAATGTTGAGGACACCGTTGGTTTGAAGGGGAAGGGCATGCTACGCCCCTAACCTATCACATGTATGAGGATAGAATTAGTTGACTTGTGGCTTACTTATCCCTCTTTGATGTTATATTTCATTCATCTATGCTTTTTTTCGATTAGTAGGTGGGCCTATGGAGTAACCATGGCCTAGATAGACTATATATATGAGGTAGTGGGTAACTATTTATCATCATATTGTGAATTTTGCTCTTAGTGAAGCTTGGGGAGGTTGCCCCCTTGAAGTGGCTTATCTATTATCATATATTTGGATATATTTCAGTCATATTTGAATATAATTCTACTATTATACTTAATTCTTGAAGTAATTTCATTACACCTTTTTCTTATAGGTACCAAATTGGCTACCCATGATGAGTACTTGATGGGAAAGATGATATTGGACTCGATCAACTTGGTTAGTTCCTTCCTCATTAGCTTCTCAATCTTGGGGTTAACTAGACTTTGTTTTTTGCTTACATGCTTGGCATTAGGCTCCAACTCTATGGTGTACTAGGCTAGTTTAGGATCAAAACCTTTTAAGTCATTGTACTCTCAAGAAAAAATAATTGCATACTCTTGGCAAAGTGCTATGAAAGCATGCCTCTCAGCTTTGCTACTTACCTTCCCCAACTTGAGAAGTTTGTCTTTGAAAATGAGGCCTCTCTCATAGTTTTCCTCCTTAGTGGACATTATTGCCTTCTATTTTATCATACGGTCTCCTTAATGAAAAAGGCCTTCAAGTGTAACCAACCCCTTAGGAAGTTTGTTTGAATTCAGTTGAACAATTTGATCCTCATATTGATGTTATAATTTAGCTTGGTTGGAATAGGAGAACTCACCTTCCTGCTGCAAGAAACAAATAATTTGCTTGTCACTCTCAAAAACTTGCCAATGGGCTTCATTATCTGGCATTGACAGTCTCACCACCAACTTGACATGTGGTTGAATTTTGGTTTCCTTTATCTCACTTGGAATTTCAAACTGAGCTCCTACAGCTACCAACATGTCAACATGTTCCTTTTGATCTCTTGGGATAGCTTGAATGTTAAAGGCTTCAAATTCTTCAATTAGGTCCCACGCTTTATTTGTGTAGGACCTCATCAAAACATTCTTGGTGATGTTCAAGCCTATGACTTGGTTAACTATGAGCTCACTATCTCCGTAAGCTTACATCATTTTGATTCCTCTCTTGGTGGCCTATTGAAGGCCATGGATCAAGCCTTCATATTCTATTACATTTGAAGAGTAGCTGAAATGAAACTTGTAAGAAGAGAAAAGCTTGTTACCTGAGGGTGAAACCAATATTGCCCTAGCACCTATGCCATTATTGCTCCTTGAGCCATCAAATAACAACTTCCATAAACCATTGGGGTCTTCTTTAGGTCTAATGAGTGATGGCATGGGTTGATTCTCTTCATGTAGCAGGTAGACAACCATGTCTCTTTTCTCAACACCTTCCAAAGGGTTGAAAAATTAGTTATCTCCCCATAACTCATCCAAGAACAAGCATGGAATTTCTTAAAGATGAGTGTTCAATTCTTGGCCAATTATAAACTAATCCTCATCAAGGATGGTATAATTGAGGCTTATATTATCTAGCTTATGGGGTTCACTATGGAATTGTGTCATGGCTTTAGCTTTGATTGACATCTTAGTCCCATACCTTGTCATGAATGCCATGTAAGACCAATCTGTTGTAAGGTAGCCCCCAATCTTGGTTGTGAATTATGTGGAAATACATAAAGCAAAGTGAAGAGTGATATCTAGAATCAACATGTCTTGCACCACAAATACACTAAGATAAGCAAGCAAGGTTAGGCTCAAATTCCTGATGATGTCTGATGGCTTTGTGGAAGAGCCATCAAGTTGTAAGACTCCTTTAGTGTATAGCTCATACTTGAGGTTCAGTTGGTCAATAATAAACTTTGGCATGACTAAGGTGCTGGCCCTACTATCCACCAAGTAGTTATGCACCAAAGAATAGCCAATGATCAAAGAGACGTAAAAAGGGAGAGGCTTGGTCACAATACTTGAGCCTTCACCTGCATGACTCTTGATTACATTAGTTAGGACTTTAGTTGCCTTTCTTGTAGCTATAGTAACACCCACCTTGGACAATCCTTCCTACAGAATGTCTACTTGGCCGGGTAGGGAAAGCATGTCCCATATCAAAACACTCATGCTGGATTTCTTCATTTGCTACACAATGTTGATTGTTGTACCACCAAATTTTACCTGAGCTTTGGGAGCTATTGCTATTAGTTTTGTCAATGGAGTGGTGACAATAGGTTCTTTGAAAGATTCTTGATTATCACCCATATTCCTTCTCTTAAACCTTGTATTTGTCAAGACATGGGTGTGATCTAGACTACAAGTGGCCTGTTGATTGGATGCATAACACTCTTCTTGCTCACTAATGATCATTGAGGCTTCTGGCTAGTTTAATCTTTGATCTAAGCCTTGCTCTTGTGGAGGCTACTCTTGTCTCATCATTATCGGTACCTTCATGTTTTGGGCCATAAGAGCTTGGTTGTATCCATAAGCAATAGCCTGCTACCATTAATCATTAAGCACCTGATTGGAGCCATTAATTGAGATAATGGATTGCCCAAAAGAATGATTCTATGGCATTGTCCCCTCAACTTCTTGAGCCACATTATTCTAAACTAGGACTAAGGTGTTAGAAGGTCCTGTGGTATTTGGATTATAATTATGTTGTCTAGCATAGTTAGGTTACCCATGTCCTTGAAAACCTCCTTTATAGCATGGCCTATTTGCTTGATAAGGTTGTTGTTGAGGCTGATATGGAGCTTGATAATGCTTGTTGTAAGATTGCCTCTTAACATTGACCACATCATTTCCTAAGTATTGGAGCATGCTCTTTAACACCAAGTAATTCTTTTGCTCTTGGGAGTCATTAGATCCACTAGTAGATGCCTTCTCTTACTTAGGTGAAGGTACAACAATAATTATTAGCATTGGAAGTATAACATTGAGTGGAGGAATGACTATAAGAGGTGGTCTGATCTTTAGAAAAAGTGGCATTGGGGGTCTAGGAGTAAGCTTACCAACATAAACCAAGCAATTCTTTGCCTTGATGGCCACCTCATATACATCCGGCAGTATGTCTCCTCCTATAGACTGGATCATCACAGCTATATCACTGTTGAGAGCCTTTAAGTAATACAAGAAAGAAAAGTTTTGATATGGTCTAAAAGCTTCTGGGATTCTATCCCATGCCTTCTAAAATCTTGTATTGAAGTCTTGCATGACTTCATGAGGAGTTTTCTTGATGGTGGTCAACTGCTCTACAAGTGACAGGTGGTCACTCTTACTTACAAATCTTTTATAGAGGGCTACTCCCAACTCATCTCATGAGTGGATAGAATTAGGAACAAGGCCCTATACTAGTCTAACACATTTCCTTTGAACGACACAACCAATATCCTAATAGCTACATTCTCCACTATGATATTGTGAATGTTGTACAGGTTGGCTATGTCCTTTATGTGCTCAATATGAGTTACAACTTGGCCTCTTAAGTAATAAGGGACACTTTTGAGAGAAGCTATTGGCATAGGATCATACTATGGTAAGTTTAAAGGGCTTTGGCCACTGAAACCCACAAAACTCCTTGGGGAATCATAGCAGAAAGAGGGGCTGAAAAAGATCTTCTTGCATAGGTATACCTTATGATTGGTTTAGAAGGATAGCTTCTTGCATAAGGGTGAGTATGGGAAAACCTTAACCTTCTTATTGAGTTTAAAGGTAATTTAACAAACTTAAAAGGAATACCTACATAATTTGATCTTGTAGTCACCTTTGTCATGAAAGACAACTACTGCTCTACCACCAGATAGTTGGGTATTCTTTAGAGTCACTAGATGCTGAAGGATAAAAGCTACCACTGCTATAAACTAACCAAAATAGCATAAAATTTAACCAAATTTTCCATAAAAATAGAAGTGAAAATGGTAGCTATCCCACTGGGCATGCTAGAACTGTTATAGACTAGATTTGTACCCTTGTGAGAGAGTTCTTCAGGCTTTCTCACTTCTAGCTATAAGCATGGGAACAACCTCAAGATGTGGGTGTCTTATGGTGAGGTTGAACCTCTAGACTTTTTATATGAGGCTAGTTCCTCAGGTGCTTCACTTCAACTCTTTGGGTTTCTACACTAAACTCTACTAATGGCCAAGGAAAAGGGGAGAGAGATTACTTGAAAAGAAAACTAATATAAGGGAGGTGATGTGCCGAAAGTAAGTGATCCACTTGGCCTAGAAAAGACACTAATTCAACATAAGACAAGTTGGCTTACACAACCTCCTAACCAGCTAACTTGCCTAAGTATTTCTTAAGATATGCTTACTGAACCACACATGAGACAAAGAGGAATTTCAAAATTCACACCAAGCATCTATTAATGGCCAAAAAGTATGAGTTTAGACCTATAATTAACTAGAAAATACCTAAAAACAAGCAAGAAAGAAAGGCAACAAGGTTGGAAGGATGCTTCTTCACAACGTTATTAGTAGACAAGCTAACTCAATGCAACTTTCAGACAAAGAGATAGGTAAAAACAATCTTTATTGCTTTAAAGGCCCATTATACAATGATTTTCATAAAGTGATTTTATCACTAGTTTGGAGATACATTTCTGGGCTCTAAGGGCTCTATTTATGAAAAAGGGGGGAAGAGAGAAATGGAGGAAAGAAATAAGTCATAGATGGTTCGCACCTCTCATTGTCCTTCCTTGATGTTCATAAATGCATCATTCCAGATCACCACCCAATACTATTAAGCCCCTCCCATCTTTAAGACTTTCCTTGGCACATCTGAAAAGTCACGATGTGAGTAGTTGTAATATTTCTTCTTGGCATGATGCATTTAAGCATCGAACAACGATTGCAAGCAATGAACCATGATGGATGGGAGCCTTCATAGCTTCCAGCTACTAGTCGCTCAAACTCTGTCATATTTATTGAGCATATTTGTGCCACTTGTCCTTTATTGATTGGCCCTTTCTACTCTAGTTATGCCATGTGATATCCTCCCATTCATTGCATCATGATTCTCACATTGCAAGACCAAGCTTAAGTTGAGCCCTTGGAGAATCCTGATTTACTCTATGTAGAGTAATTTGAGTTCTTTGGCCTCTCCAACTTTGGACTTTCCCATATCTTTCACTTGAAAAACCTTTTAAATAGAGTACTTTGAGAAACCTAATTTGCACTATGAAGAGTAATTTGGGGTTCTCTAAGTCTACTTACTTCAAGCTTATCCATCTTGAAGTCTTCTCACCTTGTTGTTTCCCAAGCCTTAAGACTTCAGGATTTTCAAACCTGATTATTTCCAATGGCTAGTCATTTGTCCTGATTTTGATGTTCATTGGCCCATCATTTCCATTAGACACTTGGTCTCGGGCTTCTCTCTCAGCTTATTTCTTTCAAACAAATCTCTTGAAGGAATTTCTTCGAACATTTTGATCAAAGGAATTCTTTCAAACTTTTATCTGCGTCTATCTTTGTAAACTACCCTTTGGGCTTTTCATAATGGACTTTCTCGAAGGGTAAGAGACTCTTTGGTATTTCTGCATGCCCCCTTGGATTTTCATGAATGGTCCTCCTGAAGGGAAAGATACCCTTTGGGAATTTTGAAATGGTCCTCCTGAAAGGTAACATACCCTTCAAGAAAATTACAACTGTCCACTCGGAGAAGAAAAAGCCCTTCAAAAAATTTGACTGTTCCCTTTTGCCCTAAAAAGACCCTTCAACATTTTGAAAATTCCCATCAAATTTTTTGAAAAAGACTCATCTCCAGAAGAACCTTAGAAGCACCATTTTTCAAGACCAAATCAGGTTTGTCATGCCCCTTAACTTATTTCAAGTTTTTGACTGCTCACGATTTATGAAGTAACCAAATAGTGCCCCTTGGAAAACTTGAAATACATTGTCTATGAGTAATTTGGGTTTGTAAACCCAAATTACTTCTACTTATGAAACATTTAGAAGCTAAGCACTACTGGGAACCCAATTTGCACTGTGCCTTAAAAAAACTTGAATTTATCATTGCTGGAAAACCCAAAGTCCTCCCAAAGACCTACCATTTTCTTGCCTGAAAGCTCCCTTTTCATACTTAGGTAAACTTTGACATGTGGGCCAAAAAAAATGGCCAACAAAAATTAATGCATCAACTTGAGATTTGGGAAAATGAACCAACATAAATCAGATATGTTGAGCTCATGGAGCTAGAAGAGATACAACATCAATCCATGTTGGCTATGGAGGCCCATCAAGCAATGACAAAGATATCATTTGAAAAAAGAGGGTTTTCAAGAAGGAGATTCGGTCCTCAAGTGGGATGAGGATAGAGATAAGCCAAGAAGGCACACAAAATTTTAATCTCTATGGAGTGGTCCATACACAATCTCCAACTGTAAATCTCACAATGCCTTCCAGCTCACAAGGATGGATGGCGAAGAGCTTCCTATCCCAGTCAATGGGATACATCTGATACACTACTATTGAAGAAGCTAAGTCCCCTATACATAGTTAGTTATTCTTGTTTTTCTCTAAGTGTTGTTCTAACACATTAGTTTCTTTTTCTTATCCCAAATAAGTGTTTTGTTTGCACAATTGTTCGGTAGGTTAGTTACCTTTACTTTATTAGGTTAGTTCCCCTTTCAAGTTTGTTTCTTTCCCCTTTTGTTAGAATTTTGTCTTTACAAGTTAAGAGGATATCCATGTATCATGTAAATGGTCCAATAATCATAGAAATGGTTTGAGTTCTCAATCATAACAGGCATGCTTCCCAACCAAGTCGTCAAAGATGGCTAAATTTGGCCTACATGCCTAGTTCAGAATGATAAGCTGAGTAGAGTCATGATTGAAGAAGTGACCCAATGTCACAAGGAGCATATAGATTTTGAGATTAGATCACATAGCATTTGTAACCTTTTGAAACACTTTAAATAAGCTTAAAGTGTGATCTAATTGATCTTAAAAGGATAGATATATAATTGAAAATAAAGGGTCCAAGTAGTTTTCATGGTGTTTGAGCATTCATGAGTAAGAACTAGGTTACACAAGCCTTAGTAGATAATCGGATCCTTGAAATATTGAGTAAAAGATGGATTGTGCAAGTTTAAAGAACCAGATCATCACTAGGACGTCATCTAAAAATGAACAAACCAATTGACTTGTGCATTTTATAAATGCATCTCAAGAAGCCTCACGAGCAAAAAGACTACAATGCCATATTGTTCTTCAGCCCAGGATCATATCCTGTAAATTTCATATCCATGCAAGCTTGCAAGCCTAAGTTATGGACCTTCCAAATTTGGACCTATAACATAAAGCATTCACATTAACATCAAGTTTGAGCTTCGTAAAATAAATGTTTGGGTTTGAAATGTCCTTAAATAGTTTAAAGTTGATCAAGATCTAATAGTATGTATGAGCTCACATATTGACACATGATATCTAACTATTCATGTTGGGGTCAAACAAGTTAAAAGGTCCCTAGGTTAAAGTCCTTTAAAGGGTTACAAGTTGGTGAAGATCTAACGGTGTGGATCAAACAAACAAAGATCCAATGGTGCAAGGTGACTGACAAGTTAGTGGGTCTAATCTAGATCCATGATCAACATTCAATCGTATCAAAGATCTAATGATGCATAGTGACTAACAAAAAATTGGTCCCAATGAGATCTACAGTATGCATGAGCTCGTACATCTTGATCCACTAGTGTGAGATCGAGTCAACATGTCGAAGGATCTTGGCTGGCAGGAAATCAAGGGGATCATAAGCATTCATACATATAAATTTAATGGTGCGAGTAAAGTCAATAAGTCATTGTATCTTCAGGACCAATAAGAATAAAGAGAGTTAGGTATAATGTAAATAGTCCAAGTTAGCAATCAACAACCAATGAACAAAGGGAAAATCCAAAGAGATTCCATTGAAGGTCAATAAACTAGTTTTTGACCTAGGTGAGTAAAATCTTAAGGAGCCATATCACCATTAGAGCTCAGTTAACAATAGATGCAATCATGCAAGCAATATGGTTAAGGACAAGGCTTCATTACCATTAACTTTTAAATAGGACCTCTGGTCGATAATATGAAACCTGTCAACCCTGTTGTAGGGCCATTTCGTTGACATGTTCATTGCTTTTAGATGGAGGATCCCTATATACAATAGATTCTCAATTCTCATAAGGTTTAGATGTAGAATAGATCTCTTAGGGTCTAATATAGAGATCGAATATGGACTAGTGATTTTGAAGCAAGATCAAGCAGTTTGCAGGTTCACATGGATATTATGACCATGTGAAAATTAATAATTGGATTGGTTTTCACCTATAATGGACCTGTGTTTGATATTGGAACAAATATAAATGAAAACATGATCATGGAGAGGTGTCTTGCCTATCACTAGGGTCACATTTTTGATAAATAAGTACCTATGGCCACCCAAAGTAGATGTGGCATAATTCTTTCAATTCCAAGACATGATCTTCATCGGCAGATCAAATAGATAATGACATGGAGTCCTAAGAAGGACACTGAGTGGATGGATAAAGACAATGAGCATTTTTTTATTTTACAAAATTTGTTCCTTATTGATAAGGTCATGAGTCAACATCCTCGAACTTGTGCTAAGACATCACAGTTCCCTCTCTCTCTTTCTTTTTTCTATATATGTTCCATTTTTTTCCATAGTTTCTCACTCTCTGAAAGTTTTTAGACTCTTTCTGGAAATTTTAGAAAGAAATATCTAACATTTTATAGAATAGACTCTTATGCTTTGGCTTACTTAGGCTATGCCAAAATTTGTAATGTAACACCTTTTGATGTAATAAACACTGAATTTTATCATTTTGTAAGCTAGATTAAAGTGTGTCCTACGGATTCATGTATTGTAGTTAAGTGAATGTATGTTACTTTTCTATGTTTGAGTTTTCTCACCTTCATGAAATTGCTTTGTAGTGCTCACGGGTCATTTTAAGTGCAATATATAGTTTATTGATTAGTTTGGAAGTGGATATCTACCCTCTTATACTAGTTTGATAGCTGGTCAATGCCTTATTGTGAAATACTTATGTGGGACTAATCTTATTTAGTCTTGAATGTGTCTCATAGTGTGTCTTGTACAAACTATATGTGTTTTAATTACTGGTGCATCACCTCATTTTATATGATTTCATATATTGTTGTTACTCTCTCTCCTATTTTCAAAGTAATTGTTAGTATATGTCTAGTTTAGGTGATAGATCTAGAAGGAAGCTGACCTTCTCTAGGGGTTTGACCCAAGTTTAGGTGACCCACAACCTAGGATCATTCCCATGTTGGAGTAGATTTGTGTAAGAGGACTTGAACAATCCCCTTACTCAGTTAGGGTGCAATCTAGGACACTAACAGTTATGTCTTAGAATACTAGAATACAATAATATGGGTTATCATGGGGTGTAGTATGTTGAAAACTAATTATGGTAGTGAAAATATGTAGTTGAATGTGTAAACACCTAGTTGGTATAAACTGAAGTCATTAATTCTAGTATGGGATATAAATTAATGTAAGATTCATTCATGTATTTGATATAATAAATGTATGTTTTGGTTACTCCTATGTATAACATATTATATTATGTATTTGCTATGTAGGATGTAAATTAAATGAATCTTATGGTTGAATGGTATTTGACCAATCTACATTTTTGATACAGATTAAAGAGTAAGATAGACTTCACTGGCTTACTAGTCTCACAATGACAGATGAAGGCAGTCCGATCAAGTGTTGCGTATGAATTTGATTGATCTAAATCATTATTATTTATTATTTATAGAATTTTGAGCCAAAGTATGTTTAGTGAAACATTATCATTTCATGAGTGTGATTCACATGTTTTTGTAATAACTTGCAATCAAATAGATTTCTATGATAGACTACATGTTTAGTTTTGAATCATACAACACACGGGTACTTGCTTGTCTCTCTGGATTCTTATGTCGTCACTATCGACTTATACATGAAAGGAGGGCCACTTATTGATGTGATTAGTGTGGGGGATCATCGGTCTAGGATTAGTGTGGAAAAGTGCTATGATGATGCTCTCCCTCCCCACAATAGTATTACTTATTGAGATGATACTTGAGATTGCCACAGATACTTGAGTTCAAGAACTATGCTTCGGGGGGAGCCATGTATCTATATGTACATTGTATTGTATTATATTTATCATTGAATATTGTTGTGAAGAGTTTTAATTACTTATTATTATACTTGGACAGTGGTGGTTGTATACTTGTTACAGTTGTAGTAGAGTTAATGTGTTACTTTTTATATTTGCATTATAATGTGTACTCTCATGACATTTGAGATTGGTGTTATGTGATGTATTATGCTTGTAGATATTATCATACCTTGTGTATTTCTTGTGGTCTTTGTATATTCTTATGGTGAAATCTATATTTGGTATATGTGTTTAATTTTAAAAATATCACGTATTTCTACATCTAACTTAGCCGGGTTGTTGCATGTGGTATCAAAGCTATGACTCAAACTCTAGGACCCAATGAGTCCATTAGCATTTTCATGTTTTTCTATTCATTGATGTGAACCTAGTGATATGAAGTATTGTACTAATATTTTGGATTTGTAGTGTCTCGGTGCGGAATCATGTTACACCATGATTGGAGTTCTGAGGCTTGATAGACCCTCCTGTATGGCTTGATGGCAATTAGAGTTTTGGGACATTCGTGAAATGTGTGTGGGCAACATTGAGTGTCAACTCTCTTAGTTAGTTTAGAGGTGAGTTTTTATATTCTCATCCTCATTTGAAATCATTCTAAGCTACTGAGAGGATCTATATTTTCATGATGTTGAGTTAATGTTCTCTCAAACATGAACTTGTTCTTGAAATTTTGTTTGACCATATTCCTTAAGAGTTCATGGGATAAATGTCTTCTACTTCTTGAGAGAGAAGTTGTAGGATTTGATGAATTGATACACCTTGGTGGTTAGCATACTCTCCCGATTGTGGAAATAAATTGTGAAACTATACTTACAAATTTGACAAGTAATGTTTTTGGCAACATTGAGTTGCAGTGTTTTCCTTTACCCAGTGAAGTTATGTATGATTTTTATTTGAGATGATAGTTCTCTACTTTTCACTTGTGACTCTTTAAGGTCACTACTTTATCTAATCTTGTGTACTTAGACCATGTAGAGTGGCAAACCTATAATTATATATTAAATTTTAGATTAAGAACTATAAGTTGATTATGATTACTATCTTATTATTTACCTTTGATTAGATTAATTTTATTCTCTTTTTGGATTAATGCATGTTTTTTTGAAGAGTTATCTTTGTACCTTTAGCTGAAAGTGAGTAGGGTATAAGATGTGTAGAACATCTTGTCAATCTAAGGGTTGAGTTAAATTTTTAATTTGGTGCATTCTAACAGAGCAAGCAAGGAAATATTGTCTTGCTTATAGGTTATAAGGACGGTGTGACCCTTGGCCTTTGTATGTTATGATAATTTTACATTATTTCCTCTTAACCATGAATATAATAGAATAATTTAAGATATGAAATATGATGCTAGTTATGTGTGGCTAGTTGTAATTTAATACAATTACAGATTGATTGTATTATTTCTCTTGTATGTATGGTGATACACCTGGAATTATTTAACATGAAATATTGCTTTCTATGATATGTTAGTATAAATTTGTGGTTCATTGAACCTTGTACACATTTTGGAGATCATTAGGTCATGGAGACCTGAGGGAAGATTGGTAAATCAGGAACATGAGTTCAAAGTGATAGGACGGTATCCTTCTTAGCCTCACATTGACTTGGTTGTTATTGAGTTGAATTCGATAGATGGACTTATCGAATCCAGGATTTGATAGGCAAAACTTATCAAATTCAGTCGTATGGTCATACGCATGTATATGTGGATGGGTATTCCATGATTTTGTATACATAGAAAATATAATATATTACTAGTTCATATTCATCATCATACTTGTTAGGAACTCCATGGAGTAGTGACAATATTGACATCTTATATTTATCAGGAGCTACGTGGAGTAGTGATAGTTCTAACTTATACACCTTGTTCTGCTAGGTTCCCTAATTACTTTTCTTTAGAATCATAAAAACACTCTCTAAGATAGAGAGATTTGTTAAGGGCTGGAAGATTTTGTGGAACTCTCCTCGGTCATTTGTTTCGACTTTTATGATGATCTCATGAACTTTTGAAAAGTAGTGAAACTTTCACTGAGATATGTTTTTAGACTTCTCTTATTAGTTCTAGACCCAGGGGTGGTCATGACAAGAACATTTAAAGTAAATGACACTCACAAACTTTGTTTGCATAGTAGTGAGATGTCACAGAGTAGGGTTTTACAAGATAAATACTTCAGGAATAGTGTAACTTGATGGAACTATGATGAGTTTTACAGGGAAATTTTTATTTATTTGACTAATTGGATACTATATACCATGTTTTTGTTTCGCTAAATAATGTTTTAATTCAGTCATCGGGGGCGATGACTAGCTTTAGGGGGGAAAGATGTTTCATCTTGATTCCTCATTAGGCAAACTTGATAGGCTATTCATAAATATTTATAGTGGACACATATGATATTGATTTGTATTTCTAATTAAGCTTGAGATTTATACTATTATGGGGTAATACAATGTTGCTTAGTTAGATGATGATACATGATTGCTTACTATGAGTTGGTTAATGTATGTGGGTACAATTTAAGCATATTAATATATATTTTTATTTATATTATTGCTTTATGTTTATCACGTGATATGATATAATTACCTACGTGTTGTGAGGTAGATGTAGGTGAATCCATCCCTCGATGTGCCAGAGGGAAATCATCATCAGAGAGGGTGATGTAGATGGAGACATCAAAGGTCTACAGAGAGCTAGTGAAACCTTGCACACACCACAATAGTTAGTCATGATAGAAATGTATTTAATTACTTATGGTGTGTTTGATACTTGTTTGGAGTGTTTGTTTTATGTGGTTTGCCATAATAGGAAAAATATAGAAGTGAATTCCTTTGCATGTTTAGTATGTTTTACTATTGATAATGGTAAGAGAAACTTCAACAAAGGTAAATTTAAAAGATGGATTATTTATGAATTTTAGAATTTGTCATTTAAATTTGCTTAGATATAGTTAGATGCTAATTTGATTTAATAAAAAATATGAAATTGCACATTTCATATTAAAAAAGTATTATCATGAAAAAAGGAAAAATGACAAAGAAATTAAACAAAAAGAAAGAAACAACTAAAAATTATAAAATTTAATTATATATTAAAAAAAAAAAAAAAATTATTTATAAAAAAAATCTTTAAAACAAAAAAAGGGATATGCTTACTTTAAAAAGAGATAGTCTTGGAAGAGAAGGGAATCATAGTGTTTTCTTTGGAAACAAATAAAAAAGGAGCATAGCAGAGAAAAAAAATTAAGAGGAAAAAGAGAGGCATTGGATGGAAAGTAGGGTGGAAGAACATATCAACAAAAGAAAGAATATTCAGCGGGAATTGACAAAAAATCAAACAAAGTAGGTGTTGTTCTTCAATTTTAAATAATTATGTTGAATATTAAAATGGTTAAGGAAGAATAAATTGTAAATAACTATATTTAGTAGATTAAAATCACTTCCTTTGAATTATGGCATCACTCTAACTGTAATTTTCAGCCAGTAAGGAATAATAATTGGGATCTATTTTTTATGAATTTCCCAACCCTTTATAAATTGATGAATCACTAAAATATTCTTAAAGTCACTATAGATTAGTTTTTTTCCCATCTTGTCTAGTTTTATGGATCGGTGGAACCATTTAATAGCCATTATGAAGTATACTTGAGCAGTTATTTGCTATAGGGCATCAATGCATATAGGGGCGTTGGATAGTAATATTATGTATGTGTCTTGCTATATATATATATATATACACACACCTCTAAACATGCAGTTGGCTTGTTGATGTACTAGCAATTTAATATTTATAACAAGGGACTAGTTCATATTTATTTTAATTTGTTAATGTTATAGAGCTAATGCTAGACAAATAAGTATCAAGGTAACAATCCATTTTATGATTTTTGTATTCTAGTCAAAGTATGTTACAGGGTAATATATGTTTTATAACTTATTGATATTAGGGTATTATATATTTTCATGGACATACTTTTTATTACTATGATACTTACTTCGAGATCAATACCCTGATGGCTTATGATTGTTATAGGGTATTATGGCTATCACATTCTATCATTAGTGTGGTTGTTTAATATAGAAATCATACGTACTGAGCATATGCAATTAATGTTATGGCACTAATGATAGATAAACAAGCGTTGATGTCAGATAAACATTAGGTAAGTATGTTATGTAATAGTAAATCACACATTATCACTGAACTATTAATTTAAATTTATGATATTTTAATAGCGGGGTTGTTAAAACAAAATTCCTAATTATTTATAGTAGTAAATGAGGATAGATAAATATATTTGCACCATGTTTATATTTTATTTAATACACACACACACACACACACACACACACACACACACACACACACACACACACACACACATATTTGCTAAGGTTATATTACCTTAGTGATAGGGATCGAAGGGCGTTATAATTTGCATCAGTGTTTATGAGTATACTATTTTGATATTAAAAAAACTAAGTGGAAATATTGATGATGTACTCATCAATTATATATATATATATACACACACACACATATATATGTATATATATACATATATATGTCTATACACACACACACACATATATATACACATACATATACATACACATACATACATACACACACACACACACACACATATATATATATATATATGTGATAGATATATATATATATATATATATATATATATATATATATATATATATATATATATATATATATATATATATACATACATACATATGTATGTATGTATATGTATGTATGTATGTATGTATGTATATATATATATGTATATGTATGTATATATATGTGTATATATATATGTGTGTGTGTGTGTGTATATATGTGTGTATATATATATATGTGTGTGTGTGTGTGTGCGTGTATAGACATATATATGTATATATGTATATATATATACATATTATATATATAAATTCTTCCATTTTATTTTGATAATGCAAACATTGATACTCTAGAAGGATGTCAAATAGTGTATATATAATATGATGAACTTATGGTGTGCCTATGTAAATGGACTATTGACATGAATATATATTTCTATATGATCAGAGTTATGACAGAAATGATCTCGTAGAAGAAGCATGCTTAGCTAAGTAAAGTCAAGAATAATCAAGACGACATATATTGGTGTTCACTAAGTATAAAAATCTTATCACCACCCATATTATAAATAAGATATCCTTTATTTGATTATAGCCTGGTTATA
The DNA here is from genome assembly GCA_037957365.1 of Torreya grandis. Taxonomy (NCBI): domain Eukaryota; kingdom Viridiplantae; phylum Streptophyta; class Pinopsida; order Cupressales; family Taxaceae; genus Torreya; species Torreya grandis. The sequence continues at coordinate 781,853 of JARHVA010000930.1, read as the reverse complement.
AGGGATATAATGTTAACATATTGATAGTTTATATTGATTAATCGAAAGACCTACCAAGTCGATATATATGTATAGTTACATAATTGTTGATATCATGTGTGGTTGCACTCTAACCTGATTGTGTATATAGGTTGAGATCGTTTGGTATAAGGGATATAGATGTTAAATACCATGTTGTTTGTGCCCTCTCAACTTTTAAATGTTGAATACTAAACTTTCGACTCATAAGTATACTTGTATTACTAAAAGTGGATCTAATGGTTAATAAGTTGGTTTATGCCTTGATTGTTCCATGAGTGGTTACTCTATTGCATGCATACAAATAAAATTATTTAGGATCTTGACCTTATGTTTGATCCGGATGGCTGATAGGAATCATATTCATTCTAATATAACTAATATCTGGAGATGATTGACACTTTTAAAACCATAGTTATATATTTGTACAGGCAACATTGCCACCTATGAAATCTATGAGTTTTGGGAGGTTATAACGTATAAGGATTGGTTCCAAAAATAGAGAGTTGTGAGACTATACCAAATAAGTCCTAGGCTCCTAACTAGCATTTAATGATAGGTGCATATTTGTAACTTGGGATGGGTCTTCATTATTCAGGAATAGGTATGTGTTTTGAGTTCCTCAGTTAGATTTAGGAAGTTCTTGTTCTAAATTATAAATGAGTAGTAGTATGTGTTTGCATATCATTTATATATGTACGATTACTTGTATACAGGGATTATACCTATAAATAAATGTATGGTTAAAATAAGTCTTAAGGTGTCTGTGGGACAAAAAACTACAACCATATTAAAAAAATATTTTAGAAAACAAAATGATATGCTTAAAAGAATGTTATAATGGGTTTATGAGTCATCTATTTCAGTGCGCATGATTGATTGACTATTTATTATATATATCCCGTATCAAATACTTGTGTGCATAGGACATGTTATGGGAGTGTAAAAATGTATAATTCCTTTATTATAGCTAGCATATAATGAGACATTGTGATGCATGCTTGTAAGTATGTTGCTTCATTATGCTAGTATGCAGTTTAAAAGTAGGATATACTTGGGTGGTATAATTATGTACTTGCTTGATTGTTACTATGCAAGTTGTATAATACTTGTAATCATGAGTTTGATTATGTGTTATTATGTAGTTGGGAACCTACAATAGTATGGGACATCATAAAGTAATACAGTATAAATAAATATTGTACCCAAATGGTACTTATTATAATTTTTATGCCCAAACTTATATTTACATTTGACTGATTTACTATATGCATGTTGGTTATTGCTATGGGTAGCATGTTTTGTATCAGTTGGTAAGGCTTTGTTCATGCATGCATACAATCTTTGAGAGTGTAGTATATACTAAGATGGATGCTATGACAGTATGTTATTATTTTCGTGGGAACTATGTCTTGCTTCACTATACCTAGATATATGAATAAAGCTTATGTTTCCATGTATTTAAGACTATTTTATGTGACTGGTTGTGGAAAACTAGTAGTTACGTCTTAAAATACTAAATTATGGTGATATGGGTTATCATGGGATGTAGTATGTTAAAAACTAATTATGGTAGTGAAAATCTATAGTTGAATGTGTAAATACCTACTTGTTATAAACTATAGTCATTGATTCTAGGATGAGACAGAAATTAATGTAAGATTCATTCATGTGTTTGACGGAATAAATGTATGTTTTGATTACTCCTATGTATAGCATATTATATGATGTATTTGCTAAGTAGGATGTAAATTAAATGAATCTTATGGTTTAATGATATATGACCAATCTACATTACTAATACAGAGTAAGGAGCGAGATGGACTTCACTGGCTTACTAGTCTCACAATGATAGATGAAGGTATTTCGATCAAGTGGTATGTATAAATTTGATTGATCTAGATTGTTATTATTTATTATTTGTAAAAGTTTGGGCCAAAGTATGTTTAGCAAGATATTATCATTTCATGAGTGTGATTCATGTGTTTGTGTAATATCTTGCAATATAATGAATTTCTATGATATATTACATATTTAGTTTAGAATCATACAACACACAGGTACTTGCTTGTCTCTTTGGAATCCCACATCGTCACTATCTACTCATTTGTGAAGGGAAGACCATTTCTTAATGGGATTAGTGCGGGGGATTGTTGGTCTATGGTTGGGGTGGAAAAGTGCTCAGATGATGCTCTCTCTCCCCACAATAGTACTATTTATCGAGATGACACTTGACATTGCCTTAGATACTTGAGTTCGAGAACTATGTTCTAAGGGAGCCATGTATCTATATGTGCATTGTATTGTATTGTATTTATCATTGAATATTGTCATGAAGAGTTGTAATTACTTATTATTTTATTTGGACAATAGTGGCTATAGACTTGTTACAATTATAATAGAGTTAATGTTTACTTTCTATATTCGCATTATGATGTGTACTCTTATGACATTGGAAACTGGTGTTATGTGATGTATTATGCTTATAGCTATTATCATACTTTGTATGTTTCTTATGGTCTTGGTATATTCTCATGGTGAAATCTATATTTGGTATACGTGTTTAATTAAAAAAATCATGTATTTCTACATCTAACCCAGTGGGTTTGTTAAATAATTTCTTGGCGAATCAAAACCATACATGCATAGTAACTATGGTGAATCTGTGTCCCAAAATAGGACCGAGTATAATCTATAAGGTGATTCAAAACACATGTATAAGAAATTGTATAAAATTGAGGCTATTTGACCTATTTATATTTTCATAGAATTAGCAATTTTCAAAATAAATAAAAAACTACTTATAGCCTTTTGGCTATAAATAGACTCTAAATTTTCCCTTGATGTACATATATTAGAATTAGGGGTATGTGTGTGGCATATTGTTTCCACATGACTAGTTTTACACCAACTTATCTCAGATGGAATGGTAAATTCTATGTCGTTCTCTATGTGGTATACTTCATACACCATTTTCACCAGGTATCACAGCAAATTGATGCCTTATTCTATTTATAGTGGTTGGTATTTCCATGTCTTCCCTAAGCTACATTCCTAAGTACCCGAGTGGCCCCTTGGTCGATTTTCATTTTAGTGTTTCAAAATGGATCCAGGGTCACCCTACATAGTTACAGTTACATTATGTAGTTTTAGTTATAGATGCATCTACTACATATGTGAGGTAATGATGGAGTCATAACCTACTTGATTTCTTTAGCCACCTACATAAGAGGGTTAGACAAGTCAATAGTCCAATCCAAGTTATTCCTATTATGAGATCCATCAAGTAGGGGTTGGCAATGCTGGAGTCAAAATCAAATTGAGTTATTGATCTACCCATACATGGGGATCGAGCAAGCCATTAACTCAGTCCAAACTATTCACTATTTGATCACTATTTACATGCACACACATGATATCACTCAGTTTTTGCATTGGTTCATGTACCTAGTGAGGTGTATTCATTCCTTCCCTCTCTCTCTTATATCTTTATTCACTTTTATCTTTAATTTTAATATCTCTTAAGTAAGGAATGATTTCTTCCATGTTTAATTTGTAGGATATGCAATGGAGCATGCTTCACACACTCAGACCTAGATTCATGGGCTTTACCTCACATATAAGTCCAGGTACACTTCTTTTTTATTTATCCAAAACATTTTGATTTGCTACATTTATAAAATAAAGGGGGGTGGGGGAAAATGTGGTCATATAAAATGTCACTTGAGTGTAATGAGTGTTACTTAAACCCACCTATCCCTAGATTAACCCTTGACCTATCTTAGGGCCTCTTTTGACACTTATCCAACTTTCTTGCATGTCTTTACACATCTTTAGAAATCTCAAAATATATCCTAGACCCTTCCTTAGGGATATAGGCCCCTAGTACTTTAGTTTATACCACCTAGACACTAGCATTGTACTTTGGACACTAGCGTCCCGTGCTATTGTCCCACTTTCAGTGTTAATACTCCTTGCCTAATTTCAACCCCAACGGATATCTTTTCAATTCTTAAGACATTTCAAGTCAGCCTAGACCCATTTTAAACTCTACACAAACTCCATATCAATATAAATACATGACTTTTAGCCTTTTATTCATTAACTGGAAATCAGATGCAAATTACACAAACAAGCTTAGAACAAATTGTGCATAATCAAGGTTATTGATCCCTATTATGCCCTACTTCTACATATTGTCATCTACAACCATCCTAAGCCCAAAACACATAGATTTACAGTCTCAAGCCTCATTCAAATAACTCAGATTGAGACTCATACTAGTGTTCACTTGTATTTGCACCAAACACTTAGGCAGGAGACCTACATCAGGCTTGATCCCTCATAGTATTGGTATGGAGGAAAATCTCAACATAGTGGGGTGTTGAGGATATCTAGCGTACCTAGCTAACATCACACTTTTGATACTTGTGTCACTCAAATACCCTAACAACATATAAGTCTAGGATTTGCTCTTAACTTAATGAAAAATAATGCACAAACAATAAATTAGAGCTCATCCACACAGGTATAGGTAGGTCAGACTCAACTGAAGGTGCACCCAAAAGATCAGATAATTCTTACACAAAGGACATTAGTATTTAAAGTAGGACATTAGTACCCCATTGTTACTTTCTAAGGTACAACACTATTATCCAAGAGGGTTTTTGACACCTAGACCCTGTTTATGACACCCATATCCATGCCCATACCAATTTTCATCCTCTAGATCATCCATCTTAGTCAGTTTTTAGTTAAGTACTTATTAATGTCATTCATTGATATTTTTAGAAATATCATATTAGGTCAATTCTGACACAAATTAGTGGTTATATTTTTTGCATATTTATAACTTGATTTACTGCACTTAGACCCTTTAACAACTCAGGGCTTACACTCCATAAACCGTAAAAAGTTAAATCACATTCATTAATCAAATATATTGCTACACTTATGAGGGAGCCCACACATCGAGTCTACAAAACATCCATATCACTTCAAGTTTTATGCCATCGTCATCTTGTACCAAAATAGGGTTTAAGTGAATATTCATGTAAAACATTAGTTTTTACTAGTGAGAGAAGGTGGAGTTTTTATCTCAATTACATTCCACTCACATACCCAACATAACTATATTGACTCTAATTTCAAGTATGTGGGATATACAGTTGAAACTCTTTAAGGGTTAGCTTGAGCCAATTAATCTTGCACACACTTGTTTTATTGCTACTTTTGAGGACTAAGTCAAGAAGCAAAAGAAAGATAAAACAACACACATTTCCCATCAAATTTTCATAATGATCATACAACCCGATTCGACATTAGATAATTACTTGATCGTAAATCTACATAACCTTAAATTGAGTAGAGGACAAATTCAACAATAGGGCACATATTCAATGACAACATGTGGTACACATTCAATAGCCCATAGACTTTGCCCCATAAAGATTTAATGCAATGCCGATTCTGACTCAACACTGTTAGACAATCAAAATTCATATAGAGAAACCTAATCACTTTTAAATCCCAAATCTAGTTTCATAAATTCAAAAAAACACTCAAGTGTGTCAGATTATAGCCTTTTTTGTATTTTCATCGCTTCTCGTTACTTGTCCAATTATTTACCATACTTTTAGTTTCTATTTTTGACTATGAGCTAAATCTATTTTTTTAGTTTATTATTTATTCATAGATCTATCTCAGGGACTTAGTTTTATTGCTTTGAGTGGCTTAGTTAAAACAACTACTATGAATCAACTTTAGTCCTTACACAAAAATGAGCATATCACAATTCATAAATTAAATAAGGAGAACAAATGCAAATAAAATCCCTAGTTGTACCATCCATCTTATTTTATAGAGTCTTAGAGCATGTGTAAGTGAGTGTAGTTGTAGTAACATGAGCATTTACAGTTTTAATATGTTAAAAAGTAGAGCTCTATTGTTTACATCGAGTCCCCTTTTAGGGAAAAATGCTCAATCATTGATGTTGGAAGTGTAAGAACAAATCCCAACATATATATTTTTTTTGAGAAGAGGCCAGAGTTTGGATATGGTCAAAATGAATATTTTTATAAAGCCTAGGGAATTTCAAAGCAAATGCAAAGACAATAGTAATAAGGAAGCAAAACATTACACATTTTATGTGCTTCAACTTTTTGTATTATGTATATACAAATTAAAATGTATTATTAAAATAATTATTGATAAGAGTAACTTTGGTTGTTATAGTTTGTTCACACACAATATGGGTAAAAAATAAAATAAGGGCTTGGACTCCAATCCTCTAGGTCTCGAGATCGATTTACGCCACTTGGGTTATTCTAAATTCTAGTATGTGCATGTTGGGGTGGCTCCCTTGGGAATTAATGGTAGCACAATTGCACTAGACACAAGACTCAATAGGCGTAGGGACTATTTTTGATACCCCAGGCACCAAAAAAAAACATACATCATTTTATTATGTTCCACAACATGTCAATAGTTCAAACAATATGCATATATAATTGACATAGCCATGCCTTCCTTACCATCCTTATGTTGTGTTTACCTCTGCATTAACAAATGATTTACAAAGAGAGTCATAGTAGTTGATAAAATACACATGAAATCCATTCAACTTTGACACAAGAACCCATTGTAGCAATGCCCTCACCTTGTGAAATCATCCTTTCCCCATTGCACATACACCTCTATAAACAAAAAGCCATAACTTTTTTATTAATGAAAAATGTTAGCAATTTATTTTTATTGTAGAGAAGCAGTATTTATAAGACAAAATAAATGAAAGAAATGTGTAAATTTTATGTCAAATGATCTCTAAATCTCGAATGAGCCTTATGAACTATTAGTGGTTAGTTTGTACAATTAAATCGATTGTCATTTTCTCTATCCCTGTTATGCCCTTAATTTATCCCTTAGTTTATAATGTGTATTGGCATATGTGTAACTAACTTGTGGCTTACATAACCCCTTCCTTATCATAATTCATTTCTCTAGGATCTTATTTGGTTAGAAAGGTCAGCTTATGGAGTAACCACAACCTAAGAAGACTATAAATAGGAAGTCGAAATTAATACTTCATCATATTGTGAATTATGTTCTTACTGCAATGTTGTGGAGGTTACCCCCTCGAAGTGGCTCATCATTTGCTCATATATTATGCTTTATTTCAGTAATATTGTTATCTATTTCTGTTATTATACTTTATTGGTGAAGTAATTTCCTTACAATGCCTCTTTACCCTATCTCAAAAGTTATTCTCAGATACCTTATTTACGTGCTTGCATGCCTTATTCCCGAATACTTGGATAATAATGCGGTTAGAGTTATTCAGGGTTACCCCCACGAGAACACTCGATTGTTGGAGCAAAAGTGAGACAAAATAATTTTTATTGGTGGGTAGCAGATACAACTACAACTAACTATATCGTAATCCCCAATCATTAATTCTTCCTAATGTTAACTTTGAGAATATACCTACTCACAAGTGTTTTGTAATTATTGTATAATTCTTAGGAAGCGCATGCATTGGAAAAATTATAATGACAACCGTTGCAAAACATCTGATGCCAATCACTTTGGAATTGGGTGGAAAATCCTCTGCAATTATGGATTCCATACCCAACAATTAGGATTCACTGGTAATTATTTACAAAATCTAGTTTAAGGATTTATTTTTAAAATATTTGTAATTTTTGTGTAAAGGAAGGAAAAAGCGACACACGTGACATCAAAGTGAATTGAGTTTGGAAAATAGGAATTAAACAATGTGCAAGCATGTGTGTCTCTTGATTATATCCTTGTTCAAGAGGAATATGTTTCCTCTCTAATAGAGACTATGACATTATGTGTCACCTTCACCTACACCTTCACTTTATGGGTATTGAGATCTAATTTATATTTTCAAATGTTTGAAATATAAGATTTTAATAGTTCGCAACTGCCAAATGTTGCTCCTCATCAAGGCTACTGTAAAACCTTCAACTGTATCAAATCGATTCTACACGATAGAAATAAAACTAAGATAAAATGCAATAACTCATTTAAGAGATGATTTGTAGAAGTTTATTTATTTTTATGTTATAAAGACAACTAGAAAGAAGATATGTATTTTACATCTCTAAGAACAAAATCCAGGATCTACAATTACAATGTAACAAAATAAAAACTATAAAAAAATAAAGATCGATTTAAATGTAAAATTAATAATACAACAAAAACACTAAATACATTAATTGATATCATGACTTATTACTTTATATGTTACGTAATATTTTTTTAAATTTTTGCTATTTTAAAAAATATTTTACTTGAAGAAAATAATAATGTCAAAATATAACAAATAATTGTTAAATATAATTAAAAACAAAATATTTGTTTATTCAAAATAAAAAATATTATGAAAAATAAAAAAAATATTAATAAACAAAGGTGAAGACAGTAGTTATCCTCCGAAGGAATAGACTAACAAGATGAAAACACCTGGTATAAAAGCGAAATAAAAATTAAACGCCTTTAATTACACATATTAAAGCGCGAAGAAAGAGAGTTTCATGCGTTGAAGCGAAAAGAATCACGGCAGAAGAAGCAGAAGAATTGTGAGTGCGTTGTAAGTAAAGAAACGAAAGTATAAGCGGCGAGGTTATCAGAGGTTGGAAACAAACGGAGGGAGGGAGCGAGGGAGGGAAGATGGTGTTATCACAAAAAATCCACTCGGCATTTAAGGGAGCAGTGGAAAGGATAACAGGCCCTCGCACCGTCTCGGCTTTTAAAGAGAAGGGCGTTCTTTCTGTCGATGAATTCCTTCAAGCGGGAGACAATTTGGTCGCTAAATGCCCTACCTGGTCTTGGTATTCTTCATCTTGCTTATTCCGCCCTTAATATCTTGTGTTCTGCATTCGATTATTTACTTTTTTTCCGATTTTAGTTGACCCGCTTTTGGATTTTTAATTTTTAGTTGTCGCTTTATTAATTTAAATTAACATTTTTACTATCACACCCGGGGTCTAACAATTCTTTCTGTAGCTAGAATAATTGTTCCAAGAATAATCCACACTCTGAACCTCATTGGCTTCGTAGCTCACTGATAGAGCGCCTCAGCATGTTAATCGGAGGTTCTAGGTTCGAGTCTTAGCTGCTCCATGGAAAATAACAATTAATTCCACGGGAGTCGAAATTCCCATCACTTGTTTCAATAGCTCCTGCCAGTTAGGGTTTTTAACATCTCCTTCCAATTTCTGTCTTTACATGCGTATCAAAGAATTGGAGCAAACAATTGTTATGATGCCTATTTTGGCAGCGGGCACTGGAAATTATGAAACTACGATGCCCATTTTGGCAGCGGGCACTGGAAACCATGAAATTATGATGCATATTTTGGCAGCGGGCGCTGGAAACCATGAAATTACGAACGCTGGAAATGGAAATGGCCAGGGCTTGCTTTTATACGAAATTGCAGTAAATAAAAAAATGGCAAAAAGTCTGTAAAGCATAGTGGTGACATAGAAAAAATGGCAACAGGTCTCTCAAGCGCAGTGTTGATTCGTTGAGTCAAAGATTGTTTATAAGACTCTTGAGTTGGATGGCGTGAGTAACACTCATGAGTGGTAGAGACTGTCCTAGTTTGATCCTGAGGTTTAGACTAACCTAGTTTGATCCTGAGATTTGGCCACCTGTAAACAAAAGGGAAAAATGTCCTCATTTAGAGCAGCCGAGTCTTTTGCCAAGTGTCGGTTGATTTTCTTTGTTGAGTTTAATTTGACTTGGTGTATGGTCTTATTGAGCCCGATTTGAGTTTAAGTCTGTAACTATGCTATTAGAAGTTTTAGCAAGAAAAACAACTGTCATTTTTTCTTAAATGTCAGATCCTGTGGTCTAATGGTGAAGTTGCTTGTCTGCTATACAGTCTATCAAGGGGAAAAAGGAGTAAGGCCTTGCACAAATTCCAACAGTGGAAGCCCATGATTGTGGCATCTAAAACCAAAATGACAAATAAAAAACTTAAAAAAACAAAAGGAAAACAGGATGAGGTCAAATATTTTGAGACATTACATATATTTCTTGAAAATGCTGGTAGATTAAAAAACATTACTAATTAAACAAGTATGGTTAAATGCTAGACGTTGCATACCTTATGTTAAAATGATGAACATTGAACTCTGAATCAATGAAATTCAAAACCATGATTGTTGTCTTGTAGGGCATGTATACATTGTCAAATATCGCCAGATTGATTGCTCTCCTTTATGGTCCCTATTTTACTTTTGTTTTTATGCAAGTTGGGTTGATTGGATTGTTTTTATTTTCACTTTTAGTGTATAGATGGTTTGTTGGTTTAGTTAGGAGCAGGCTAATGATACTCTAGAAAGAAAAAAACAAATGGCCAATGACAGTAGATAGTTCATTCATTATGATTCTATAGGAAAATGCATTTTTTGCTTGTTAAGTCATGGGTGAGGTTATGTGGTGTGGGTTAAGCTTAGTCCACATTTTTATGATTAAAACCTGGTTTACTTGAATGTACCTTACTAAAATTGAGTCAAAGTCAAATGTACACCTTGTTTGTTGCACCACAACCTTGCTACATGTCTGTTAAAGTTATGCATCGGAATTGAACTCAGGTCCCACTCTTATCAGTGTCCCCCCTTATCATGATACTGCAACGGTGCAATCCCTTGGACAAGTGTTTTGACAAATTTTCCTTCTATCTCTTGTTTATGGCTGCCCCAAGGGTAAAGAATTTGGCTTGTTTTGGCCCCCTTTTTAATGTTTGGTCTCTTAAATCTGCGAAGGTTATCCTTTTGAGGTCACAGGAAACTATAACTTTAAGCATCCAAGTAACTTTGATTTTAAATAGTACATTTTTTAAAAATATAATGAAAGATGATTTTTCAATATGGAAACAATTTTTTTTTTAAAAATCTCCTACACAACCTTTTGTTTTTCATAGGAGTTGATAGTGTCTTTATTTTTTCACTACATTACTGGATACGCCCCATCCTCAACTTCCTGATACGGATATGATATGTATCCGATATGGATATATGGGCAGGATATGCAGAGGATACAGGCAGGATACGCCCTGCCCCCTGCAGGCACATATCTGGGCATATCAGCAGGTGGTAGGACGTATCCTGCCTGTATCCCCTGTGTATCTGCTGGGAAAAACATTTTTTATTTAATTATTTTCAATTTCACTTAATTAAAAGTCAAACATGGACTTCAAAAAACAATTAAAAACAAAATAGAGTATAGTGCAATCCCTTTAGATACAGTTCACTTTAGATATTGCAATCACTGCACTGTACTAGGCTTTAGATACAGCCATTAGATATTGTGGCAGGGAAGGATGGCTGCAACACCATATAACAAGCATGCTTCTACATATCTGTACCAGTTGTTCTCTTGAAGCCTGAAGAGATTCAGCTGATACTGGTGCTTTATATAACTGAGAAACCCCAGCATACAAGTGCTTTGGCCTTCTCTTAGCAAAATAGGTGAAAGAGAAAAGGAAAAAAAAGCCTCCGATCAATATAGACATGAAATTAGACCAAAATGAATCAATCCAAGCAAGAAAATCAGATTTATGACAGAATAAGGAGTAAAACCTAAGTTGCCGATACGGATACGGGTACGAGAATCGGATATGGGGACATGGGATTTTTTTTTTGGGGGTTTGGATACGTTTGGATACGAACGTACAAAAATATATATAAAAAATTAAAAATATAAAAATATAGCCATATGAGTAAAATTAACAACATGATATGCATAGAGGAAACATAATAAGTTAAATAACCGCAAAACATACTAATAATTCAATGCCAAATATCATAATATTCAATTGTCGAATTTAGATTAATCTTATTTATTATTACAAGTACATAGTGCAAATCTTACAACTTACAATGTACGGACAAAAATAAAGACAAAAGAAAATGCACTCTCGGCAGTTTGGTGAAGATTACAATGAGATGACCTGGTGTTAAATCAACTTAAGACTATGTCCTGTTCTCTTCTTTGAGCTTATTCATGAGTTGAGCTTTTGTATTATACCTGTGCAAATGATTTTACTGTATGTACTGCACAGAAAGAATCCTGGAGAACCATATTTTTGGGACTTAAAGGATAAGCAAAAAAAGACATAATCGATTTCAACCTCTCCCTCATCTTGATCAGGTTACAGACATTTATTTACTTTATTTTGGCAAGGCTGAAACACGATCCAACAACTGGCAGATTTGCTGACTTGCTCTGGCAACCTTCACAGCTGTTATATACAGCCCTAATAAAGAAGATACAGATGAATTGACTGAGGCTCATGTTTTGAAAACAGTTAAACACAGCCAGCCAGTGAAACTGCAGAGAGGTTTTCATGCTTTGTTTTGTTTTTTGAAGTCCGTGTTTGACTTTTTATTAAGTAAAATTGAAAAAAATAAAAATAAAAATGCAGGAAATGCCCAGGGAGCGTCCCTGAGCGTATTCCCATGCTCCTGTATCCGGGATCGTTTCCCCCGCGCTCCCATGGCCGGGGGGGGCATATCCAGTAACATAGAATAAAACCATAAGGAAACCCTGTTCTCTTTCATTGGGAGATCATTTTTTTATGAACTTCATATATTCATTTCATTTAAAACAGCCATTTGGATGCTCTTATAAATATATTTGAATATTATATTATTAAAATTGAAATATTGCGTTCTCTTTAAAAAATTAAAAAAAGCTAAGTTCGACCATTGAATATTATTATATTGGGCGTATCAAGATATTGCAATCTCTTGGACCAATCTAAGTTTGACCATTGAATATTATTATATTTGGCATTGAATGATTAGTATGTTTTGTGGTTTATTCAACTTATTTTGTTTCCTCTGCATAATATGTGGCTAATTTTGCTTATATTGCTATATTTTTTAATTTCATATATATATTTTTGTACGACCATATGCAAAAAGGTATTCAAGCCCCCCAAAAAAATCGCCATATCCACGTATCCGTATCCATATTGGCTACTTAGTTTTTTCATTTTGTGCAGTAATCTTGGCATGATAGAGCATGGAGGTTAGCTGTCATTGAATTTTTTAGATCTGCTCAAAATATTATGATTCTTTGTTTGCTACAAGGGAATTTTCTGTTTTTGTTTTTCAATGTTATTTACCTTGTCCTTACGTTGAAGAGTTATTTTATTCATGGTATAATTCACACGTCAAGTGGTTATTGAGTATGACATTTTAATTTGTTTTTTTTTGAATGGTATTCATAATGAGTCTGTTTAACTATATTGTTGTGATATGGTAGGGAATCAGGCGATCCAAGTAAGAGGAAGCCATACTTACCGCCTGCCAAACAGTATTTAATAACTAGAAATGGTGAGAATTTTCAAAATAGTACATGTTGAAAAGTATTTTTTTCTTATTATATTTATGGCATGATAGTCCATAGAGGGACGTGTTTGATTTAAAATTATTTTATAACATGTTTATAACTTGAGGGAGGGAAGTAACAATCATTATTTTTCCTTTTGCATATTCAGTTCCATGCTTACGAAGAGCAAGTGCGGTAGAAGAGGATTATGAGGCTACTGGAGGAGAGTATATGCTTGATGACGAAGAGGATGATGGGTGGTTAGCAACTCATGGTGCCCCTAAAGGTATCTTTTACTTTGCTTGAGCAAGTGACATTAAATATAAATATCTTAGTTTGGAGTTTCGTGTAATTTAATTTTATATACCATATGCAAGCTGTAGAACTGAGGACCATGCCTGATTATTGCAATTGATGGGTTCTCAGATAACATGAACGATGAGGAGAATGTACCTTCTATGGATTCTTTAGAAACACAGGAGAAGAGGAATATTCGTCCCATTTCTTCGTACTTTGGGGTTGATGATGAAGAAGATATCCCTGACATGGAGGAATATGAAGATTCCAACAATCCAGCAGACAATGATGTGGTACGTAATACGTTTCTGACACATGGGGGTGCTTTGATTATAAAATTAACTGTCTGATTGTTTGAATTTATTATCTTGATCTTCTGGTATCTATCTTTGGCAATAATTTTGTTTACTTCTGAGTTGCACAAGTTTCATTTACCGTTTCAAATGCTCAGCTTTCTAATACAGCTGCATAATGTGCAAACAAGCAAACTACATTCTTCATTATCCTTTCACACTCACATTCTCTCAATTTTGGGATGAACTCTTTTTTGTCATCTTGTCACACACGTCACATGATAGCTTTGTTTCATTTATACTAATAAATGGGCTGCTATCATTAATTTAGAGTGTGATGGTCCTTTTACAAAATCATGCCTAGCTCGTAGTGACTACTCTTTTAGAAAGCCTCCTTCAATCCTATATATCTTGCTCTTTGCAAAGACCTTGCCTAATGCATTATATTAGTTTTTGTATCTTACATTTGTGCCTAAATGACAAGCTGCATTTATTATTGCGAGCATATTCCATATCTTTTGTTTTTCAATCTCTTCTGTTTTTGTTTTGTGCTCTCAAGTGTTGGTTTGTAGATTTGAAAATAACTAACCAGTTTTATTCAAGATACACTTGTGTGTCAACTTGACCTCGCAGCACTCTAGGTGAGGAAGTGCACTAATTATCGAGCTCTTAAGTAAACTGATTTGTTAGTCTGACATTTGTACACACGAATGCAAGCAGTGAACTGGCCATGGAGCAGTTCAACTACTTTATTTGGTCGTGTCATCATTAATTTATTATTTCCTTTGTGTTTGGTTTCTTTTTTAATTATGCTGATAGGCATTCCACAATGGCAGCGGTGGAGTGGAGTGTAATGGAGTGAGTTGTTCACTTTTATGTTTGACCTTAATTTTGACATTTATTTGACCGTCACATGTCAATCTCAACCTTAAATTCGATGTCCATTTGACTGTCACTTAGAAGGTTTTCTTTTTGATTGAAGAACTCAATTGAAAAATCATATCTTGGCCATATGGTGGAGTTTGAAGCTCATTTTTTTCTTGGAAAGATTTTTTTGAGCTCAACACATATTGGAAATGTGCTGTATATTTTCCATGATCTACACACTACTAGACTGTAGACCCAGAATGGGGACTACGCACCTTCCATCGGGATGGGGCAGTGCCCTGACAATTTTTGGGATCATATTGGCATGTATTTAGGTGGTTTTAGTCCATGTTTTATATAGCCCAGTGTTTTGGTACCCATGATATTGTAATAATGCTTTGACAGTTACCTATTAATGTGCCTATATATACTCACACATACAAGAAGGGAAAAACAGAACCGAGAAATACTTTATTATATTGCAAGATGGTTATGTTAATACAATAGCAAAGGAGGTTACCGTGTTGGGTTTTTTCCCGAAAGGGTTTCCCAGGGGAAATCTTGTGGCTGTGTGATCATGTGTGTATTCCATTTCTTTTATTTTGTTAGCTTAAAGATTCTGTTAGTATTGCTTCTCTCATTTTAGTTTATCAGATCTATTTTTTATTCAACACATTGGTGTAGCTAGATAGATGCCATTGCCATCAATCAGTGTGAAATTGTAGGAGAAGGTAATGAAGTCATAAATAAATGTGGCATGTGAAAACTCCAAGATAAAACCCTTGAGATCAATATCTCTCGGCATATTTCAGATGGACGTATTTAAGTATATGTACTAGTTTATTTCTATCTAGTCGTCATTATGACTAATTGAGTGAAACCAATTTCCTTAAGGAGCTATTATTGTAATGATATGCATGTTGTAATTTCAATGTGACAAAACACATCACGAATCTGAAATTAATTTCTAACTAGAGTCTACCTAGAGTAAGAGTTTATGTATACAATAACAAAGATCAATTAACTTGCAAATGAAAGTCCACTACAAAAAACTGAACTGGGGTGCTTGGCAAGGTAGTTACAAATTTTTGATGAATCAGATGTTTGTTCAACCAGACATATAAGAAGTTCGTTTGGTGTTTATGTTCATATATGTGTCAAAGCATTGAAGGAGCAATTTTTTCATCAAAGGATTTATGATCCAAAATATGGATCTAAATTACTAAACATGTCGCTTAGTGCATTTCCACTATACTCAATTATATAATTCATGTATGTAAAACATTATGTAAGAAACTTCTTCAAGTTTATTCATGTAAAGTGAACTGTTCAGTTAAGTTGTAGTGGCAGAATCAATGTTAGGATGGTGTGGACATTCTTGTATTGATGAAGTCAGTAGCTTGCAGCCTTTGAAATTGAGGGTTTTGTCAAGGATGACGAAACCATCGGTATCTACAGTCGGTAGTTGCTGCATACAGTGTAGTTTCGCCACCGGCCAAAACACAGGAATGAGAATGTTTTCAAATGTTTCCACTTCTTGGTGATGGTTTGTTTGGATTCCTTGGTGGGTTCCAAGGTGGAAGGGCATAAATACAACCTTTGTGGAAGGCATAGGACATCAAAAAAGTTAGTGAAAAGTCTTGAAGCTGGATTCACATTGTAGTTTGCAAGTTTGGATTCTTGTTCATGTTATCTCATTGTTTCTTAGCTGTTGTTTGGTTGTTCCAATTATGTTGGATCACTATGGATTGTCTAAGATGTGTATAACAATTTTATGTGCAAGTTTTGGATAGGGTAGTAGCGAAAACTCTGTCCATGAAGGCCATGGTTGGCAGTATATTATACATTTGTTGAATTATATAGTGGAAGGAGAGTGCAATTGCCTCACACACTAGAGTTTTTCCCACACCGTGTTTTCCTAGGACATATCTTGTGTTCATTGTATTCCTTGTCTTAGTTTATGCTTCCTTCTTATGTTCAGTTTCGTGTAAATTTCATTTTCAACACTTGTTTATCTCTATTTTAGCATTGAAATTACTCTTGAACAGTCATCTATCAATCATTTTGTAATGTTCCCAAATCGGGACACTGATAAAAAAAAGAGGGTTTTCCAACAAACCCTTAACAAACCCAAACAAAACTGAATTTTGAAAACTTAAAACCAGCCAGCCCTAGTTGGAACAATTATAGAATATCCAATCGAAAACACATTCAAAATAACTCCACAAGTAGCTGAAAATTATTAGGGAATAAAGTTCCTTTTTTTTGGATCAAATAAATTGGCGAAGCAGTTGAAAATACCCTTGTAAATAAAGAGATTTTTACTTGAATGTACAGCTGTGTTTTTCAACCCTCAAACACTTCAAAAAATTTCACAAGTGGGCCGCCACACCTTAGAAAAATAGGGGAAATAATTCTGAATATTATCCCTTGGATTTTGTCACCCAATTCACTTTCCGGGACTCTCCAAGCAAGTCGTCCAAGTGTCAAAAATATTATAATAAATTTTAGAATATTTTAGGGCTTAGATTGTCCTTTCACGCACGCAAATTGATCCACACAAATCACTGAATGACTGAAATAAATTATGAAAATTACCTCAACTCTAAAAGAGGGTTCCAAAGACCAAATTGACTTCTTGTGAGGGGTCGCCACCCTCCCAAAGGAAGTCACCACCCTTGAAATGGCTTGCAAACTTGCCCTGGGCTCCTCCACTGAGTTTGCCCACCTCCTTGACTTGCAAATTGAATATTTCCAGCTTTCTGAAAGATTATACTAATTCCTTGATGAAGGTGGTGTCCAAAGACACCTTTGTAGAACCTCTTGCATACACTTATGCACAATTATGGCGCAATTACAGCCCTCAAATAGAGCTGCCCTAGTAGAAGAATGAAGATTATCGTCCCCAAACTCCTTGGTGCACTTGAAGGTTTTCGTTCCCAAACTCTTTGGTGCACTTGAAGATTTTTGTCCTCAAGTCATTTGTTCAAACTTATCAAAATTGCATAACCTTTTCAAATGAGTCTTTACTTTCCTTTTATATCCCTCCTCCAAATGTGGCACTCAAAATAGAGAGGAAGAGTTTACCTTTTCATTTAAAAAAAGATACATTACAAGTTTCCTTATAAAAACACTTTAGGCCTTAAGTGCCCATGAATCTTAAAAAGGCCCCAACTTAAGTGGAAATTAGATCATAAAGTGTTTTTCTATTAAATGCTTTTGAAGTCCTCAAATGTCCCTTTTTTCTCTTCTTCCCTTAGCCTTTTTAGGAACAATTCAAGGCTAAGGACTTAAGCAAGTTTATACCAAAAAGGGGGACATTACACATTTGTTGAGCTAGGAGTAGGATCCGTGTTGGTGAATCTTAGTGTGGAATGTCCACCTAGTTTATGGATCAATTTATGAATTTTGTGTGGCTTCTTTTGCCCAAAGGTCTTCCACAAAACACTTTTGGGAATATGTATTATAAGATCTAGGTGTATAATTTGGCAATGTAGTGAGCCTGCCTTTCGTTATATAGATTGGACTATAGTTTGCATACTCATTGAGTGGGCGAGTAATCGCCGAGCTTCAACAAAAACCATTAATTTCCATTCAGAATCGCTGTATTTTGAGCACTTGAGCCTTGGCAAGTACCGACATGGTACTCATCGAGGACTCACGAGTACTGTGCCAATACTTGCTGAGGCTCGAGTATTGGGTCTCCCGCATCCAAAACACGTATAGAGGTGCAAATTTATATTTTTTTGATAAATTTAAGTATTTTTTTAATTTATGTATTAATGGTGTGTGGCTGTCGATTAATTGCCAAGTAAACTTTTTGGGGTTTGGGCGAGGACTCTTCGAGTACAAGTATGCGAACTATGGATTAGACATTCTTTATTTGAAATGGGTCTGTTTAAAACCGCGGGCAAGGGATAAGTATTTATATGCATGTACTTGAGAAATGTCTAAACTTATCTATTCAAACATTGAAGCCAATGTGTGCTGTTATTTCTATATTTGTTTCCATAAAAACCTAAGATAAATGATATTTGCTGCATAGCTTTTCTTTGCTGTTTATGTATATATTTTAGTGTCTATGCAAGTTTTGTTCAAAAGGTGATCTGATATATATTTTTATAATTGGTTTTTGGCAGGCAGCATTACAAACTGTATATATGATTGCTAATGAACCAGATGATGACAATATCCTTCGTACACGCACATATGACGTGAGCATTACGTAAGGCTTCTTTGTACTTTTACCTTTATAATGGTTGATAATTGTTGAAGTTTCCCCATTAGTTTTGTAATTTAAAATTATTGCATCTACTCTCCCTTAGACATAAATACATAGTAGCTGATTATTGCAATTTAGGTTTTGCTGTTCTTTTTTTGTTGTAGTAATCTTCTTTCATGCACTGTCTATATCTAAGAAATGAAGGTTGGACCATGGTTTTTTGTCTTTGTTCAAGTGATTGGACTTGGTAAACTTCACCGGGAAAGGCTCATTGCTTAAAAAGAAGTTTGTCAACCTTGAAACTTTATACATGATGGATTTGAAGTTGTTGTGTCTATTTTAATGCACCCGAGTATTTGTCTAAAGCGGAGTTTTTGGGGTACCTTCGTGTAGATTGTGTGTTCTCTTTTAAGAAGTATTTTTTTCATGCTTGACTGAAAAAACTTAATCTAAATTGAAGGTTGGCTATTTAATAGCATTGTAGAATCTTATCTTTAATTCCTTGTCACTGTTACCGCTGTATGTACAGATATGACAAATATTACCAGACTCCTCGAGTATGGCTTACAGGGTATGATGAGGTAAGAAGGAAATTTTTCTTTGTTTATCATTATTTGGCTAGCTAGGCACAATGTTACTGTTTTGGTAGAACTATTGAGTAGATGGTTCATTCCAAATTATTTATGTTCCCTGAGAACAAATTTAGATTTTGTGAACATTTTTTAGGTATTGGAACTTTAATTGAAAACTAAATGTAAATGTATTTCATATTATTGTTTGAGAAGAAGGATATTGTTGGAATGTGATTTAATGTTTTAGGGTTTTACACATGTAATTCCTATATTTGGTTAAGGGGTTGAGATGTCTAAATCAATTAAATAAATTGCAATAATTAAGCTATTGATTTGTTATGATTTTGGTCTTGTTTGACTTCCTATAAATAACAACAAATAGGGATAAATAGAGACTTATTTGAAAACTGACTGTGGCGGATGATCTGGGTTATGGAATTTGAGATTTGAGCAATAGTCTGTGTCGTCAACAGGGTTTTGATATTCGTCTGTTCATTGGATAGTAGCGCCCAGTTTGGACAGTAGCGCCATCTGTATGTAGTGTCCCAAATGTGGTGCTAATGTCCCTTTTGTAGGGCTGTTCTTGTTTTCGAGGAGCACCTGTGCCTGTGTCTGTATGTTCTGTTCCTGCATGACCAAAACCTGTAGTTGTGTATTGTACCTAAAAAACTTGATTTGATCTGCAAACCTTAGTTCTTTTTGCAAGTATGATATGAACAAGAATTGAATGTGTTAGTCGGATGGATTGGACATCCTCAACACCCCGCTGTGTAGAGAATTGCTTACATACCAATACCCCAAAGAGGGATCAAGTCCAATGTAGGTCTCCCACCTAGTGCTTGATGTATGTGCAAGTGAATGCTAGAATGAGAGTGCCTTGGATGCTTGGAACGTGCTTGAGCTTTGGAATGCTTGTAAACTAGACTTAGGGTTGCTGTAGATGGTGGTATGCAGAAAGAAGGGCAGAATAGGGATAAAGTACCTTGATTTTGCACAACTTTGTCTTTGATTTGAATAGCTTTTGCATCTATTTTCCATCTAGTGAATAGAGGTGGATTAGACTTGTATTTATAAGGTTCTATTGCTTGTGCGGATAAGAAATTGAGCTTAGGCCGACCTTAAGAGGGGCACACGTTTGAATGGGAAGAGCTGGGGCTAAGGACAATAGCGCCCAGTTGGGAACACTAGTGCCATGTCGCTGTAGTGTCTCAAATGTGGCACTAACGTCTTTTCCATAGACTGCTAAGCAATTTGAATTGGAGTCGAGGATCACAGTTCTAGGACTGTCTTGACTGGCTGTAGGTGACTGTGGTCTGCTGAATGATTGGAAATGTAAGTCTAAAGCTCTAAAATAGGTCTATGGCTAGCCTAGGGATATGTTAACTTAAGCGACACTCTTAACATCCAATTACCACTTTTAGGTGATTACAGAATGCTTGGGTGATTTGTTTAAATTCCAATCTTATAAACCTTCACACATATATTTGTAACGAGCCTAATTAGCATATTATGCTGAACCGTGGAAACTTGTTAATGCCATTACATTTTTTGGAAAGAGTTTTGGTGACCCCCTTTAACTGATGCAAGAGTATACCAAATGATGAAAGATAATTGCAAATGACAATTACTAGAGTGAATTACCAACTAAAATGTATACAGAAGCATGTCTTACTGTCGGAGCTTGGGAAAGTATAATTACTTTATATAGATATTGCTATACATTACATTGTTTTTCTCTGGGAAAATAAAAGGTAATAATGTTGAGTTCACAATTTTTTAGATTTGTCATGAGAGTTTCAACGGGCATGACATTAGTGAAATTGGCCTTGAATTTACAAATTCCTATACTAAAACTTGCAGTTTACTCTTGATAGCTTCAGAAAAACAAAATCTGTAAAGGACCCATAACCAATAAAAAATGTTATTGGCCAAGAGCCAGACATGAAAGACACACTGATGACTAACATAAACAGAATCTAATAAGCCATGCAATTATTGTCTCTAAACTAAGTGCCAGAGATGTGATATGGTGGGCTTTCTATTTGATTATCCATCCTTGCCAGCATTTTTTATGTTAACTCTGATATTAGGGGTTGAATTATTTCCTGATATGAAGGATCACAGGCTTTCTTGCTTATAATAATTTCCATCTAAAGTTGATTCTTCCCCTCCTTGGCCCATATTGGGGTTGAGTCTAGTATATTAATGGACTGTCTTGTAGCCTTGCCTTTGTAGTTTCTGCTGTATGCTTGTCCAAGCATCATTGTTTTGGAAACATGGTCATTTGGTATACACCTTTCTCAAAAAGAGACGTCTTTACCATTTTTTGACCTGTTTGAAAGCTTTAACTTTGATGGTTGCAGTTGAGCCGAAATCCAAAATTCAGTTTCCTTAAATGTTTTTGCTGCAACGAATTTTAGGCCAGACAGTTATTTGAATTCATTGGTGCTCTCCAATCTAATTCATTCCAAAGTATGATAAAATATTTCAAGATAATTGGATAATTTTTCTCAAGATTTCTAGTCTTTACATCTCCCTCATTGACCGGCGGACAATTTATTCCATGAAAGGGAGTGTTAATTTGTGTCCAAGATTATCTTGTTACATAAATTTGGTTTGTTAATATTTTCAATGACGTTCTTAGGTTTTCTAATGATGGAAGCCATGTATAGGGCTGCCTACTTTTCACAAGAGTTTCCATCTACATGGTTAACACATGGAGAGACTAGATCTACTTAGTTTGAGGGATGATTGTTTGTTCCTGAACTGACCTGTTATTGTGGCTGAATTTAATTATGTATTTGATGCAACTCTTATATTCTTTGGTGTAATATGTAAGTTGCACATTTGCAATATAATATTGGTTCTTGTTATCCTAATTGAATTTTGGTTTTGCCATTTTGAAAGTTTAAACATTGTTTGTAGAAAATGCTTTTTATCAATAAAGGATAGAATGCTCTACCAAAGTGATCTAGGAGGATCCTCACATTTGACACATTCAGTGTTAGGGTGTGGAGCTAAAAGCTTCAACTGTTGCAGACATGAAGAGGTTGCTGAGTTTCAGAAGTACCGGCGTCGGCAGCATGACCGACGTCGGTCATTACCAGTGCAGAAGGCAACCGGCATCGGCAGGTAGTCGGCCGACGTCGGCAGCACTAGGCAAGCAGGGACCGGCGTCGGTCGCCTGTGTGTTCTAGAATTGCTGTTGACGAACAGTCAGTTAAGTGAAGCGAGTGTTTGCATGTTAAACGACTAATTATAGTCACGAGCTGCGTGTCTAATTATTGTAGTTAGAGTTCTATTTTTATATGCATGGGATTCTATTTAAAGACCCATGAGGCATGTATTGTAATTATCAAGAAGACAAGTAAAAGCATTGAAGCAAGGTCAAGGAGATCTACAGGTGTAAGGTCAAGGAGATCAGCTGAAGCATTCAAGGAGGGATAACAACTCAGGTTGTTGAGTTTGTTGTGTTGAGTAAGAGAGAGAGGGAAGAAGGTCTTGAGGTGTGGCAAGCCTTTGAGGTGGAGGAAGAAGTGGCATCTTCCTTATTGTATTTTCTTCTAGTAATATTTAATACAAGAGTGTGTATTATCTCTCAAATTCTTTGCTGTCTCATGTTTCTAGTTACTTAATCATTCTGGTATAATTCCTTGTTTAATTGCTTATAAGAAAGTAATCAATTGTGCTTCCGTTGGATAAGGGGTTCCTAACATTCAGATGGACTCAAATTATTCTGAAACTTTCTGCACAACGTAGAGCTCGTTGAGAGTTTTTTGACACAATTGAAATGGGTCAAATAAACATTGTATGCAAAAGTTATGGCCTGCGGAAGTTTTTGGCAAATAGGGAAAAAATATCATTGTTGAGTGGATTTGTACGGATTTGACACATGGACCAATTACAACCTGCAAGTGGACAAATCACATGGTTGACATGTGGCGAAGAGAGAAGGCAAATGGGTTGGTTTGGTTTTCACCTCCGTTCTTTGACAAGCATACCTGTTTGCATGTGGGGCCCATGCTATTTGTTGGTTGGGGTCCTTTTTTTGTAAGGAGGGGAACCCTACTGCCTATATTTACTATGGTATGGTGGCAAATTTCCATATAAACCGTTTTCAAGGCCTTCCCACTATCAATGTGGGTCTAAACTTTCAAGTGTTTGTAAAAAATGGTGTTCAAGTCACATGGAGGGACCTCAAGCCTCCACGTGGAGCCCTCATCAATTGCCAAGTATCCAAGGCACAACTGTAGCTTACAGTTCACACCAACTAACCACCCAAGACCGAGTTTTGAGCATAGAGCGATCTTCAAGATCGAGTCATGGTATTTGGATTGCTTTTTAAAAGCATGTTTGTTACCAAATGCTATGTATGTGGGATTAAATCCCATGTAAAAGGCAAAGGCTTAGTCAAAGCCTTATCAAAATGCAACGTGGGACTGGGGATTTGAACCCCTCACCCCACGCTTCTTAGTTTTAGCATTTACCAACTAAGCTATGCCTTACTTTGGAAAACACTATACAAGACTTTTTCTTTATCTTGTTAATTTCAAGATTTATCAAGTCCAAAAACAAAGGCATTGAGAGTGGGGATTCGAACCCCCACCTCATGGACTTATTTTTGAGACCTAGCCGTTAGGCTATGGCTTATTTTAGTAAACGAATTAGAAGATGTGCCATTTATTGTTTAAAATTATGTCTTTAATCCCAAAAAGGAGGGCGTTTGAGGGGGGATTCGAACGCCTACTTACATGGAAAAAGATTGGTGACCAAACCAATTAACCACAAGCCTCCAAAACATTATAAAAGGGAGTTTATTGTATTTTAAAATGTAAGTTTGAAGCTCGAAAGCTTGAAAGCAAGTTCTAAGCCCTTGTAGAAGGAGAGAACAAGCTTGTATGTCTATATTGCTAGAGGAACAAATCAAAGGCAAGAGCCCGTTGCACAGATCTCCCAGAGACAACACCGAAACTTGTGAAGTCCTGTATTGGGAGAGAAAGTTCGGAAGAGCCAGAGCTAGAGCCAGAGAAAGACCCAGAGCTAGGCTTCGTATAGGACATTAGACACTTGCAGATCGAGAGCTCCTTATTGGGATAATTAGATGTAAGAAAATATATTTTGCATCATTTTAATCGATCGGTTCGCTTTTTGAGCTGATCTAGAGACAACTTGATTTTGGTTGAACTCTGTTATCAACTCGGTTTGCTTGTTTTATCTATTTATTCATTATGTGCTGTCTTTAAATCAGTTTTATTTTGGTTTTTAATTATTCAAGCCATTTTTCACAAAAAAAGAAAAGAAATTGAAAAAAACAAGTTAAAATCCAAAATTGGTAAATAGTGAGCGTTTTGCATTAACGAACATTTTTGGATCAAGTTTGGTATCAGAGCAAGTTTATTTGCTTTTGGAGATGGACCCTTCACACATGATGCAACTGCTAATGATGTTGGACATGATACTTTGTTAAACTTTATTTGTTCGAATGATGACTTTGTATCATCAAGAACAATAGCGACAAATCACAAAATTGAGGAGTGTGGATTTTCCACAGGCAAATTTAAAGAAGGAATGCCAACAAAAGAAGAGGAGTAGAGAGGATTTGGAAGATACACGGACCGAGCAAGTTTGTAGACATTTCTGTAGAATCAAACACATTGCAAAGAAATGTTGGTTGCTTTACCGAGAACATGTACCACATTGGTTCAGACAAAGAATCGAAGAGCATGGGAAGGCCCCAACCATTTCAAGAGATAGCAAGTAGATTGGATCAATAGTGTGTCAGTCTCTGTCAACTGATGCATATCCACCCGAGGTTATATTGCATTCCGAAGGAATTTATAGACATAGCATACTGGGTATTTCTGAGTCATTGTTTGTTCAACTTGTTCTTGACTAGAGATCAGAGCTAGTTATGTTACTACTGATGTGGTACGACACTTGGGACTAGCTACCACTCCATTGCCTCATGCCACGACATATGGGACAGTCGATGGCACAATTTAAAAGCATGGTTGTTACCAAATCCTATGTATGTGGGATTAAACCCCACGAAAAAGGCAAAGGCTTATTCAAAGCCTTATCAAAATGCAACGTGGGAGTGGGTTTTTGAACCTCTCACCCCACGCTTCTTAGTCTTAGCCTTTACCAACTAAGTTATGCCTTACTTTGGAAAGTGCTATACAATACTTCACCTTTATCTTGTTAATTTCAGGATTTATTGAGTCCAAAAACAAAGGCGTTGAGAGTGGGGATTTGACCCCCCATCTCATGGACCTATTTTTGAGACCTAGCCATTAGGCTATGGCTTATTTTAGTAAACAGATTACAAGATTTGCCATTTAGGTTTTTAAGCCCAAAAAGGAGGGCGTTTGAGGAGGGATTCAAACTCCTACTCTCATGGAAAAAGAATGGTGACAAACCAATCAACCACAAGCCTTTGAAACATTATAAAAGGGAGTTTATTGTATTTTTAAATGTAAGTTTGAAGCTTGAAAGCTTGAAAGCAAATTCTAAGCCCTCGTAAAGGGATGAGAGAAAACAAGTTTGTATGTCTATATAATTCATAGTCACCACATTCAAATTCATGTTCAAATTCATCGAGGAAAAAAAATCGGAACTAAAAAATTTGAGATTTAATTTGTGATTAAAAATATACCAACCCACCATTCAAAAAACATCACATTTCATATAAATAAACACGTCAAAATAGCTTATAAGTTTCCACCAAGTATCTAATTAAAACATAAATGATAGATGAGTACGAGTTGGTTGATCCAGTAGACATACTAACTCCATTGGAAAAGTCAGGGTTTTGGGAAGGCGTGGTATGTGTTTGAGACTTCAAGTATTTTTTCCAATATGTATTCTGCTGCATCGCATGTCTTTGTTTGATATAAGGAAAGAAAACATCAACAATTTTGGAGCAGTATCTTTATTTATTCAGGGTTAGCTTGTTTTTTTGTAGTTATTTTTTCAATAATATTACAAGTTTCTGAAACTTTTTTAGAGAGCAACAAAATGATCCGAAAGGAGAGATGCAACTGTAGAACTTGCCAAGTTGGCCTTAACAAAAAGAATTGCTCCTGATAATTTTTCTGAAATCTGTAGAGCGTTGAAGGTAATTTTTAGACATGTTATAGGCATTTTTCTATCTTGTGTATGTGAGGAATTGAAGTAAATTCAATTGTTATTTATTGTTTACAGCCGTGAGCACAACTTATAACAGACGTTAAAATAGCTCTGGGTCATCTTATCCAGCTTAACACAGTTTATCTAGCTCATACTCATCTATCTGCTAGTGAAACACGGTGAACTAGGAACATTTTAAATAAATAAGTAAAGAAAATGCAGCGACCTAGGAAGAAAACAACTCGAAAACCCTAAAAATGCGAACATTTGCAAATTGCCACGAATTTTGCCTATTTTCAATTTTTTTAATTAAAATCGTTTTTGAAATTCATCCTAAATTTCAAAAAGAATTTAAACGAATTTCAAGGTTTTCCATACAGGTTGGCGAATTCCAAACTCCTTCCATTAAGTTCTGCGAATGCGATGACTAAGTATATATTGCCAGAGTAGCAAATCAAAGGCCAAGTTCCTATTTCACAGATCTTCGAGAGGCCGTATTGAAACTTGTGAAGTCCTGTATTGGGAGAGAAAGTCCGGAAGAACCAGAGCTAGAGCCATAGAAAGAGCCCGATTTTGGGTGAACTCCGTTATCAACACGGTTTGTGTGTTTTCTCTATTTATTCATTATTTGCTATCTTTAAATCAATTTTATTATGGGTTTTAATTATTCAAGCCAATTTTCATGAAAAAGACTGGAAATTGAAAGAAACAAGTTAAAAATCCAAAATTAGTAAATAGTGAGCGTTTTGCATTAACTAACTTTTCTGTTGATTTTTTCTGTTCTCATCATTCACATCATAGTAGCAATAATCGTTTGGGAAAAAAATTGTTTTTTCAAAAGTGTAAGTGTTTTTCAAAAAATCGTGATTAATTGGGAAAAGTCGGAAAAACATAAAATCGTCTAAAAAATATGGAAAAAGGAAAGAAATAGTTTATTTTTTAATTTAAAGGCATATATATACATATTAGGCATTTCAGTTGCATAGAGAATAGATACAAATTATGATAGGAAGTTAAATGAGATTGTACGCCATCAAAATCAGCTAATTGTTTTCTTTCATTAATTACTAGACCATTTAATTTATATTACATTTGCATTTCAAAATGTGTACTATTGCCATTTACAAAGGAACCAAAAATGGGAGGGAGCCAATGACAATGAAGTAGACTAGGGATCAACGGGTGTAGATGTTGAAGCTCTAGTGTTAGAGCCTTTCAACTTCGGTGTCGTACCCAACCTTCTCCAACAATTCAAAGTCAGCTTCATTATAAATAGGGTCATCATTATTTTCGAGCCATTCAGATTTTGGATTTATTTTGTCAAGTTCAATCGGTTGATCTTTCTCGATGGTACCTAAAATTATCAAATAGAATGCATATGTTAGTGACTTGGAGAATAATATTTTAGAAGAATATAAATCAACTTTTCATATGAATTGAGAATTATAAATGCAACATTTCTTAACCTTGAGCTTTCTTCATCTTCAAGTGAAGATTTGTGGTGGACAAACACCAAATCATTTATCTATTCTTGAGTGTGTCGATTGCGTTTTTTAGAATATATATGCTTGAACATACTACAACTATGCTTGCAAGCAGGTGAATTGCATGGTTGGTTCAAAATGTGCATTGCTATCCATCAAATGTGTTTGGTTTCTGTGCCAAAGGAAATCGCCATTGTGTTGCAAAAGCAAATTTTGTCAACATTGTAACGTGCAGAATTCAATTAAAATTTAACATTTTCACCGTATGTATGTAGAAAAATTGTATACTTAGTTTGAAGGTCTTTCTCCTTGTGATGGCTACCTTATTAGAGAAAAAACCCCTTTGTTGCTTATACATTAGAAACTCTCCCATAGCTTCTTCAAAAGATCCTTAGGAAACATTCGCTCCATGCACTTAAATAGGCCTTATGTGTCCTTTGCATCATTTCAAAATTAGCCGCTAAAGAACAACATTGGATTAAAGAAATATCCAGTTGCATGGAAAGGAGAATGCATCTATCAATCCCATCTTTTATCAACTTTCATAATAACATGCACTTGGCCTCGTTATTCTCCAATCTGTTTCTAATAGTGCCTTTGGCCCTATCAATTGCATAATATAGATAACCCATGGGGGTTTATTCCTATTGATGAGTCTCAAAATTTGAACTAGAGGCTCAGAGTAATTTTTTTTATTTACCTCATCCCAAAAAGATAGAGATAAAACATACTCAACTGCTATTTTGCCCTCCATATGTTTCACAAAAGAAGATTCCATCCACTCAGTTGAAATGAACATTCATATTGAATTCATTTGTTATTGAAAAAGAGTTTTCTATGCAAGGAAGTGGGTTGTAAACCTTGTCACCTCTCGCTGAAGAAGTTTCTTGCCATCTATGAATGTATGCATTATATTAAGCATTCATGTGTGGGATTTTTTGCAGAACCTCTTTCACCCATGGAATTTTGCCTATGTCATCCAAGGTCAATTTAAGACAACGTGCCACATATGAAGTCCCAAACATAGTTCCATATTTGTCCATAATAAGCCTCCCAGCAGCCACACAAACAACATTACTTGTAATGAAGTGGACCACATTTTGTGGCTCCGCCTCAATCATGACCTCGTCAAATAGATGAAAGAGTGTCTTGCCCGATTTTATCATCTCATGTTCATCGACACTCTTAATAAAAACTATGCCAATGCCACATGATGCAAGGAAGTTGATGAGTGTGTGGCTTCATTTGTCCATCCATCTGACATTATAATGCATCCTGATTTTTCCCATTCCTTATGATGTTTTTTAAGAATATCACTCACACCCTGTACAACATCCTTCAACAAATCAGTATGCAAAGCCTTGTTTGATGGGGCAGTGAACCCAAAACTTGCAACTGCAATTGCATCTGCCATATGCTAGAGTTGTACCAATATTTGGAGATTGCCTTCTTTCCCTGCTCGTGAACAATATTTTTCCAACCAATACTCTTTATCATGGTTTGCACTCCATGTGTAGTGCAAGAGCTAAAGAAAGCATGAATGTTATCGCTACCTACATCTGGCCCATGAGGTATTAATCCAAGGGTAGATTATTAAGGAGTTATAATGAGAAATATTTCTACCATATTTCACAATTAAAAATATTAAATATGTTCAAATGAATGTAAAATATAACATCTACCACAACGGAGGGTTAGGTTTACTGGTTAGGGTTAGGTTTAATTTTTTTAAAGTTTTGGGTGTATTTAATTTTTTTTTTAACTGTAGACAACATTTCAAATTGCCCCATCATAGAAGGCCTTGTAGATTGATTTGCTGAAAAAAGCGCAAAAAAAATGGGTTGAAAAAAGCGTTTTGGGCCAAGTATAAGAATTAATTGTGATTAATTGCGTTTAAATCACACGATTTGCTACTATGATTCACATGACAAACTGTCATAATCAGGGTATTTTTTATGGGCTATTTATTCACAATATTTAAAAAAATTAAATTTGCCAATTAGCATTTTTTTGGAAAACTATTCAAAATTTCTTACAAAATTTAAACAAAGTTGTTTGATTATCCAAAATATACGTTTATTAGTGGTAAATTTTATTATTTTCCTCAGAATTCACCTACAATGCATATATATATTATTTTTTGAGCTAAAAAGATTCCCCTTCCATTCAATACCTGTAGAAAATTTTATTCCTGAAAATTTTCCCTGGTAGATGCACGACAGACTATTTGTTACTACTGTATGCTTATCTTCTTTTCTATGAAGAGCAGTGGTTGTTTGCACTCTCCTTATTTGCTTAGTTTTTGGTCTGAATGCAGTCACGCATGCTTTTGAGGCCAGAGCTGGTCCTGGATGATGTCAGTCAAGATCATGCCCACAAAACGGTAAGTTCCACCTTAAATGTGTTCTCTCTCTCCTCTATTCAAAATATTTGAGGTGAATTAATACTGGAAATATATACCATGTCATTCACATAAATGACAGTTGGTGAGATTTTAATATTTTTATGTGGATGTCACAGTACTTAAACAAATCATTTATCAAATTTATAAATTACTTGGAAAGTTGGATGTGTAAGTCTCTGAAATGCTGTTATTATACAAAAGTGGTAACAAGCTTAATTTTTTTTTAAAGAATCATACAGTATTCTTCTATTGATAATGTTAGGGCACTGCCTAGGGTAAAATAAGTGTGAATATAATATAATCCATAGTAGGAAAAAATATTTCAAATTAAAAAACCATGTTTTTCAGCCTTATATGCAAAACACAATTTTTTAGAGTGGGTCGATATTGGTCCAATCTCTCGTAACCTTAATTTCTCTTTTCAACCTTTATTTTTTTAAATCTAAAATTTTCTGTGAATTTATTTACAGACTTCATACTTCATTTTTTTTTTTTTTTTTGGAGGATTGTATCTTTTATTGCTTCTTGTGATATTTTTTTGAAAATAATTCCATGTTGTTTTTGTCTTGTTTATTTCCGTTTTTTGTTCGAACATATTTTATGTTTTTTTTTAACTTCATGCATTTTGTTTTTATACAACATGGCTACTATGGAATCCAAAACAGTAGCAGAGGTAGATGTTTTTATTTCAAATATGTTTTTTCAAGTATAGTTGATCATCAACCATGCCAATTACCTATATAAAAGAGATACTCCAGCTGCTATGAGGCCTATGATGCTTTAGGTTGTTTCAGATGCCGTGGAAGATACTTAATCAAGGAGAGTTGTGGGATATATTTGCACCTGCAAAATATCCCTTATTAATCATAGATTACTTTTAGTTTTAGGTATCCTCTTCTATTAAGCTTCCATGCTTCCTTAAGATGGTGGGATACTTTCACGCTGGTGCAAAAATATCCAACTTCTGAATCTAGTGTTACCTGAGGTTTCCCTTTACCTGGCAGGTTTCCATGTTTCCTTCTAGAGAAGAAAATATGAAGTTTTTAAAGACAATTAGCTTCTTATGTGAAGGAAAATGAAAGTGCTATTTCTTTGCTGTGGAAATGTAGGCATACAAGGAAGGGTATTGTACTACCTCCTTAAATACTTTCTAAAGAAAGGGCGGCTTGAGGGTATGTACCAAAATTTTATGTCCTGTATTTGTTTTGAAAAAAAAATTGACTTGTCTTTATGCCAATATAGTTATAACTTATATGTAGATAAGAGCAATTTATGTCATTATATTTCATCTCAAGAACACTATTATTTATCATGGTTAAAGTATGAGTTTTTGCATTGCTATTTCAAATTTAGTGCTCTAAAGTAAAGGGAACCAGTTTTATGTCCATTTATCATGTTGTGAGAATTCACTTTAAATGTAGTTTGGCATATGTCATGCCTAAAATTTTGCGTGACTGAAACCACACAAAAAAATGCCATTGTTTTTTTTTGAGAATGTACAATGCACATTCTCCACAACTTCATTCCTTGTTAGCTAGCTATCTTTGTAGCCCGATATGTGCAATGCGCTAAAACAAACTCACATGCCTAAACGACATGGATGTCAGTGCACAAGTGGTCGTACGGTTGCTACGCAACCATGCGGCCCCCACTTGCTCTAATCGGCCTATAGGCTCTCAAATACGCCTACAAGTCTCTAAATGAACCTAGTGGGCTCCATGACCCCAAGGCCTATAAAAAATGCTCAACTAAAAAGAGGTTTTTTCGAGCAACCACTGGCTTGAACGAATCGTCTTAACTCTCAACGGTGTTCAAGAGGGGCCTTGAACGATTTCAACCAATCAAAGGGCTCTGTTTGCACCTTGAGTCACAACTTAAATCTATTTTCAAGTTTACTTACCTCTTTGGAAAGTGATTAGCAAGGACTCATACTCATGACTTCAAAAGGGGTATAAAGTGTCCTTGCTTAGCTCCTTGAGGATGGAGCACTCCATCTCCGCTGTTGGACCCCTTCTATATTGACTATCGGATTCGGTCAAGATGAGGAAACCCTAGAAATCTTTAAGGAGGGAAATAAAAGTTTCAAATCATTTTTTTTAGTTTCTATTTCAGATTTGGTTAAAAGGAAAGAGGTTTTGGAGGATGACTTGTCCACAGTCATCCCCCTTCACCTTCCTCAATCTTGGATGATTGCCATTAATGGAGTCTTCAAGATTTTAACTTTTTTCATTTTTATTTCATTTTTAAAAATCTATCTTGATACAAAGATGCTTAGGTTTGTTTTGCAGGAACCCATCTTCTTGGAATGTCTCTTGGAGTTTCCATGCTTCCATAGTTTTCGAAAAGATGTTTGGGCGCTTCAAGCTCCTCCTTAGTGATTAATGGCTGCCAAGCAAAGTTTAAGAAGAAATTAATTTTTATTTAAAGTTTCAGGGTTTTATTTTTGATTCACGCAATAGAGGGGAAGAATTTAAGGAGGGTTCCCTTTGGGTCAACCTGTCTTGGGGCTTACAGGGGTTTGCAATTGTCAAAAAGGTCAAAAAGGACCTCTCGTAGACAAATGAGCCATATCTTGAAAACATAATGTTTTAGGGTCTAAAATATTTCCATGCGGAAGAGGGCAAAAATTTGAAGGGGGGTTCCTTGTAGGTCATTTCACCCTTGGGTCTTCTAATAGCCTTTAATGGCTATACAAAACTATATACATGTATAATATAAGTTATGGTTTTGAAATAAAAAAAAACACAGATAAAACCATAGAAAAAAATATTCAAAGCAACTTAAACTATTAACAAATATAAAATATGTAAAAAATAAACATATTGGACCATTTGTTATGTTTAAATGGTGGCAAACATAGTTGACCGCCATATAAGGTGGGTGGTGGTAAGTTTAAGTTGCATGGCTTAAAACCACACCATCCCACCTTAATTTACCAACGTGGGATGGTAAACTGCCACCAATGCTGCTCCATCCTAATCGCCAGCGCATTTGGGCCTTAACCCTTAGCTGCACGGTCATATGGGAGACAGTCGGCTAGGGTTGGGGTCTTCCCTACAATCAAGGGTATATACCCTATGACCCAAGGGCTCGTGTGCAACTTTTTACCTTATAGGCAGTTTAACTTTAAAAATTCACTACGAGCAAACCGTTGCTCCTTAAAATATGAAATGAATTGCGTCGGGTCCCAAATTTTATGTATTGAAGTATAAAATTATTTCGGAGTCGATTTAACATCGTTTTGTGTGCAAAATAATTGTGTGAAGTTAAGGCATTTTACAAAGGAAATTAGGGCAAAATTAGTAGTTTGCCTTAAAAAAATGATAACAATTAAACCATAAATCGAACAATTAATTCACAAAAGGCAGCAGAAACCTGAAGAAGCCTACTTTTTGTTAAAATTAAATTTGGGAAAATTTGATCAATTTAATATTAAACAAAAATTATAAATTTGAAGTAGCCTTTTAAGTGCTAACTAAAGCATAGTAAATGAAGCGTTGTAAAACAAAATTTCAAATTTATTTCCATACCATTGATATAAACAACATAAAATTCTCATATGCATTTCAATTTCATAAAATTTACGCATTGCAATTTTTATTTTAAAATGTCTTACTTCTTTCCTATATCCATTAGAAGTTCAATAAAACCACAATGCATGAAAACTTATAATATTTAAATCAATTTTCCTTTCTTATCTTTCACATTAGTTAAAAATTGAATATTACATAATGACTTTAACTCAGCCAAAAATTATTTGCATTAACATCCATTTTTACAAAATCATGAAAGGAAAATAGTCTCTAAGCAAGCTTCCAAGTGCACCCACAAGGCCAAGCCAAGGAGTGGCTCTCCTCCTATCCTTTTGCCACGTCAAGTGGTTGTCCTAGGCACCCTCGAGCCTAGGACTCCCAAATCCGAGCATGAATGACACCAATGGTTCAAGGTAAGATAGTATAAGCAAGGGAAGAAGTGGGTAATGGCAATGCAACAAGCTCAGTTAGAATGTACAACTATGAGTTTCAACTAACCCCTTACAACAAGAGGCTTCTACATAACATAATACAACACTCATATGAAAATGTAAAATATACACATGGCAGCCAAAAAGAGTTTCAGAACTTATCAAGACTCCAAACTCGCTCATTGTGGATGAGAATGTGGACGAGAATTTCCACTCTCCACACTATGGGGTTGGAGAAGGAGGACTTTGGAGTGTCTCCCTTGCCCAAACCCTTCTCTCTTGCCATAAGAGGATTTTGGAAATAGGAGGGGTTTTCTTTGCCCAAACACCATGCATTGGAGTTTCATAGGACTTGGCACTTAGTTACCTTGCCCAAACACCATGCATTGGAGTTTCATAGAAGGACTTGGCACTTAGTTCCTTTGCCCAAACACCATGCATTGGAGTTTCATAGAAGGACTTGGCACTTAGTTCCCTTGCCCAAACCCTACTCATGAAGGCACATACTATGTAGACAATTTAAGCCCCTTTGCGCAGTATAATGGGACAATTTTAAATCACAAACTGGGTTGTAAAAACAATCATCAAATATGGAGGGGTTTTTCATCTCTAATCCAAAAGAGAACAAAAAACATTCATGGTGGCCATACATAACCATGAAAAATAACAATGAAATAGGGTAAGCCAAGTGGCCTTTCATCCTCTTCAAAGCACAAGGCAATAAGTGAAGAAATATTTCTCTTTAAAACATTAAGATTACATGGGAGACATGGAAGCCGACCTTAGCAACACCATTTGACGCTACACAATGGGGATCTTCTACAAGTGTTTCAAGCAAGCTAACTCCTTTCCAAACCTAGCTCTGCTCTGTTTCTAAGCTTCTTCCTTTCCTCAAGCTCTTCTCAACTCTCTAATTTGAAAATGAGCCAAAAAGTTATTCCAAGGAAGGATTTTCTTTCTCTTATAAGCGAAACACCTAACCCCAATGGTCAATGGAAATGTGACACTTGTCCCTTTCCATTCCTTTGCTCTTCTAAAATAGGTCTTCTCTAAGCATTAACTCCCCTTATACACCCATGCGAGCAAGCAAGGCTTGTCCGTACCCATTAACGTTCTCTCTTCCCTATGTCATAAATGAGCACATGGGTTTTCCTATAACTTGTTTAACACTCTAAAAAGGTTTTAGCCTAACCCTTGATTAAAAGGGGTCTTAAATACATTTACAACTATTTCCATCACACTATTTATCAACTTTCAAACATGGGTTTAAATTTCTGTTCGAGTTTTTCGTTAAGGGATCACTTAAGTGGTTTACACATTTACTTTTATGATTTGATTTAAAGTTAAGGTGACCCCTAAGGTATTATAATAAGTAGCGAATAATGCCAAGGGGGTGTGAATAGTGCTAAGAGGGTAAAAAATAGTGAAAACTTAAGACTGGATTAAAAAATAACACTAGGACTGGATTTTAATTTAAGGGAGTCGTGAAACCACCACGCAATTAATACCAATGGTGCACTTATGCTTGACTTAGTTTAATTCCTTCATTTGGCTTTTTCTGTCACTTGCACATCATTTCGTCCAAAAAATCGCACTACCCTAGGTTTCCGAAACTGCAGAATATAAACATCGCAAGTAGTATCTATCAATACAAAATGCATACGTAAAACATCCAAAACACATCACCTCCATAATCATCTTGAAGTAATATATACGTATCAATCATTCAAGCATCCATATAATCAATCACATGCTAAAGAAAAAATAACTCAATTAGTATGACAATATAATGTGCATCTCAATGAACTACTGAAATTATCTACCACTAGCATCTAAATGGTACTCACATAAGCTAATAGCATCACATACCTATGGTCCACTGTCTCAATCGTACTAATAGATATCTTGTGCATCAAATAATATAAGAGTATGTCTCATCAAGATACAAGAAAAGTGACGAAAGGTCCAAAACTAGCACTGTGTGGATTGGGCAAAGAAGTCAATTTTTACTCTTGTTAGATGCATAACTGTTGAGCTCTGACTCTCACTACTTGGAGTAATGGAGTGGAACTCAAGTATAGTTATAGCATTAGTATATATGCAAGCCTATCCAAGTTCCAAAGGGATTGTTAAAATATCAAATCTTTATCCTATGTACCAATACAATGGATAGTGTTTTTGGGTGCCATAGGGCAAGAGTGCTTTGTTCGTGACTTCATTCCAACCAATAAATTTTGTTGAGATGCAATTAACTCCTCGATTAACTAGTTAATATTTAAAGGATGAAACACTGATTTTTGAAGGTTAGTGCCATGTTGTCATAGTCTAATTGCAAGAGTGCTTGGCACATGATTAGATTTTAATCAATCACTTCTGTTGAGATTCAATTACTCGTCGATTGACTAGTTAATGTTTAAAGGATTAAACAATGATTTTTGAAGGTTGGTGCAATATAATAAATTGAATAATATTATGCAGGAAAAAGCAGACAACCTTGTTTGCTCTTTTAGTGTTGGTACTTGCATGATCTTGTTTAATTGTCTCACTATATAATGTCAAACGAAGAAACCAGCATCTTTGGAATTCTTCTTTTTCTCCTGACAATTTGTCCCGTAGTTGGACCCACAACGTTGAGAATTTCAAATCCATTGGCGGTGTACTTCCCTGATATGATTTCTGCTTCCAAAACCTAAGACAGTTAATCTTTAATGTATTACAGTTTTTGATCTAGAAGATGTCCTGGGCCAGTTTTAAAGGCTTTGCAGAAGACAACGGTGTAGAAGTAAACTTCAGGTTTGCTAGCCTTTGCTTTCTTGATCATGGCAGTACAATATGGTCACATGTGGCTTCTTGCACATAGCCCATTTAAAAATTGGTGTTAATTTGCTTTGGAAAATGACAGCCTAATCATAATAGATCAATAGCTTTGGGCTTACATCTTTAGTTTTATAGAGATAAATCCAAGTCTCATGTCTGAATTAGTATTGGAAACATGGATACACGTATCTTGAAGGGGGATGATGTATTTTGTAACATATAAGGTTATGTGATGATGTGGGCGGTTAGGGTTGATAAGTGGGGGTACATGAACTTTGCTAATCCATTCTTGTAGGTAAGGAGCAAGTCTTAATAGCTGATCTAATGCGGTTTGCATGAATGATATCTCATGCTTCATAATGCATGCTTGGGGAGATGAGATCGTAGCTCTCGAGACATGTTAGCCATAACATGGTCAATTATACTAGCTCCACTTGGAAATGGAAAACAAACTTCTCACTTGAATGAGGAAAAAGGCAAGTACCATTAAAGTGATAGAATCATTAATCATGTCATTAATCCAGGTTGATCTTGGGTTGCAATTTAGGCTGCATATGGGGGTGATCCGAGCACAGCCGTGCTGGTCTGCTTTCTCACCTTGAGTGCGGGCACCACTGCGCAATTCCATGCACCATGCGTGTTCTGTGTAGCACTAGGATACACATTGCGCAGCTTCAAAGACAACATTGTGCCTTTCACTCGAAATGGGGCAGGTGCTTGATTTTGATGACCAGTCTCAACATTGTTCAACACAACTTAGTATTCAACGCAACACAACATCTGTGCAATCTACACAGCCTGCACAACATTGTGTCAACCTGTGCTACGCACAAAACCTTTACACAAAATCGGTTACCTATGTGGCACTTGCAGACGTGCCACACAACTCAGTTCTTGCACATAACATCCAAAATACATATTGGCTATGTGGACACTTTGTGCCATATTGCGCCATGCCTAGTGGCAGTTACATGGGTTGTGTCATGCCAGAGTATCTGTTAGCATGCCGTGCATGTGGAAGTCAAGCCATGCAACCTTTGGAAGGTGAAGAGTCACACATGGAAGCCCAACTGTTTCAACTTCCATAACAATTCTTTAAATGATCGGTACAGTGTGTGTGTCCTACACTCTTACCTTGAGTGCCTTGGTTACTTGTGCAAATCCACACATTCCCTTGCATCATGCAGCCCCCATGCAACGCTAGGGAACATGCCACACAACCTTTGCACTTTGCACATCTCTACGCAGCTCCCAACATCATGCACATCTCTACACAGCTCCCAACATCATGCACATCTAGCGCTGCGCTAGGATCCATGTTGCATAGCTACAAAGACTTCATTGCACACTCCAATTGATTGGCATGGAGTGTGTAAGTGTTAAAGGCTTTGCTGGTGCGGGTTTGAGGGGTAGCATTGCCCCTGTGACAAATTTTAGACGATCAAGCTCAATGCGATTCGGCACAACCCCTTATTCCACACAACACAACCTCTGCTTAGCCTACATAGTAGTGCACTACTCCACGCTATGCACAAAACACTTGCACAACACCTTCACACATATCGTACAACTCGTCTTTGCAAAACTTGTAGATTGCATATCGACCATGTGGACACTTTCCATGAGGCCAAGTGGCTCTTATTGGGCTCCTATTATGTCACAACATCTATTTAGCATACTTGTTAGGGTGTGTCTAATCTAGATATAGAAATATTTCAATGTCTTTCCATTATGTATTTGGTAGGAATACGAGATAAATCTTTAAGTAGGTGTTACATAGAATAGAAAAAGAATAGGAAGGTGAATAGTCAATTAGGAAATTGAACAGTCATATACGAAGATGAAATGCTTTAATTTCGGTTATACGAAGTGAAGCAAGAAAAAAAAAGCATTGTACGAACCAAGAATTTACAGCCCATGGTTGCGTAGCCATGGAATCAAATATAATACATTGGAATTGAGATAATCTTATTTTCTGGCAATTCCTCTTTCTTAATTTATGTTTATTATTGTGTTCCTTTCAAAGGTTCCCTGCATATATATCTTTTGTGTTTCTGTTTAGGTATTCATTTGTAAAACCTTTAGGTAATTGGTAAATTCGTGGCATGGCTGAGTGTGGATACCATTATTCAACATTTGCATCAGTCGGGAAATATAGAAGAACTCAGGATTTCAAAGGGAAGGGTTGTGAGCAGGGGCAAATCTAAGGGCACAACGAGAGGGAAGAGATAGAGCCAAGGGAGAGTGTTTCCTCGAGTGAAGACAAGGAAGAAGAGTCGTCTGTGTGAGAATTTGACGGCCATGACATGGTGATGATGCCACAGGCAAACGCAGAGGTAGAGCCATAAGAATGGCAAAGAGTAATAACGTGATTGATGCAATTAATTTAGTAGCTTTGTTTGTAGCCATACCTATAATAGGTATGAGTATATGGAGATTGTTTCCTCAAGTGAAGACAAGGAAGAAGAGTTGTCTGTGTGAGAATTCGACGGCCATGACATGGTAATGATGCCACAGGCAAACGCAAAGGTAGAGCCATAAGAATGGCAAAGAGTAATAATGTGATTGATGCAATTAATTTAGTAGCATTGTTTGTAGCCATACTTATAGGTATGAGTATATGGTTAACAACAAAGCTTGACACTGAGAGAGAGAAATTGTTGAGAGTGTCAATAAGCATTGGTATTGTGATTTTGGTGGTTGGGGTTTTGGGGCTTGTGGGTGCCCCGTGGAGAGTGCGATGGATGATGTTGCTTTACCTCTTATTCATGTTTGTCCTTATTATTTTGCTCATGGCTCTGGTTATATTTGTGTTCCTAGTCACCAATAGGGGCACAGGTAGAGGCCATGCGTTTTCCAATAGAGTTTATAGAGAGTATTCCTTGGCCAATTCCTTGGGATGGTTATGCCACCGCTTTTGAAGGTGAAACGCGATTTGAAATTGCCTCGCCTCTTCCACTACCTGTTCTACTTTGAATCAGAGATTCCAATTGCCTCGGGACTTTTTCAATACCTATCTTACCCCATTACAATTTGGATGCTATAAGGCTCCAACATTGCGTGGATATACATTTGTGTGTGCGACATACTGTATCAACCCCATTAACATGGGGGAGGAGGTGGACTGCTTGTTGTGGAATAACGATCAAACTCTAATGTGCCACAATTGCGACTCTTGCAAGGCGGGGCTGCTAGCTAATCTCAAGTGGGAATGGAGAATGTCGGATGAGCTATTGCTGGCATCCCTCATAGCTCTTATATGGGTTTACATCATTGGGTGTAGTGCCTTTCACAATGCTCATATAGAGGATCTCTTTTGTCGATGCAAGCAAGGTGAAACCTATTCTGCTCACTTTATTTCTTTCTATGGTTGTATATGACCTTTCTTAGGCACTGCATGTACAAATTTTAAATGAAGAGCAAGAATAATAGTTGAGAGGATGCTTGACCTTTAGTCCTTCAACAAGCAACTTTGTGTGGGTGACAGATGATTTATCCAGTTTCATATAAATGAAGAGCAATGTTCTATTTACATAGTGCAAGGATGACAATGGATTTAAAGAGTCTCAAACAAAGGAAAAAAGAGGTTGCAGTTCTGTAAATTTGTAAATGCATTTGATCTCTGTATGTTTGTAGATTAGTTAGCAGTTAGTGGACTTTGGATGGCGCTGAGGAAAAACCATCTAGTCAGACTAGTTAGGAGTTGGTGGATATCAGATGGGGCCAAGAAAAAAAGCAGGACGTAAAAGAATTGTGATTGTGATAGTTGGTGATTGGGATGGAGGAAAGTGTTTTTAGGATTACATACAAACATGCATAGACTTTTGTGTATGGTGCCATCACCTACAAACTTGGCGGGTGTAGCAACTCGACACTGATGCAACTCGGTAAGATGGGATGTGCACTATAAAAGTGTGCCCTAGATGCATCATGATGGAGCAATGTTGTAAAGAATTGGAGGAATATGGTCTCAAGACTAAGTGTCTTAGGACGAGACCCCTGTATTTGCCTAAGAGAATTGTTAGGGTGTGTCTAGTCTAGATATATTTTAATGTCTTTGCATTATGTAATCAGTGGGTGTTTTACCCTATTTTGGTTTATGAACCTTAAGATAGAAACTATGTGCACTAATTTAAATTGTATGAAATATTACAATTAAGCACTAATCTAAATGTAAAACGCAGAAATTTGTTTTTACACTTACACTTACTAAATATGGAAAGTACTAAGAGGGATAAGATACTTAGCGGTTTACTGTATTATGCAGGTTTGACACTAAAGGTAGGCGGCATGAAAGTGGATTGTGAGTCGCTCAGATCAGGAACAAGAGTTCTAGGCCCATTTGGACATTAACGTCAACATCTAGTAGCTATAATCAGACGTTATGATACTAACCTGATGATTTCGTCTATGTTAATCTTGCTCATTTGTTTCAGTATACGCTGTTGCAACTGGCACTCTTATGTTTGTATGTGACCTTGAGGTGTGACTGTGCACATAATACCTAGACATTTGTCTGCGCGTAAAACCCTAGGTCCACTAGTTGACACTAAGTTTAGGCTTGCAAAATGGGGAAAAAGTAGGTTAAGCTGACCTCAACCACTCCTTGTTGAATGGATGAGTGTTGCCCACATATCTAATACTCCGAAGGGGAAAGTCAAACTGCATGTAGTTCTTTCCGTTAGGTGTATGTATGCAATAGTGCTTGTACAATGTATGCAACCTGTGATTTAGCTTTCGACACTTGGCAAATGAGAACCTTGACTTGGCTTTTGAGGTGTTTTAGACTTGGTTGGGACATGGTCCTTGTGACTGATGGCAAAATTTGAAAGAATAGGGCAATGATTTTGAATGTGCAAGTGTTTGAGTAGGCTTGTTAGATGGGTAATAGGCTTAGACCTATTTTGTATTTATATGATACTTTTTGGGTACTTTCTCATGCTATTGAAATGTGAAACATATGGGCCGGCCCATAGGAATGATTTGAATTTGCAATATGATTGTTGCTTGGCAGGAGACAAAATAGTCACGTTTGGACAATACTTGAATTTTGGTACTGCCTAAGCTCGACAATTCTGTCTAGGAGACAAGGATACTGATATGATGATCCGGAGATGTCTGAGTATGATGATTAATTGGTTAAACACAGACTAGGGGAATTCTTGTAGGTGACTTATAGCAACTAGAGAGGATCAGACCCATGGAAGGCATGTAGATGTGAGAGAATGATGAATAAGAGTTATATATGTACACACAAGTCATGTAGGGTGAAGGTAGGTCAAAATTGACATTGCCAAGTATGTAATACCAGATTTTAATATCTATAGTGGGAATATAAAATGTCTTTTAATAGGTGTTACGTAGAATAGAAAAGAGAATAGGAAGGTGAATAGTCAATTACGAAGTTCAATACTCATATAGGAAGATGAAAAGATTTA
Organism: Torreya grandis; assembly: GCA_037957365.1. Taxonomy (NCBI): domain Eukaryota; kingdom Viridiplantae; phylum Streptophyta; class Pinopsida; order Cupressales; family Taxaceae; genus Torreya; species Torreya grandis. Next base: position 738,981 of record JARHVA010000930.1, on the reverse strand, counting down.
TTTTCAGTTATATGACCATGGAAGTGAAACATGAAAAAATAAGTATTGTATGGCCAATAATGTACAGACTACAGCCCACGACTGGGGGATGAATATGATATATTGGAACCAAGATCTTATTTTCTGGTCACCGTCTTTCTCAATTTATTATTGTGTTCTCTTCAAAAGCTGCCCCACATATCTATCTCCGGTGTATCTTTTTATGTATTCATTTGCAAAACCGTGGTAGGGCCGGTTGTGGATTCTATTAGCCAACAATACCACATACTTGCTAGTCAAGCAACATAACGGTCAAAAGTTGGAGTCACACATGGAAATCCCAAGCAATTGATTCTACTTCCATAATGGTTCTTTAGCCTCCACGACATTGTAATCTATGTATACAAATTTTTAGCATTAGGTAGCAGGTAGATGATAAAAGATAGACCATCATACATATTTCTTAAGAGTATGCCATATACAAAACACACATATTAATATAGTTTTCTATTCGAGTTCTATTACTTTCTCTATTCTTCATCTTATTCAATATTGCTTGCATATATGCATACAACCCATCTAAACCCTTGTTTAGAGTCTTGTCCCTTGAACCTCCTAGGATCCAAATCATTAAACCATCGCGACTTTGTAATATATGTATATATATCTATAGCATTAGATAGCAATTAAATAGTAGAAGATGAACAACCATGCATCTCTATTGAAACTTGAGAGGATGCCATATGTAGAACACAAATTAAATGAAACTTTTTGTTACAACTTTGTTATTCTCTATTCTGAATCTTGTTTCATATTTGCTTCCGCTTATGCATATGATACATCTAAATTTTCATTTAGAGTGTTGTCCCTCAGACCTTTAGTGATCTGAATCGGGGGGATTTGGATATGGGACAACTTAAACTTTGCAAATCCATTCTTACTGGGAAGGAAAAAATCTTTGTTATTGATTTACATACCGGATATTTCATGTTACATAATGTATACTTCACAGTGTTGCAAGGAGATGCATTCCCCACCACCTGGGACACGTCTTAGGGACTGGGACGCATCTCCAGTACGGGAGACGGGTACAGAGATGTCTCCCATACTCGGAGACATTTGTCAGACACTTTCAGTGTATCTTGACCGTCTCTTCTCGCCCTTGGCCCATCTCCCATAAAAATAACCATTAATTTAAAAAAACCCTAAGCGCATTTCTCTATTGTTCACTCTTTATCATTTTCTTTTCATTCGATTCTCTGTAGACTGTGTGTTAGGGTAGATTGTGTTGATGATCGTTGTTTATCCTTTCTCTGCGTTCAGTTCACCACTATTCAAGCTTAAAACCAAAAATAAAAGCATCGCTACACAAGCAATGTTGCTATGTTTCGAACCTTGAACCTATTGGATTTTTCCCTTAATTTTTTGCATTGCAGAGAGAAATCACGTGAATAATGTGAGCAACATTGAAACGATAGCAAATATTATTTGTCTAGAACAGTCTAAGCGATGCAATGCCTGTGGGTCATGCTGTATTTCATTTGCACCTTTTTCTTTCCAACTGTCCATTGATGTCTTCGCCATCAATCCGTAGTTTTCTTAGTTTAGTTTTTTTTGTTAGGTTAATAAAGTTTAACATTGTAATTAAGTTATTTAGTATTAACTAAAAAAAACTAGGTTAAAAAAATTAAACAAACGAAATGACCAAAATAATAGGAGACTTTAGTAAATTAAATTGAACCTAAATACGTTTAGGACTTAGGTTTAGGTTTTAATTTTAAAATTTTAATTTTTTTTAAATATTTTAATATAACTTAGTTTAGGTTTTTAATATTTATAAAATGTTTATTTATAATTTTTAATATTTTAAATTTTTACAGTTTAATATTTATTATTTAAATTTATAATATTTTAAAATTTAAAATTTTATTTTATATATATATATATATATATTGACGTCTCCTTGTACTTGTCTCTTCCTTTAAAAAAAAATGGTGTATCCATACCCATACCCGTCTCCTGGCAACTATGATACCTGGAGATCATTAATATGGTCCAGACTCCACATCTCCACACCTAGGTATACTTCAGCCATAGCATGGTCCAGATCTCCATAGAGAAATGCAAATTAATCATAGCCACTTGAATGAGGTAAATGGGGAGTACCATTAAAAATAACCAAATCATGTGATTATGGTTTGGTATAGTGTATCCCAAATGTGGTGATTTGCATGATGAGTTTGTACAGTCCTATATAATTTGTTGATATCATAGAGGTTGATCTATTTTGTCCCAATCTTGTAAGCTTATTTTTTGAAGTAGATATTAGAATGGTGTCAACTCTTGTGCATTTGCTTTTGGATGCTTGTATTACATGTGTCCATTTAAAGTTTACATGATTGACAATGTCTAGGTGTGCAACTTTATTGTTTGGACCAGCAATTAAATTTTATATCAAATTTGCTGTCATAGTACGAATGTGGTGCATGCTTGCCCGGATATCCTGATTTAAGAAGTTGATTGCAGAATGTCCCCGAGTTGGACAGGTATGGTACATGTCCACTGAGCAATAGATCCGTCTTAGCTGCTAAAAACTTAAAAAATTAACATACTAAAATGCATAGTAACTGGGAGATGTGTCTATTGACCCAAGGGGTGCATCTCTGGTTCGAGTATGCGCTTCTGGTACCTGGAAACGCCCAGGAAAACATCTACAAGGAGCAAGGGACTTTGTTGAAGTTTCCCAGCATCTCTTGGAGATGTCTGTCAAGTTTCCAGAGACGTCTCTTGATTGCAGGAGGATACCCAAAAGTCTCCTCATTTTTACATTAAAAAAATAGAAAAAGTAAATTAATTTAAAAAAAAATAATAACCATAAATAAAATAAAATAAAGTAACTAAAGTTAAAAACTTAAAACTAAAAGCAATTAATTTTTTTAATTTACAAATAAAAGTTAAAAACTTAAATCTAAAAGCAATTAATTTTTTTAATTTGCAAATAAAAGTTAAAAACTTAAAATTAAAACAAACCCTATGCTAAATGCCTAAAATGCTAAAATTTATTGGACCCTTGTTGACACTTGACGGTGATCACCATTTGGAAAATTAGCAGCAGCCCGAGACAAAACAGTGAAGAAGCGCCAACATGACAGAGAAGCGTGAGAGAAGGGGAAGATTACAGTAGCAACATTAGACAGTGTGATAGAAGAACCAGCGTCCATTGTTAAGGGTTCAAGAACAGTGTTAGGGCATAGTAGGAAAGAAGTTTGGGCCTCAGCAACAGCAGTTTAAAGAAGCAGTATGACACCTTCGAAGAGGCAGCCACCATAGCCACACAACCACCATCAAGAGCAGAGTCAACAAAGAATTATACCCTCAGGCCTCTAGGCTCTCAGCCATTGACCAGGTTTTATTTATTTCAATTTTCTTGATTCAATTTGATAGTTGAAACTTGATACCCATTACCCTCTCAGATGAGATGCATTTTACAAATTCCTCAGTTTTCTCTTTGAAATTCTGAATGCAGTTTAGTGTGTACTGTTAAATTAGTAGCCTACAAAATCCTTATTTTACATGATAATAGATATATTTAATATTTTCAATGGTGATTCAAAATGGAGAAATTCTGAGTTTTGTATTTTTTTCACTTTCAATCTTGTCTATACATTTATGCCGAGTACAATCAGATCTCTGCAAACTTCAAACTGCATACCTCACTTAAGTTAGAATGTCAAGAGGACGAAAAGAGGTCTTGTATTCCCTATGGAAATATTGCCACCATGTTCCAGGTTCTAAAGGGGTGGCGGGCCTGCTTCAATTGTATGCAATCTATTTGGTTAGAAGTGAAATGGCACATTCAATAGGGTGAGAGCCCATTTCTTTAAGGTACGTGGGAAAGGTGTTGAACCTTGCAAAAGAGATGAACAAGAGCTGTTGGAAGTTTTAAGGATGCAGGAAAGTGCTGAAGGGAAACTCCCTTTAGTTAGCTCTCAAGCTTCGACCTCTCCTAATACACAGAATCTATTTGGAAAAGGATCAAGAGAGGTTGAGGTAGAAACAAATGTGGCTTCTACGAGTGTTATGGGTGAGGTGGAGGATGTGGGATCATCTTGAAAGAGACAACACAAGTGCAACAAGCCAACCCCAATTTGAGATATGTATGATTTGAAGGGTTGAGATGAAGTTCATGCAACAACTTCATGTTTTTTTATTTAATACTGCTCACTCTTCATATTATGAGGAGATGGATCACATGGGTTTGAGAAGTTCCCTACCCATCTTATCAACAATGAGAAAACTTGTCTAGAGCAACAAATGACACCAATCAAAATGGCATGGGGCTACATATGGGTTCAGCATTGTGATGGATGGTTGGCCTGATATTTGAATTCATCCACTTCTAAGCATTATAGTAACTTCATGATAGGTTCTTATTTCTTGAGGGATATTGATTGTTTAGGGCAAGAACAAAATGTAGAATACGTTGAGAACTAGCTTTGTGAGGCTAGTGAGGTGGGGGCATCCCATGATGTTCACATTACTATAGATTTGCAAAGTAGCTGGCTTGTTGGTGCAGAAAAAATATAGACATATAGTTTGGACACCATGTTGTGTGCGTGCACTGAATAATACACTCAAAGATGGATGTTTGATTAGATTGCATAGCTTATTGAAAATGGCAGTAAAATTTAGATGTTCACATGCCATCTCTTGAGTTTGGTCTAGTCACACACAATCAATCATTGGATGAATTATTTACTATGAAATGATTACATGTACATAGGCTTGAGAGCCTCTAAAATCATGGAATTAGTTATCACACTATCCCTAATTCAAGGGGAATAGTTCTAACAACACATCACACGATTACCCATACAAAAACTATCTAGAGACAGCACATGACATACCATCTAGAAATATAACATGTTCACACTAATATCTCTAACATTCCCCCCCTTAGTGTGGACATCGGAAAAGGAATCAAGCCACATAGACACACACATATAGAAATATTTAGTATGCATATACTTCGTTACTCGGATGAGTAAAGTCTTCATCACTGGGATGGGAAGTGTATTCTTCCCGTCACTTTCTTCAGTGGCCATGGCCTTGTCCTGTAGGTTTCCATCGAGGAGGTATTTTGCTCTCTGTTTGCAATTCAGAAAAATGTCCTGGCTTTTTACAGTAAAAACATGTGTATTTTTTTCACACTTTTGGATTTAGTCACATGTTTAGATTTCTTGTAATAAGTGTTGGGCTTGTTTTGTGCAGCTAACATTCTTTTTCTGAAACATAATTCTTGATCTTGTTTCTCTCATCAAGCAATGTGGATATAATATTCTTTAAATCTGGATTTAGGTTACTTAGAGTAAACACCATAGTGGACATAGTGTTGGGCATGATGTTTGGTAGTATTGGGTTAGGCATCATTTTCTTTTATTTCCTCATTTATGCCAGCCAACTGGTTTATCAGAGAATGGAATTTGCTGATGTGAGATACAATATCTCCGACTTCCTCCATTTTTAATCCATACAATCTCTGCTTCATAATTATTTCAGCACTATCGGCTTGGGATCTGAATAGTGTGTTTAATGATTCCCAGATTTTTTTTGACTTTTTGAAGTCTTTGAAGTCCACATGATGTAAATATGTTTTTGCACAAGCTGAGACCAATAATGGCCAAAGCTTTCTTATCTTTGACTTTCCATTTTTGGAATGCATTGACGTTTACTGGTTGAATCACAGTGCCATCAACAATATCCCAAAGATCCCTTTCAATTAGCAACAACTGAAGCTGAATTTGCCATGTATGAAAGTCCTTTCCATCAAACTTATCAACCAGAGTTATTTTTTTCATATTGCGCCCCCCGCCCGCCCCTTATGGACTAAGTGAATGTAAAATGCATCCTTACAATGATATTGAATTTGTGTATTAAAACATTATTCGGACTCTTGTAGATGTAAAATTTAACAAACTGGATGACCTTGACAACTACTTTATGTGGACGTCACGCCAAGAGTTTATAAATCCTATAACAAAAGATAAACTTTAAACAATACTAAACAAAACTTATTAATAAATTTTTATATGACTTAAAGTCATAGACTATCCACCACAAAACACTTGTACCTAACAAAAAATCACAAAACCATTAACAATTTAATAAGAATAAAAAATTATAAATTTATGACTTTAATATACTAAACAATTGAATAGCTTAAACTATAGCACAATATTAATAATAGGTTTAAACTAGCGACATGTTAGAGGTGCTCAAGATTGCGATGTTTTCTTGATTGCTATTTATTGTATTATTATTACTTCACCTCATTTCCACAGAAGTTGAGTCTGTCATAGAAGCAAAGTTAACACGTAACTTTTTGAATGTAGCTGTGTTGTATTTTATTTTTCTGTTTCCCTTTACTTAAATTTAGTGAAATCATTTAGTGCAGAAACAGCATCCGTAACAAGCTTTGTAGCAGCGTTATAGGTCATGTTGATGTTCCCTCGCCCTAATGACAGATGATTGATGGCTGTAATTAGATTGCATATGACAATTGCATGTCATGGCATACAACCAATAATTAGAAAGTTAGAGTTTTATCAATTTCTTGAGAACCATGAAAGTTCAAGGGGAGATATTTCTTGTCCAAAAGAGAGTAGAATTGATGACAATATTTGTATAAGTGTGGAATGGTAACTAGAGAGTAGTTGCAAACTCAAGTTCAATGTTGAAAGCAATGTTGTGTGTATAGTCAACGAGCTTCTACTAACATAAATTGGTTGTCAGAGGTGCATCTGATAAGATATTTATTTCAGTGAATATTGCGGCAGGAGGTAGAGGGAAAGCGTACCTGTTCAAAGTATTAGGGACTCGTAGGGACACAAATTAGATGGGAGTCTATGTTGGGTCTAATCCTGTTTGCCTGGTCAAGTTTGAAAAGGATGAATGAGATGTTAAACTCTAAGAAATATTCAATCTATTAATCAAGTTAAAATATAGAATATATGGATGCCTTCTCACCTAATTAAAGATGATACTATGAATTGTTTTTAAAATTATTGATTAAAAGCTTAAACAAAAAGCTAAGACCTATATGTGCAACATACAGTTCTAGAGTGTATATTGGGCTTAATTATGTTAGTGCCTATGAGGAGCTTGTTAATTAGATTGAACATTTCTTTTATTGGGATTCTGAAAAGTACCTTTGGATATAAGGGAACAGATAGCAAAATGAGAATGAGTTGGAAATAGAAGGAAAATGAGCATACTTGGTTTCAGACTTCAGAAATAATAGGTTAATGTCTAGGGTAACAGTCTTCAGGGAAGCCTTGAAAGCAATGTAAAATCATTAAAAATTGCTCAAAACTTCAATTGAATGATAGTGGACATTGAAAGCCTTATGAAACGCTAGTTACTTTTGTGTTAAGGGGATTTGATTGTTTCTTTTGGTGCTCTTTGGATGACTAAAACTCAACTTTGGTTCAAGGCAATTCTGGTAAGTTTATTTTGAACATGAATTTTTTGTGCGAACAATTTTTGTCAAGAATATAATCTTGGAGATGAATTTTGGTTTCATTTCACATTCCATTGTAGATCATTTTGTTGGTATTTTTCTTTGACATAATAATTTGTTGGGTATAGTTTAGAATGGTCTGGAATGTACTGTCCCTTTAGGGCAGAATTAACAAAATTTTGATTTTTGTAATAAAACCCATGAAATATTCCCTTAGGGCATAATTAAATAAATATTAATTTTTGCAATATACCCTTATAGGAAATAAATAGAGTTTGAAAATCACTGGTAAACTCTCTGAAAATGACAATCTTATCTTCATTGAATGCGGAGATTCTAATACACATCTTATATACCAATTTTATTTATTTATTTTTTATGCTGCAAATTAACAAATTACAGTTGACTCTGCAAATGGAAAAATTGGCGAAAAATACAGATCCAATTGGTGGATGTTGGCTTCCCAAGCAGATATTAGTTTTTCCAAACCGTAGAAGGTAACCCTTGCTGTACGGTAGGGTGTAGGACCCCTCAATGGTGGCGTCAGCCTCCAAACTGGTGACGTTAGCCCTCAAACAACGCTGAAATTCACTTGAAAGGTGATGTCTTAGCCGATGTGACTGATCCACAGTTACAAATGTTGCCCTGTTACTTTGCCAAATTGAAATGAAGCTCAAATATAGCCCTTGGAGGCAACGATCGTAGAACACTGGAGGGTTTTCATCTTCAAATCTGAAATGCAATGAAGGGTTTTTATCCTCAAAAGTAGAAGTTGAACCAATTTTGATTTCAATCGTGAATAATGAATAATAATCTTTTTGACCCCATTTGTTTTTTTGTATTCACTTTTCTAATTTCATCCTAACCCTAAGAGCATTTAAAACACTTTTAGGCAATTATTATCTTTTTGGTCATTTAATAAATATTTCTTTTTTGCCCATATAATTAATATTTTTTTTGGCTCCCTTTAATAATAATATCTAAGTGTTTCTTTTTCGCATTATAAAATAAAGTAACTTGGACAATTTAAATGAATTATTATTAAATTATTTCTCTCATTAAATATTTTGAAAAGGCGACATGACAGTCTGCCCTTCTCAAAATTGTGTGCCCTCAAGAAATTACAAGTTCAACTACTTTGACTCATCAAATCTGGTCATCTTTGCAATACATGAATTCCAAATCATCCTTGGGAATTTGCAATTCCGTATTCTGACTTCCCACAAGGCCAATCGCTGCCACATGCACTCACCACTGTGCTTTTATTCCCCTACTTGGCTTCTCCGAAGTGTTGAAGAATCCATAACACTTATTAGAGCTTCATAACCGAAACCTTGACTTCCAATGGATTTGTCCATAATGTTGCAAGCTGTACCTTCTAACATATTGTGCAAATCAGAGTGTGTATGGGTTAGAAACAAGTTACAACAGCCACAGACCAACTGGGCTCTCATCCGAATTAGAACTATGGTGGCTGAATTGATGGTTCCCTTCAGCGGAAACCTCCTACGATCTTAACAACCTCATCCAACGTTGATACTCTTTAAAAATGTGCAAACTTGCAGCTGTTCATAACTGAAATTATTAAAACCAACAATATAAAGATGGTGTAACAACTACAAAGCTGAAAAACCTATGCAAAATTCCGCAGTGTGATCAATGTAGAAGTGGTGAGCAGCCATACAAGGGCTGAAAACTTCCCATTAGTAGTCACAAATTGAAAAGTACTTCTTCCCATGACTTGAAATCCTTGCAAATCCACTTGTATGGGTGCAAATGAAGTAATGTGGTGGCCGATAATGGTGATAATCAGACTCGTAGCTGTTCCAAGTATGTTCCTTCTAACATTTGATGATAGGATACCATCACCACTTGCTTCCTTCATATCTTGTTGATATTGAATGTTTTTCTATTGCAGCGGCTAATATGTGACTTGTAGCTGAGATATATGACCTTTATGCTTCAACCATTGAATCCTACTGTCATTCATAATATTTTCCTTATGCTTATTTGAGGTCAATTCTGATTTTTTCATTATCCAGTTGTATGGGATAATGAAATCAACAACAATGATATTGAAATCAGAAATTCTATTTTTTATAGATCTCAAAATATCATCTGGATTCTATGCCATTATGAAAAATGTATTTTGAGCCAAAGGATCTGTCTTCATTCTTTTACCTTTCTTAGAATGATGGCAAAAGTGAAATAGATCTGTGCTAGCATTCTCATATCTTGAACTGAAATTATAGGAGTGTTTACCCTCTTTGGTTGAAGTAGGAGCTTTTAAGAGATTATTCTGAAATTTTGAAATTCAGTCTTATATAGTAGTGGCTCACTTTTCAAAAGATTGTTGGGTAGCTCATGGATTGGCACATCTATTTTCATCTGTTTTTTTGCATTCAGCGAGTGATGCCTTTTCCTTTTTGATATGCTTTCTTTCAATTTCTTGAAACTCTGTTTTTTCTTCGTGCTCCACCATTACAATTGGAGAACTTTTTTTCCTCAATTTTTTGTAGGTGTTGTTTTGCTTGAGTGACTATCAACTTTGAGCTTCCTTAGCTCTTCCTAGCTATTCATCACTCCTTCTGTGGTTCCTCATTACATCCTCTGCGTTTGGCTGCAATGTGGCTAGTTTCTTTTCAACCACCTTCTCCGGTTCCTTTTTAGGTAAGATCTCTTTACCTTCAACTAGAATGGTAGATTTATTTGTCTTTCTCAACTGTCTTATGTATTCATACAAACCTCTTTATTCAGATATTTCACTTTGAGTAACGCTAGGTACTTATCAAAGGAGTCTCGAGATTTAAAACTATCAGCCATACCTTGATACTGGTCAAGGATTCGAGTGGGGCCTCAAGTTTGTATTTTTCCTTGTCTTTTTGTACCCTTTGGGCAGCCTTCTGATTTATAATCTGCAAGGCTTGTATCATCTCTATCATGTTTTCTTTCACGGTCCTTTGGATTGCCCCTATCAAAACTCTTTGAGTTTGATTTATGGCTTCATGCAAGGACATCATTTCCTTAGTAAGTAATCCCATGATTTCTCCTCTGATTCACAGGTTGACAAGATCACAACTCTGATACTACTGTAATGTCCCTTTAGGGTATAATTAACAAAATTATGATTTTTGTAATAAAACCTTATACTGAAATATTCCTTTAATAGTAAATAAATATTAATTTTTACAATAAATCCTTATAGGAAACAAGCACAAGTGTGAAAATCATTGGTAAATCCTCTGAATATGACAATCTTATCTTTCTTGAATGCAAAGATCAAATGCAACTGAAATACCAATTTTATTTATTTATTTCTATGGTGCAAATTAACAAATTACAGCTGACCATGCAAATGAAAAAATTGCTGGGAACTATAGATCTCGCTCACTGATGTTGGTGTCCCAAGCATAAATCAGCGTTTCCAAACTCTAGAAGGTAACCCTTGCTTTCCAAACTCTAGAAGGTAACCCCTGCTGTACCGCAGGTTGCAGGACCTCCCAATGATGGTATCACTGCCTAAAGTACTAACGTCAACACTCAAAACAGCCCTGAAATCCCCCTGTAAGGTGATGCCGTAACTGATGTGATTGATCCACACTTACAAATGTTGCCTTGTTACTCTGTCAAATTAAATGAAGCTCAAATATAGCCTCTGGATGGAGCTATCACAGATAATAAGAGGGTTTTCGTCTTCAAAAGTAGAAGTTGAATCAATAATGATTTTAGTCGTGAATAATGAATAATAATCTTTTTGGCCCCACTTGTGCCTTTATAATTCACTTTACGAATTTCACCCTAACTCTAAGAACATTTAAAACACTTTTAGGCAATTATTATCTTTTTGGCCATTTAATATATATATTTTTTGGCCATATAATTAATATTGTTTTTTGGCCCCTTTTAATAATAATACCACCCAAGTGTCATTTCTCAGTATTATAAAATAAATTAATTTGGACAACTTAAATGAATTATTATTAAATTATTTTCCAAGAGAAATAACATGGGATGAGTTACCTAATGATGCATAAGTTTGCAGACTTGCATGGAAATCCAGTTCCATTTTTAATCTGTTAGTGTGAATGGTAATTGCAGGTCACCATTGAGGACCATCCTCACATCTTGGGAAAGCATGCATCCATACACCCTTGTCGTCATGGGGCTGTTATGAAGAAAATAATAGACGTGCTAATGTCTAATGGAGTCGAGCCAGAAGTTGACAAGTAATGCTTGAACCTTGGAAACTCATTGTTGTAGATATTAACTAGAATTTATATTACATATTGCTACGTCTTTGTGCAAATAATGTGATCGGTCATGCAACGGCCCATTTAGTATCTCTCCCCCTGCTCGTAATGAATCATACCCATCTAGGATGGGTATCATCGAAATTGGTTTTTTGAAACAAGAAACCATTATTTTGCCTTCATGCAGAATAGTGGATTGTCTATGAGATAAAAACTATCCATACAACATGCGATTTCATTCACAATAAATATCTTGTAGCATTTCATAACACAGTATGATGTTTTCTGCTAATTTATGTTTATTCTTTTTCAGGTATCTGTTTATCTTTTTGAAATTCTTGGCATCAGTTATTCCCACAATTGAGTATGATTACACTATGGACTTCAATTTGGGGGTGCCCAAGAATGATTGAAGGTGGCAACAGTTCCTTTAAGCACGGTGGATGGTTTAGCAAAGTTAACTAATATCTGGCAGTGGCATCATATCTTATACATCTCTTGCGTAGCATGCACAAAGGTGGATATTGTAAATATATTCAACTGAGCAGCTGATGTTCGATTCCATAACCTCTATGTAAGAGTTCAGATGTTCAGTCATAAAGCTGTGCCAAGTGCCACTGCTGTCTGTCTATAGCACTGCGGAATGTACTTAGTGTGGTGGTATACTTTATTCATTCTACAGATTTAAGCTTACTGTCCATATTAGTGCATTTTCTATGGAAATTGCGAAGATTATTTTCTGACAATATCTATGCACTTGTAAGTATCAGATCGTTTTTGGTTGTAATTTTAGGTCATTTTTTGAGATCTCTCTTACTCCTGCACGTCGAATATCAATTCATATGAACTCTTTTTGGGATTCATCTTAGACGTCATGGCTTTTGCTGTTCCTTTAAGGTGGGACAAGCGTGCTATTTGTTTGAAACCTTTGCCTTAGAACAAGTAAGTAAAATCAAGATTAAATAATGAATATTTCGATGCCTATTAACCCACTAAAAGATAATGCTAGGAATTGTTTACAAAATTAATCACTGAAAGTTAAAACAAAAAGTTAAGGCGGATGTGGGCGATAATGATCCAAACTGTTATGTCAACCCTTTGAAAAACTGAGACAGCTATTTTAGCTCCAAATGACACCAGTACACGAATAATTGACACCAGCACACGGCTCAAGACCATAAGGGAGAGAGGCTTTGGTGTTTCAACATGGATCGAGACTGATGCAAGATTATATGGCATGTGTGTGAGAGGGCATGCATTGATCTGCCTCCATATTTATTAATACACACAAACACAATTTTTATGCTGGCAATGCGAGCCAGGGGTGGTGAAGGAATTGGAGTGTAATAATGTGACATGTCAAAAAAAAATGACCGACCTTAAATTTGACGTCTATTTAACAGTCATATGAAAATTGTTCTTCTCATTTAGAAAAAGCAATAAAAAAAATTGTGATATCTTGGGCATATGGTGGAGTTTTGAGGCTGTTTTTCTCTCAAAAAAATGTTTTTCAACCTTGTTGCAGCGTAGTAGCTAGACCGAGGCTAGCCATCACCAATCAACAGTAATTTTTCACAGAAGGTAATGAAGTCACTAATTAACTGGTATATAACAAATCCAATATGTGTCTCGAAATTGATTTCTTGGCATTTTTCAAATAAATATATTTAAGATCTGTACTAGATGAAAAACGTTAACAAGGCACTCATCATGGAGAGTTATAACATTCTCATGTGTAAGGAGTACTGTCCACCATAAATCCTTTATTAGGATCCACCAAGCCATACTTCACAAAGAATTGTACAAACATGTGGAGATTTTCAACAACCATTCCCTCTTTAGAAATGAACCCAACCAGGGCGTATATAAAACTTTAGATCTAATGACTCGTTTATTTTTGATCCTAGACTAATGTTAGATTTGTGTCCCCTTTGGATGCTGGGAAGCTTTCATAAATATCTTTCAATCTAATATTCTTCCCTTTTAGTGATTAATAAACTTAGCAGAGGCCAGTTTAAAAAAAAATGCAACAAGAGTTTGAACATAATTTACAACAATTTATTAAGCCGTAGTTAGTGCTCACAAAACCATTTTGTGTCTCGCCGGAAAGAAAGATATAGCACACGACACTAGTATTTATCGAAGAAAATGGTGCCTCGTGGTTTTATTGGCCACAACATTATGATGTCATGGGTGTGGCTTCTTGCTGTATTGGCCACAACATTATGATGTTTCATCATTGTCATGAGGTGGTTTTTATATTTTCTGGTCCAAAACATCAAAGTTTTCATGTAAGCACATACATTTATTAGTTTTCATTATATTTACATGTGGGAGAAATTTCATGCTAATCATGCTAGATGCTTTGTTGTAAACTATCATGCGGTTTCAAACATAATTTGGACATATGAATGGTACTAACTATTTGAGAGAAGTTGATGTCCTTTAAAAATGTTAGAAAGGGGTGACTGAAAATGTGCATGGATTACTATGTATTCATCAATGTCACAACAAGATTATACCAGAACGATGTGTCTCTTGAAGTGAAATCCTTAATTGTTAAAGATAAATCACTTAAATATCCAACCCCATATGCATACAAGTTGTGGGAGGTTGAGAAAGGTTTCAATATTTGGGATGATATTTTTTGAGTCATTTGCATAGAACAAGACATTATTTTACTCGGTGCAAATTCTTCCAAATCACACACATGGTATTAAGGTAAGACATGTTCAGCCTACGTGCATGTGGATTAGCACACGCTAAATTGTGCATTCGGCTTTTTGAGGACTGGTCGAGACAACTGACGTAATGGAAGATGATGGGTAGCGTAAATGAAATAGGAAGAGACTAGATCCGAGGACAAAGGAAAGAGATTATGGAAGGCTTAGATTTGAAAGTTATTTACTTGGCGTGGAAGAATACAATTTGGTCTTACTAAAAGGACTATGGGTCTAGATTGTTTGTTAAGGCTTCAAGTTGGCTAATGATGATATTTGAACTATGGGTGTAATGAAATACTTAAAGCCTAAGCTCAAAATCGATATCACTTTGAAGTGCACTTTCTGGATTGGGAGTAGGCACTCTAGAAAATGGACTATCCCTATGAGGATAAAGAGACTCGGTGAGTGTCATCCAATGGTAGAGAAATATTGGTTGGTGATGAATAGATGTATAGCTTGTATTGAATGTGTTGTAAGGTAAATGCATTTTGTTTTGAATGTGCAAGCAAAGAATTTTACTTGTGCTTGTCTTGGCAAAGCTTTTGTTTAGGAATTGTTTTGGTACTTATGCATGTTTTGACAAGGTTTTGTTGTTGATTGTTTTTGTACTTACGTGTGTTTCGACAAGGTTCTCACAAAGGTATTTAAACTGAATTGATTGTTGAAATGAAAGTAGTAAAAACAAAGAACTAAAGGCTACTGAATTAAATAGATTATTCTTTTTATTTTTTTCTTGAGTTCTTGGATACATGCAATGTTGAACATAAAACTTTCAAAGAAGACTATGCTAATTTTCTATGTTTGTTTAGTATGAATGATATGCAAGCTAAATGAAGTTATTTATTTTTATGTTTTTAGATTATGAATGAAACTATAATGTAATTAAATATTTTTTAACATGCGAACGGAACAAGATCAGATCGAAATCATAAGGAATACAATTTCCTAGTAATAAGAAATTCTTTTATGCACGCAAGCTAAAAACTATTCTTTTTTTTGGGTATTCTAAATGATTGTACAACGAATTGAATGGTTTGATGTTGAATAAGGATGAAATTAAAATTCTGATTTTCTGATATAAAAACAACGTTCTTATTTTATGAAAATTAAGAAAATTAGGTCCAAGATGTCAACTTTCTTCTAAGTTTTCCTAGAGTTGTCTAGCTATGTGTGTGCTTGTTTGCTTGTGAATGTAAGTTTGTTAAAATTGAAAATGATTTTTTTTGAAACTAAAAATAATTTGATTTGTTCTTATAATTTACCTAGTATTTGGATGCAAACTATGTGCTTTCAAAAGATCGTAATATGTAGATACAAACAATAAAGATTTACGCTATTGTTTTGGGTGCAAGAGAGGAGAGATTTTTTATTCCCCATCTATGCATTTTTAGAATGAAAACTAATCTAATGAATGAAAAAGAATCTAAACGACTCATCTAATTAAATGAATAAACAAAATTAAAATTGAAAATCTCTACCTTGATCAAAGTGTAGACCAACGAGAAGCAAAGATTTGTTGTAGTAAAATAAACTATCCTTGGTAGTTAGTTCATTGATTGCTCAATCATATTGCTTTGAACTTTTTGACATAAGGATGAAAAGGCGAGAATGAATAAAAAACACAATCTTTGAAAAGAAGAGCCAACGAACAGTGGTTGAGTTGATTCACAGATAACAAAGAATTAGTTGTTGATTTGTATGAACTCCCCTCTCAAAACTGTGTAGAATGACTACGAAGATGATCGATGGCTCTTCTTTTCAAAGATTGTGTTTTTTTATTCCTTCTCGCCTTTTCATCCTTATGTTAGAAAGTTCAAAGCAGGTACATCGAACAGTGGTTCAGTTGATTCACAAATAGCAAAGAATTAGTTGTTGATTCGTATGAATTCCTCTCTAAAAACTATGTAGAATGACTACGAAGAAGATCAAAGGTGGAGCAAAAGCTTTTCCAAAACTAAAAGTAGACATGTTAGGGTTATGTAAAGTTTGAAAATATCAATCTTCAATGCAAAATTTGGATATAAAATTCATCTAAAATTAGCTTACTTGTAGAAGATAAATGAAAGTTGTAAGGGTAAGTTTAACTAAGTTGAATTAGGAGTAGAACTTAGAAAATATTTTAAAATAGACAAAAATAAGAGTGGAAGTGAGTTAGGTCAACATGGAGGCGAATTCAAGGCAGAAAAATTAATAAATGCGAAAATAAACATGCTTTATACGTCGAGGAATGAGTCCCAAAAACTAAAATTAGAAGACGAACAAGAAGTGACATAATCACCCCTATTTGCAGGAGGTGATTACGTAACTGTTGGTCGTGGTGATAAAACCGTCTTAAATAGTGACAAAACTATCCTATAGTAATATAGAACCGCCCTATCTATGACGGTTTCATTAGAGTAGCTTGCAAAACCGTCGCAGTGGTTTTGTCATTTTAGGGGCAATTTCATCATTAAGGGCATGACGGTTCCATCATTTTAGGGGCAATTTTGTAATGGACCACAATGGTTTCATCACTGAGAAAGGTAGTTTTGTCCTTAGCAAAAATATTAAAAAAAAGGTTTAGAAATGGTCTAAAGTAAAAAAAATAGGGAGAGTAGGGAGGGAAAAAGATTAGAATGTCAGAGAGATCTTATTTGAGTGTAAATTAAGAGATCACTACATCATTGGACAGTGTAGTAGACACATCACACCATGTAATTTTTAGGTGCATACATATTGCCTTCTTAAGAAGATGCTTTGTCATGAATTGAAAAAGGTGTGGTTCCAAGTACCTGCGTGTGGAAGGAAAATATGAAGTTAGAAATACTTACCCCACTTATCTGAGTGGCACAACAAAGCTAGCTAAGACTCCGTGCAACTTGAACCATCTCATTGAGGGGACAAAATTTGGTGCTAAATTGTTGTGTACTTGCAAAACCACAAAATGTGCTACAAAACATCAAAATTTTGTTAAAACATCAACTTGTAAACATGAGTTGTAAAATTCAACAACAATATGACCTATAAACATAAAAATAAGAGTTTAAATAAGATAATATGCTAAGATTAGAAAGTTCATAAACACAAATGACTAGTTGGGGGGCTCAATATATTCAAAAACTTGTTAAAAACATATTCATTTGTGCCACTTGATTTGATAGATTTTTGAGCTTTGAGATACTTGTGATAGATTCGAAAAAACAAGCTGTTAAGGATATAACACATGACGAGGATGGAGAATTTACCAGCTGGAGGTGGAGTCAGATAGGAATAAGTAGGTTTTAATGTGTATTTCCATTTTACTACAATTTTGATCAAAATTCACTAAAAATTGAAATTCTTAGCTTAGGAATGCTTGTTGGCGGGAGGGGGGTGCGAGGCGAGGGAGGTGAAATAAGAATATGTTATTTTTTTGAGTGTGTTTTGGATATTTTCGATGAATTGAGGAGGTTTTTGAGACACACTTGCCCTTTACGGAGGTCGATTGTACGGGATATTCTTGTTGTAAAAACTTGACAATTATATGATATATATGGAGATGTTATAATTTGTCTTTCAGTGACTTGTCATTCATGTGTTATGGCTTGAATTTCTAAGTTTGTTTCTTAGCTTATGCACTCTAGATGACTAGGCACGTGATGACATACCATGTATCCATATGTTTTTGATAAAATATTATGGAACACGTTTATATATGTGAGAATAAAATGTATGCAAATGATGTGATATGATGGAACATATATGGAATTTTGAATGCACGAACAATTATTTTGTAGGTAATGACCCATTTGTTTTGTTTACACAATGTATAACTTTTCAATTTTTAGCAAGGAATTAAAAGGAGAATGGGATAAATCGAGATGATAAAAGAATGAAAACTACAAATCAAAATTTTGCAGGAAAAAAGATGACCTAATCCTTATGAACAAAGGAGAAAAATAGACTTGCTAGACTTATAAAATACTAACTTTATTGGCTTTTTCTAGAGATAACTAGCCTTAACAAAAATAGTAATTGGGATAAAGTTACCCTTTTCAACATAGGCATGTAGGCAAGCTTTTGGAAGAACCTTTTATTTGGACACTTTCTAATTTAATAGTGTTTTTACATTAGCTTTTACTTCTCTTTGTGACTCCCTACACTCAGTCTCATTTAACTAGGAAGACACAATGGCTCATCACCAAAGGCTATATGTAAGTAAGGACACCTCTCCCCAATGCTAACCCCACACAACCAAGATGTGAGGGCTCAACACTGAAGATTAGCAAGGGCGAGAAATGTGAAATTTGATCTTTTGTATTTGCATATGTTTTTGAGTTTCATAGGAGTATCTACTTTTCTATAAGGCCTTTAGCCCCATGCAACTAGTAAGATGCAAGGGTTCATCACTGAAGACTAAGATAGGTGAGTAAAGTTTCCTATTTTTAAACATACTAATGTTTTTCTTTAAAAGGCACCATAAGAGGAGACTTTGCTATGGACAATATTTTTGATAAGACTGTAGGTTAGCATTTTCTAAGTTTTGCAAGAAGATGTAGGGAAAATAGATGTAATGTACTTGTAAGAATAAGGCAAGAACCAATGTAATACTAATTTTGAGAACATTTTCCATGGGATAATAGGGTAGTGTGATAATGAAATGATATGACATGTTGCATTTTGAAGGTTTCATGTTATACACATTAATCAACTAAATAATCACCAAACTCAACATCTAATATGTAAGACAAAATGAGAACAATGGAAGATGCAATGCAATGAGGGCAATGTGACATGCAAGAACTAAATATAGAAATGTTTTAGGTGCACGAAGTTCATAGATTGACCAAACTCCTTGCCCTTTGGAGTGCATAACCGATAGACTCAGTTATTGAAATCTTCGATCACTAGGTAAGGGTCTAACTAGTTGGGTCTAAAATTTTGAACTTTTTTTTGTCAATTCGACTATCGAGTCTAAGGACAAGGTCTACTACATGTATAGGATGTTTGCGAGCATGATTATGAAGCTCACAATACTGTTGATAGGGCATGATCAACTTTGTTTGTCTTGTCAGAATGTGTGGATAAAGGAAGGTGAAAGTTTGTGAGCATTCAATGGGCTATTTTCTACAACTTGTTTCTTGTATAAGAGGTTTGTGGTCATATTGGCAAAACTCACAATATTGTTGATGAGACATGGATAACATTGTTTTTCACATTGTTGTGCTTAGGAGAGTTCGAGAGAGCTTAGTGAATATCTCTCTATGGTCCTCTTCTCTTGCAGGAGGGAGAGAGGATTCAATATTGGGGATGTTTAGGTAATAATTAGAATCAATGTTGATTTTAATGGTACCTATGGTTAATTTATGAATCCTCCCCTCGAGTGCTAACATCACTAGGAAAGAATGAATGGATTGGTTGTCTTTCCTAAAATCTAAACTACGATATGAACTATTGTTTGCCCTTGCATGATAGAGTATTAGGTGGTTACGCTGAGGATAGAGATCATCAGGATCTTTTGGGGGTTTATCTTCATGCCTCAAGATTTCTATCATGCCAACATGGTGATTTTTAATAATAGGGTTAACAACATCTAAGTTGAGAGGCATGTGAGGACTACAAGTTTTGACCCTATAAGGATCAAATGGAAGCTAGATTACTTCATCTCTTTCTAGGATACTAAGAGTCTCAGCTATAGACTTGGTTGAGATAGCTGTCACGGTTACGAGAGCTTCTTCACAAACTATTTCTGTTGTTTTGACTCCCTTTTCCTTGGATTTATCATTTGATGGAAGCTTAGAAACTTTGGTACCCCTATTTAAGACAACTAATTTGGCTGCTGGGGTGTCTTTGTCTTCAACCAACTATGAGGGGTTTGACACACCATTGGTGGGCAAGTGATAATCAATGTGCAGCCCTAGTTGTTTGTGCATGGTCATTTTAATGGCATCAAAGGGCTTAAGGTGTCCTTGACCGATGAATACTTTCCCTAATTGGAGGAACCTAATCTGCTGGAATAAGGTAGAAGGGATTGCCTTCATCATGTGGATCCAAGGTCTACCCAAGATCATGTTGTAATTTGTATCTCTATGATCACATAGAATTATGTCAACACAGTCCTTTAGGACCCAAAGTGACTATAAGCATGATGGTTCCTATTGAGGTATACTTAAGGCTATCATAACCTCGTAAAGTTTTCAAGGTACTAGAGAATTTGGTTTCTCCATATTCAAGTTTTTGAAGAAATGAAAAGGGGACTATGTTGGCAGTTTCCCCATCGTCAACCATTTCCTATTTTACATAATTGTTATAGATCCATACTTGTAGATACAAGGTTGGATCTTCCCTCCTAACCATTTATGCATTTGGGGGTAGACTCCTTAGGTCAAAGAAGTAACCAATGTCTCTCAAATTTTATTCGGGTGGGAACATATTTAAATCAATATGATTGATTTGAGCTTGCGATGGAGGCATGACACTAGTTAGATGGCCCAATCCCAAGGCGTCGAGTAATGTGAAATGATGGACTGGAGAGTTATTGAGCAGGTATAGGAAAGAGATGTAGGAAAATGTCTTTGTGAGATCATAAATTAAGTCATAGTTCCCCATATGTTTGGGGTTGGTTTCAGTCTCCAAGACATTTGTCATGTGATGGGTTGTGGGTTGATACTCCCTAGTGCGAGTGATGGTGTTCATGTCTTCCTTAGTTTCAAGTTCTACAACTCCTATCATGTAGGTTTTTTATTGTGGCCCTAGTTGGAGAGCCACATTGAGGTTGACTATGCTGGAGGTAGAGGCCTCAACATCGTGAGTAGTAGTTGGTGGGGGTTGGTTAGCTTGATTACCCTGTGACTAGTTTGGGATGGTACGTTGTTGATGCCCTAGAAATGGGTTTTGATAAATTCCCAAGTTAATATTTTGAAATGCTATAGGACCAGTTCATTGGGCTTGAGGGTTTGCATTGGGGTTCCTTAGGAACATGTCTATAAATGTTTGTCATTGATTCTCAGGGAGTTTTTGAATGAATTTATTGAATTCCTTGCAAGCTTGAGTATCATGTCCAATGACTCTATGAAAAACATAGTTGACATTAGGATCATAATCTATATGCTTTTGATGTTTCCCCTACTGACCAAATTTTTGTTGGTTGTTATTATAATAGAAGTGTTGATTCTAATTAGGGTTGATGTTTTGAAACTGGCCTTGGTTTTGGTTTTGCCATTGGGTGTTATGAGGTGGGAAATTGAAGTCAACCATGTGAACAATAGGTAGAGGGTTTTGATTCCTTGCACCCGTGTGGTTGTTGTTGACATTGTTATTATTGTTCACAGGTTGAGGTGGATTGTTGTTTATTGAATTCACCTTATTGTTTTGATCCATGATGCCATCTATGATGGCATTACAGTTCCTATTTATAATATTAGGACCTTGTCCATGATGCCATCTATGATGGCATTACAAAACCTATTTATAATATTAGGAACTTGATTGTTAGAATGATTTTGATTAGATTTTTTATAACCTCGATTATTTTGGTTTAAGATGAATATCTTGCCATTAGTCCCATAGGTTTTGTGGCCACTGTCAATGGACATTTGATCGATTCTGAGAGCACTTTCAAGTACTTCATATGATCAATAGGGGAATTTTTGCACGCCTTCTCATCTCCTTATTAAGGGAGTGAAAGGAGATCACATAGTTCCATTTGGTTCATGTGTGGCACACTAACAAATGAGTATAATACTTGTTTCCATCTTGTAATGAAATGGATAGATGATTCATTGTGCTCTTACTTAATGTGCAATAACTCTCATATGTTAGTCTTTAGGAGTTTGTTCATATCGAAGGCTTTAACAAACTTAGCCATGAGTTGGTGAAAAAAATGTATAGATCCCTCAAGGAGGTGATATTACCAATCAAGGGATATTCCTTCAAGGGTATTTGAGAAAATTTTCACAACCACCCCATCCCAAGGTAATTGTTCTTGAAAAACAATAACATATGCCTTGACATGTGCAGTAGAATCTCATTTTCCCTTAAATTTAGGGAGGTGGAATAACTCATATATTGTGATCGAGGGGTTATTTCAAGTACTTAACATATGTCCCCATGTCACTGAAGTCTGTTAAAGGCACAATGGAATAAGATTGAATGAGTGGGTTTGGAAATGTGTGACTCGTGTAACTGCTGGTGGGAAAACGGTGTTTGGTAGGGTGGTGTGGAGTAGGTTGGAAGGTAGTTATCCAACTAAGTGGATTTAGAAAACATATGATAACTTAAGGAGGAACACTGTTAGATGAATATGGGCTAGGTGTTATTTGGGGAGGAGTATAGTGGGTAGCATATAACTCAAAGGCGTGTAAGGCAATAATTGATCGATTTGCGAAGGGGGAGCATACATGGGTGCCACATAACTTGAATGGATGTAGAGTGGCATATTATTGGGCATTGTATTGTGGGGAGGAGCATATGTGTAAACACTTCCCACATGATTGTGAGGAGGGAGTTGGTAGGATGGAGAAATGATAGAATTAGGGGGATTGGGGACATCGTGAGTAAAGATGTTCCATGGATATTGGTTCGAGGCATGATTGATAAGAGGTGGGTTAGATGGATACATCGATGGTTGGTAAGTTGATGCTAAGGTAGAGATAGGAAAGGAATGGCCTTGATTAGAGGGATTGTAGTCCATACCTTGATTCAAAGATACTTGATTACTCTCTAAATCTTGAATGTGACCCACCAAAATTGAGATAAGCTCATTATGGGAAGAAGGAATGGTGGTTTTAGTGACTTATTTAGTATCAATTGCATGAGGTACGATTTGATGACCACCACTAGATTGATTCAGGTTAGAGACCTTTGGAGGAGTAGTTGGGTGTGGTCATGTGGGTTGGTGATGTTTTGGTTATTGGCAGAATGATGCAAAGGCATTTGTAGTCTACTTAGAACATCTTTCAAATCATGGATTATATCAATGTATTGATTGTATTTTGGGTATCTGTGCTTTGTAGGCTAATTGATGGTCGTGTTGTAACATGAATGTTGGTATCATTTTTACTAGTGAAAAACATATTGTTAGATTCAGGGTGATTACTAGCGGTTTTTGATGGATCCTATAGCTTGTGGACCACTACCCTTGATCTAGTTTGTGAGTTGGAAGGATGATTTTGATATTGGGCTTCCATATTTTGTGGATTGTTGTTATTCCAACTATGCATAGAGGCTTTGCTGCCAAGGTGAATATTCCTCCAATAAGTTTCAAAGTCTAAAATTATCTCACATATGTCTTCACTATAAATATTCAGGGAGTATATAATAATCTCTGAATATGAATGAAAAGAAAAAGTGGAGAGAAGAGAGAAAATAGGGATATGTAAAATGATATGCCTTTCACGTCGGGTTCACTAATTTATGTGCACGCAGATTAGCACATGATAAACTATGCACTCTCGACTTCTTGAGTGGCCGAGACATCAGATGTAATGGAAGATGATAGGTATCCTAAATTAAATATGACGAGGCTAGACATGAGGACAAAGGAAAAATAATATGGAAGACTCATATTTGATGGTTATTTACTTGGTGAGAAGAATACACAAGGGTCATACTAAATGGACTATGGGCATAGATTATTCGTCTAAGGCTTCTAGTTGGCTAAGGATAATATTTGAACTATGGGTGGAGTGAAATACCTAAAGTCTAAGCTTAGAATCAACATCACTCTAAAGTGCACTTGTTAGAATGAAAGTAGGCACTCTATGAAATGAACTAGAATTAGGAGGATAAATAGGCTCAGTGAGTGTCATCCAATGGTAGAGAAATATTGGTTGGTGATAAATAAGTGTATAGCTTGTATTGAATGTGTTGTAAGTGATTTATATTTTGAATGTGTAAACAAGGGTTTTGATTTTGCTCATTTTTTCAAGGATTTTGTTTAGGAATTATTTTGGTACTTGTGCACGTTTTGACAAAGTTTTGATTATTTATTGTTTTTCTACTTGTGTGCATTTTGACAAGTTTTTTTCAAATAAATTTAAACTGAATTGATTTTTGAAATAAAAGTAATGAAAAAAAAAAAGGCTACTAAAATCAAATAGATGATTCTTTTTATTATTTTCTTTAGTTTTTGGATGCATGCAATGTTGAATATAAAACTTGTAAAGAAGACTATGCTTGCTGATTTTTTATGTTTGTCTAGTGTGCATGATATGCAAGCTAAATGAATTTATTTATTTTTGTTTTCTCATATTATTAATGAAATTATAATGCAATTAAGTATTTTATAATATGCAAATGAAACAAGATCTGATCCAAACCCTAGGGAATACAATCTCCAAGTATCTAGAAATTCTTTTATGCATACAATGTAGAAACTAGTCTTTTTTTTGGTGTTCTGAATGATTGCACACTGAATTGAATGGCTTGTTATTAAATAAGGATGAAATAAAATTTATGATTTTATGATTTTGTGATATAAAAACATTCTTATTTCATGAAAATGAAGGAAATAAGGTTTGAGATGTCAACTTTCTTCTAAAAGTTTTTCTAGAGTTTTATAGGTGTATGTGTGCTTGTGAATGTAAGATTTTTAAAATAAAATTTAATTTGTTTTGAAACTAAAAATGATTTGATTTGTTCATGCAATCTACCTAGTGTTTGGATGCAAAGTACATGCTTTCAAAATATCTTAATATGTAGATGCAAATAGTAAATATTTAAGCTATTGTTTTTGATGTGGGAGAGAGAAGAGAGAATTTTTTATTTTTATATCTATACATTTTTGAAATGAAAACTAATATAATGAATGAAAAATAATCTAAACGATTCTAATCTAACAAATGAATAAACAAAATTGAAATTGAAAATCTCCAACCTAATCAAGGTGTAGACGAGTTGGAAGTTGTTGTAATAAAATAAGCTATCCTTAAGTAGCTATCTCTTTGATTGCTCAATCATAGTGCTTGGAAATCTCTGACAAAAGGATGAAAATGAGATAAGGAAGAAAAAACACAATCTTTTAAAAGAAGAGCAGATGAACAGTCGTTGGACTGATTCATAGATAACAAAAAACTTGTTGCTGATTCATATGAATTCTCCTATAAAAAAACTATTTACAATGATCACAAAGATGACCAAAGGTGGAGGAAAAGTTTTCTAAAACTGAAAGTAGGTAGTCGAGGGTTGTGTAGAGCTTGAAAACACCAATCTTTAATGCAAAATTTGAATATGAAATTCATCCAAAATTGGTTTATTTATAGAAGAGGAATGAAAGTTGTAAGGGTGAGTTTAATTGAGTTGAACTAGGCATAGAACTTATGAAGGGTTTAAAAATAGACAAAATCAAGAGTGGAAGTGATCTAAGCCAACATAGAGGTGAAATCAAGGCATAAAAATCAATAAATATGACAATAAACATGCAAAACATATCAAGGAATGAGTCCCATAAGTTAAATGTAGAAGACATACAAGAAGTGATGGAATTACCCCTATTACACGGGTAGTTATGTAACCACTAGTCGTGGTGACAAAACCACCCTATATAATGACAAAACTGTCTTATAGTAATACTAAACCGCCCTGTCTATGATAGTTCCATCAGGGTAGTTTGCAAAATTATCGTAGAGGTTCTGTCATTTTAGGTGCAGATTTGTAATGGATCATGACGGTTCCGTCACTAAGAAGGGTGGTTTTGTCCTTAGCAAAAATATTAAAAAAAAAGGTTCAGAAATGGTCTAAGTAAAAAAAATCGAGATAGAGTAAGGAGGGAAAAAGATCACTACATTATCATTGGACATTGTCAAAGAGAACCCATTTAAACATAAATTAGAAGATCACTACATTATCATTGGACATTGTACAATGCATACCGCACCATTTAATTTTTAAGTGCATACATGCCCCTACCTTATTATGACAAAGTTGAACTGTATTTATCTTATCATATAGTTTTTAACATACTCATGCTTATGTGAAAGATAATGAATGTTTAGAAACTATTTATCTAGATGGTAAAAATTATTGTTACCCTCCCATAACTTTAGATCCATTGAATCAAGAACATCAAGTTCTGGATGATGCATTTTTATTATAACGAGAACATTTCTAAATATAGTAGTCTAGCTATGTATTTTTTACATAAGTAACTAAATGCAACAAATAATATGCCTATATCATTGGGTATGAAACAATACACACAATTGATATAGAGTTGGGAATTTTTTTTTAAGGGAATGTAATACTTGTTGTAAGGAATGTGACAAAAATTTCAAAGAACTAACTTGTCAAATGGATAGTCATTCAATTTCAAACCATAAATGACCATCATCCTAGGATGGTAATTTTTAGAGGTAGATGAAAGTTTCCAACTAATATTTATGAGGCTTAATTATTAATATGTTCAAACAACTGACCACCTAAAGGGTAGCTGAATTTATTTATTTATTATTTTGTGAACTAATGGTTAAAATGATTAATTGATGGTTTAATATTGATAAATTTATGATTAAAATTATTCCATGGTAACGGTCCCAACGCACAACTCAAACACAAAGTTGGTGTTCACCTCCAACTAGTCAGTATCACTACTGCCAGTACCACCAGTCAGTATCAGTACTGCCAGTACACAAGTGCTCCACGCACTCCACAAGTGCTCCAGGCACTCCACAAGTGCTCCACGCACTCCAAGTACATCTCCCTGATCTTGCACCTTGTTGTGTTGCCTGTCTCCTTTGACCTTGCTATCCTGCAGATCCACCTTAGACCTTGCACACACAAACACCTGCAAATCAACTGATCATACTTACCATGTAGATCTCTCTACACCCTGAAGAACCCTTGTCCTTGCCTCACCAAGTCCTTATGATTCTTCAACCAGTACCCTGGTGGATCTTCTACCAGAACTTGCACAACCTGCAGCTCTACTTGATCATACATAGTCGACACCCCTGTGGAACTAGGAGCTACCCTTGCTCTCTTCACTCTTAGAAGGAGCTAACCAAGCTCAACTCAAACTAGAACAAATTACAATACAACCCATGAGTCTCTTAAATAGATCTCATGCAAACAATAATTAGACATCCAATTACAATAATTAGATCCGCAACTCAAGACTAAAATTAGCCTTTCAACATGCAAACAACCAGTTCGTTAACTAACTGTCCGTGAAACTCGCAGTTTCGAACCGCACAGGCGATCGACGTCGGTCCCTGTCTGGCTGGAGATGACCGACGTCGGCCAATCCCTAACCGATGTCAGTTTGCTCTGCACTAGATATGACCGACGTCGGTTGATCAGACCGACGCCGGTTGCTCTGCAACTCAACAACCTCTCAACAACCTTCTCCATGTCTGCATCAGTGAAGCTTTTAGCTCCACAACCTAACAATAATGACTAATTCATTTAATAATTTATATTTTAGCTTTTTAGGGTGCCTTGATTGTGGAAACAAAGTAAACAATAGAGCTATTAATAGAAAGATATATACACCATAATCTAAACCATCATTTTAATCATGATGATTGATGATAGTGAGCTCAAAAACATTGATATTACAAATCTTCTACACATTTTTTTAAAAGATTGTTTGATCAAATTTATGGATTGTGAAAACCTTGTGTGTTTAATGTTTTTGATGTTATGGAAATGTGTTTATGATGATGTGGAAATGTTGAACACATCTCCTTCATTGGAGTGGCTATCCCTAATGCTCCAAAGCTTATTAAGACCCCTTATACTTATTAGATAGAAAAAAAGAGTTGAGGTAGAGAAAGCATTAGATATAATAGACTATGAGAATATCCAAAATGAGAATATTGTTAACATACCATCCAAAAAAAGATGTTTAAACAATACCCATATTTTGGACTATGACATAATAAAAGAACAAAAAATAGAGGCCAGGTATATAACAATATTTGGAACTATTTTTTTGGGTGTACAATGCTGTCAAGCATAATTGGCTATGGATATAAATGATTCACCATGAGAATTTAAGGGAAAGAGGCATTAAATCATACATTTCTATGAATGAATTTGGAAAGAACAAATTTTAAAACATTAAAAAGGATTTTGAATATGGTGAGAGGATGGCTTTCTGTGCTAGAAAATTCAAATCAAACACAAGATATATGAAATTTAGCACCAAAGACATAATAATATAGTTGTTTCCTATTAAATATAATGCCATTTTTTTTTTCAAGTTAGATGTCTTCCATGAAGTTACATTCTTACTTTTATTGAAATTTACTCAAGAATCTTTACATAACATGATCAATGATGGTCTTGAGAAAAATTCTCAACCCCAATTTTGTAGAATATGATGATGTATCTATTGTTGGAATGGATTAATTTCAAATATTTACTTGTAAGGTACACAATTATAACATAAAATATCTAGGAATTTATATAAATAACAAGAAGAGAAACTAGATCAGGGAATACAACTGCATAATAACTAGAATATAGGGGCCAAGAAACTGTTTTACGCTCTTAAGATAATGTAAACTTTGGCACCTAAAGAATTATTCATTATAATTCATGAAAATATTGATAAAAATAAGTCATTTCTATCGATAATGACAAAAAATTCCAAAGGCAACCCCTCATATAATCATTGGAGTCTTATTGGCGGGTAGCAGTTTTAGAAAATTCCACACATCACACGTTTCGGGTGGTTTGAACTTCACAATTACATCATTGAAAAAATATTTTTGAGATTTGGAGACCATAAAAATTGATAAATATGGTGATATTTTATACAAGTTGGGTACTTCAAACACCTAGTTCTATGAGGCATTCTCAGACACATCAAACTTATCTTGTAGGTTGTATGAGAAAAAAACATGCACATCAATTTTTTAAAGAAGTTTTACCCAAGTTTAATACTTCATATTAACAATTTAGGGGATGGATACACAAATTGTTTAAACTCTACCTTCCTATCCATTTCTATCCTTTTTTTTAATCAAATCATTTATAAACTAGGTTATTACACTGTAAAGTTTTCAAGTAGGATTTCACAGTTCTATTCAAACTCTTTTGTTTTAATTTTAATTTTATTAATGTTGTATGTTGTCACACCCAATAGAATATATCATTTTGTTTTTTTGAAAATGTTTATGGATATTATTTTTTATTTGTAAAAAAATATTTTGCATGGTATTACGTTTCTAAAGCATATTTCTGATTTACTATTTTATTATGTATTAATATTCTTATTTGCAATGAAATGACTTAAAATTTTTATTAAAAAAATAAAATGAAAGACATATTATTCCCACTATAAGACAAATTTAGTTTAATTATTTTCAAAAATATATTGAGATTAAAAATCTTATAATCTATTTTACTTATTTGTTTCATTTTTTAACTATGTATATTACATAAATTCATTTAAATACTTATTTATGTTTATCTATAATACATGTTTCAAATATATTAAAATTGAAACCCCATTAATTTTGTTATTTTAATTTAACATTACAAAATTAATATTTTAAAATCAACATACAAAACATCATTATTGGCACATATTATTGTTAAAGGATCCACTCACTTGAAGTGCAAAATTAGTTACATGGACTTTCAAAACACTCATAATGTTGCATACATGTAAAACATGAAATAAACAATAGATAAAATCAACATAATATCACTAATACAAATAAATTTAAACAAAAAAAACATCATCAACAATGTGCATATAACATGATTTTCATTAGTCTAACTAAACAATATAGCTATAATATAAATCACATGGATGCTTTCTCTTTACTATCCGTCTTGAGGATTTTTATTTAAGCGTAGACTTAGTACAATATAGGATGGTTAGGTATATCTTAACTGATGCCAAATCCTAATAAACGTACTACATCGTAAAGGCATTTATCCTAAGAAAATGGGGCATATGACAAAAGAGTCCCATGTCCTATGTCCTATGTATATATAGAATGTATCCATAATTTTATCAACATTTATGGTAATGAGATTCTTCCCAAAGCTCAAGCCATAAAAGACAAAACATGTACTAGTTCAAGTTTAACTAATGCTAATTTTCCATTGAACAAGTTCCCCAACGTCCTCAGTAAACCTCATATCCAAACGCCTAACATGAGAAATATAAACTATGTGTTAGGTTGTGGAGTTAAAAGCTTCAACTATGCAGACGAAGAGGAGGTTGCTGAAGTTCCATAAGTACCGACATCGGCAGTATGACCGACGTCGGTCATGATGAATGCAGAAGGCAACCGGCATCGACAAGGAGTCAGCCGACGTCGGTCAACACCAGGCAGACAGGGACCAACGTCGGCCGCCTGTGTGTTTCAGAACTATTCGTTGCATGAACAATTAGTTTGTTGAACTGAGTGTTTGCATGTAAAGGCTATTTCGAGTCTTGAGCTGTGTGTCTATTATTAGTAAACTAAGAGTCTAAGTTATTGTTTAAGTCTAGGATCTATTTATAGACCCATTGGCATGTATTGTAAAGATGAGCTAAAAAGGAAGGCAAGGAAGACCCTTCCATTGTAAGATCATTGAGTTGAAGGTTGTTGCAAGCTCATAGGAGATCTACATGTGTAAGTATGGTCTGTTGAATTACAGGTTGCAGGTTCATGGGAGATCTACTTGAAGTACTTTAGAGTGCTTGGTACTGGCAGGGTTATTACTGACTAGTTGGAGAGGTGAACACCAATTCTGTGTGTGAGTTGTGTTGGGACCGTTTTTGGTAGGAGAGTGAACTTTTGAAGAAGAATTACTGTACAGTTGAGGTGTGGGAAGCCTCTGAAAGGTGGGAGAAGAAGTGGCATCTTCTTTATTATATTTTTTTCTGTATGAGTATTAATACAAGATAGTGTATTGTCTCTCATATTCTGTGCTATTTGTGAATTCTAGTTACTTGTACTTCTGGTTAATTTTTCATGTTTAATTGCTTGTATTTGGTAATCATATTGTGCTCTTTCTGAGGAGCAAGATCCTAACAAGTGGGATCAGAACAGGTGTGTTGTTCTTGAATTCCCCAACAACTAGTATCAGAGCTTTTAGGTTGAGATACTAACAGGTTGGATTAGATCTGGTTAGTGTGTGTTGATTACAGGTTACTCATAGGGGTTTCTGTTTGAGTGGGAGTAGAGGAATGACAGAAGAAAGTAGACTACGAATGGAGAAGTTTAATGGCAAGAACTATCAATTATGGAGGATGCAGATTGAAGACTATCTGTATCATAAAGATTTGTACTTACCATTGGGTGGGGGTGATTGCAAGCCCCGGGATATGAAGGATGAAGAATGGGAGGTTCTTGATCGGAAGGCTCTGGGATCTATAAGGTTGAGTCTTGCATCGTCTGTGATTTACAACTTATCACACGCTAAGACAACGGTAGAGTTGATAGAGTCTTTGGCAAATTTATATGAAAAACCCTTAGCTTCGAATAAGGTATTTCTTATGAAGCAATTATTTAATTTGCAAACGTTAGAAGGTGGATCTATACATAGTCATCTTAGTGATTTTCATGGTTTGGTAAATCAGTTAAATTCAGTCAATATTGTTTTTGATGATGAAATTAAGGCTCTCTTAATCTTATGCTCATTATCTGAAAGTTGGGAGAGTTTGGTAATGGCAGTTAGCAATACTGCGTCTGCTTCAAAAATCTTAAAAGTGGATGATGTTGTGAGTGTGATCTTGAATGAAGAGATACGCAGAAAAAGCACAGGTGAATCATCAGGGAATGCTTTGAGTGTTGAAGGCAGAGGAAGGCAAAGAGAGAAGATAGAGCATGAGAGATCAAGGTCCAAGATAGGTAGGAGATCCAAGTCCAGGTATGGCAGAATAACCTGCTGGAAATGTGGAAAGCAAGGGCACTTAAAGAGAGATTACAGGTCAGGTGAAGATCAGCATGAAGGACATGAAGAAGAAGCAGATGTTGCAGATTTCATTGCACAAGATGCTCTGGTATGTTCCTTAGATAAAGTAGAATCTTGGGTTTTAGATTCTAGTGCCTCTTTTCATGCATCCCCAAATAGGAAATTTTTTCATGAGTATGTCCAGGGAGACTTTGGAGAAATTTGTTTAGGGGATGGTAAGGCTTGTCAGATGGTTGGCAAAAGGAAAGTGAAGCTGAAATTGCAGACAGGTAACACATAGGTGTTGAAGGAGGTCATGCATGTCCCAATTTTGGAGTGGAATTTGATTTCTGTAAGAAGTTTGGGTGATGAGGGTTGCACAGTAACTCCCACAGTGGACTCTTGGAAGGTTACCAAGGGTGCACTTGTTGTAGCAAGAGGTAAGAAAGTAGGTACTCTTTATCTATCTACTTGTATTACTGATTCTCTTTCTGAGTTATCTACTTCAGCTGTAGATTCGAAGATGTGGCTTAATAGGCTTGGTCCCATGAATAAGAAGGAGATGCATGTTCTTGAGTCAAAGGGAATGCTTTCGGATTTGAAAAGCATGAATCGAGATTTCTGTATGCAGAAGAAAAAAGTGACATTTTTTTAGGAATCCGATGTTCGTGACAAGAGCAGGAAAGCCTTGGTTTTCTAGGAGAAGGTGACGGACAGAGTTCAACACAAGGGGAAGAAGAATTTTGAGCAGAGCAAGGTTGATTTGGACAAGGGTTTGATCCAAAAGGATCTCGTGGGTACAAGTCAGTTCTCACAAGCAAAACACAGAGACTGACGTCAGTTAGAAAATCGACGTCGATGTCCAGACAGGGACCAATGCCGGCTATGTGCAGCCTGACATCGGTGACTCAGGGACAGATAAACACCAACGTTGGTCAGGGGGAACCGACGTCGGTGATGAGGTAGTTGCATCGAACCGACGTCGGTCGGGTGCAGACTGAGATGTGATCGACATCGATCATTGAGACAGATTTTGGG
Source organism: Torreya grandis (assembly GCA_037957365.1). Classification (NCBI taxonomy): domain Eukaryota; kingdom Viridiplantae; phylum Streptophyta; class Pinopsida; order Cupressales; family Taxaceae; genus Torreya; species Torreya grandis. Next base: position 705,676 of record JARHVA010000930.1, on the reverse strand, counting down.
TGGACAACAAGCTGTCAAGGAGTCTCAAGTGCCCATATGGAGGACTTAAAGGGTATGTAGGCCTCAATTTTTTTATTTCCCTTCTTTACACTACTTGTTGCTCACTGATGGTAAAGAACCAAGAAGTTGTTAAAGAAGCAGAGCAGGTAGATCCAGAAAACAGTGGGAGCTTGGCATGGATGAAGGATGTGATTCCTTGGAGGAGAACCAAATGGGAGTTTTGGGTGGAGTTGCCAGCGAAAAGTAAGCATTGAGAGACAAATGGATGTTCAAGATGAAGAAGAGCGGAAATGGACATGTGAGACGGTAGGCCAGGGTATATGGTCTTGAATAAGCTGTAGTACAATGGAAGTTTGATCATTGTGTTTCTCTTTACCAGGTTGGATAATATTAGCTACATTATCCTATTACTGTGTGATGTGCTTGTTGCAGGGTTACATATACAGGGTATTGCTGAACTAAAGGTAAAGCTAGTTCAGAAGTATGTCATGAGAAATCTGGGAGCAGCAAGATTGTTTGGCATGAGTGTGTTCTAGGGACATAGAAGGTCACATGTTGACTTTATTTCAGGATGATTGTGTGAGACCGGTTAGCACGCCGATGGTTGGACAATTCACAGAACATTGTCTTGATTCACATAATGAGGTTAAGTGCATGGTATGTACTAGACCTGAATTTTCCCAAGCAGTGGGAGTTGTCACAAGTTTGGAGCCAATCTGGGAAATAAACATTAGAGGGCAGTTTAGTGGATTCTTAAAGGGATCAATAGCAGGTGTACATGCTATGCAGGGTCAAGTTATTTTCTACATGGTTTGTAGATGTGGATGTGGCAAGTGATTTGGATGATAGGTAGTGCATCACATGATTTGTGGTTGTTGGTCTTCAAGAGTGATCTTGAAGAGGGATACAAAGCCAAGAGAACAAACTAGATGATATACAGGTACAGGTACAGTTGCAGCTATTTATCTCCAAGTGGGAGATTGTTAGGTTGTGGAGCTAAAAGCTTCAACTATGCAGACGAAGAGGAGGTTGCTGAAGTTTCATAAGTACCGGCATCGGCACTATGACCGACATCAGTCATGATGAATGCAGAAGGCAACTGGCATCGGCAGGGAGTCAGCTGAGGTCGGTCAGCACCAGGCAGACAGGGACCAACGTCGGTTGCCTGTGTGGTCCAGAACTGTTCATTGCACGAACAGTTAGTTTGGTGAACTAAGTGTTTACATGTAAAGGCTATTTTGAGTCTTGAGCTACGTGTCTATTATTAGTAAACTAAGAGTCCAAGTTATTGTTTAAGTCTGGGATCTATTTATAGACCCATTGGCATGTATTGTAATGATGAGCTAAAAAGGAAGGCAAGGAAGACCCTTTCATTGTAAGATCATTGAGTTGCAGGTTGTTGCAAGCTCATACGAGATCTACATGTGTAAGTATGGTCTGTTGAATTACAGGTTGCAGGTTCATGGGAGATCTACTTGAAGTACTTTAGAGTGCTTGGTACTGGCAGGGTTATTACTGACTAGTTGGAGAGGTGAACACCAATTTTGTGTGTGAGTTGTGTGTTGGGACCATTTTTGGTAGGAGAGTGAACTTTTGAAGAAGAATTACTATACAGTTGAGGTGTGGGAAGCCTCTAGAAGGTGGGAGAAGAAGTGACATCTTCTTTATTGTATTCTTTTCTATATGAGTATTAATACAAGATAGTGTATTGTCTCTCATATTCTGTGCTATTTGTGAATTCTAGTTACTTGTACTTTTGGTTAATTCTGCATGTTTAATTGCTTGTATTTGGTAATCATATTGTGCTCTTTCTGAGGAGTAAGATCCTAACAAGTGGGATCAGAACAGGTGTGTTGTTTTTGGATTCCCCAACACTATGGTTGTGACATTAAGCTCCAGGGGCTTATCTACCAATAGTTCAACCCCTCCTGCTTTTCTAGAGCTTTGCACATACCACTATGCTTGTTTTTCATGTAGCTTTTCCAACATTTCCTTCACCTTTAAAATAATTACTAGTGTGGAATTTCACTCTTCTTTGGTGTCATATAGTTGGGTTCATAGTTGAATAATTATTTGTGCTTGAGACATCTTTGTACCAAGCCAATGAAGAAGACATGACCACATATTCATCACCATATATATAATAGGAACACCTTTGTCTTCCTTTATCAACAAAATTCCATGTGTGCCAACTGTGAATGCGATATGCATGGCCTCACCTTTATCTCCCTTTGTGTTTCACTAAAATTTCGCTTTATTTTCTATTTAGAAAGAGTAAAACTTGAAAGAAGGGTGAGGTTAGTAGAACCTGGATATAGTTTTCACTCCATAATCCAGATAGTTGTAGATACTCCTCTTTGGCTTGGGAGGATGACCTACATATAAGAAAGACACTAGAAAATGGTTGATTAATTAGGTAGGTCTAGATTGCCTAGCGTGAACTAGATTCAAGAAGTACAAGACTTCCTTGGAGGCTGTCAATCCACTTTTAGACAAGTTAATGTTAAGAAAGTTGCTGATAAGAAAGATTACATAACATAATGAAAGTAATTAATCAAAATAAATAGATACTTTTCAAGAAATAATGATTTTTAACAAAATAACATTAAAAGAAATACTAAACTATCAAGGTATGGTTAGGTTGTTAATTTTGTGTAATGACAGAGGTCAAGGAAATATGGGTTTTGGCTGAGGTTGGTGGGTGAGAAATGCTTGTTGTTTTGGTTAAAATAATTTACACAATGATTGTCAGTGATCACTGGTAACCACTAGTGATAAAGGTATGACCATTGTTGATTGACAAATGACCACTGACGATTGAAGGTGATCATCGATAGTCATTATGGGTTTGAAAATCTCAACTTTGGGTGAGAAAGGGACTATGGGTAAGTTATAGAGGGGTTTTTTACGTCATTTGAGGGTTGGTTAAGGGTTGTGAGAGTAGAGGTAAGGTCTCAATGTTAGGGATTTGATATTCAAAATGGTTGAGAGTGGTTAGAGGGTGCTTGGTGGAGACAACAATGTTTGGAGTTGTAAAAAGCCAACACCATAGAGGTTGTGGGGAGAGGTTAAAAGTAGGTGCAGGATCTAAGATATTGCAACCAAATAACCTAATTGAAAAGTAGTGAAAAATACTTAGCTTTGGTGGTTGATGGCTTGGAGAAGCCCTGACGCTGAAAAGGAGCCACTTGGGAATCTATAACAACTTGGACATAGTAACAATACCTTGGCTCAAGATAGTGAGTTACAGAAATACCCTAAATATCTATCTTTATTCCTAGTTTTCTAGGAATCTTCTAGACTCACCTAAGAGTAAGAATCTCTCACACCAACCTCAATTTAACCTCTTCTTCATATCTTAATATAGGGAAAAGGAGCATTGAAATTAAACAGTTTAATAAATAATTTAACAAAGAGTTTAACAAATAGTCTAACATGCATTGATCATGTCAACAACAGACTAAAATTAAACAACTGGTAATCAATGAGTGAGTTACAGTTGGCTCTTTTGATCATGCAAAGTTTAAGTAACTACTAATGGTCCAAGTCAATGGTTAGTGGTCGAGGGTTGATCGTCAGTGGTTGAAGGGACATAGTCAAAATTTACACTAATGATTGGTGGTTAAGGCATTGGGAAATGGTATGAGGGTATTTAAAGGGGGCATTGGGATGAATCAAGAATAAGTCTAGGTGGTTAGGGCAATAAATGCCAAGGTAGAAATGGTCTTTAGGTTAGGTGTCGACCAACTAGCCATGGGTTTGGGTAGGTGAGGTGGAAATATGATTTAACTAATTTAATTAAATAATTAAATTAGCTATAAGGGTAAATGGGTGAAAGGGTGTGTTAAAGGGGGAATATATTCAAGGAGGGGCCAAGAGGTGGTTTAGAGGGTAATGTAACATATAGAGCTGTAGTGTATGATTTTTTAGTGTTTACATTTTTCCCCTTTTTGTTGTGTAGTTTGTGTCATCAAGTTGTAAAACAAAAATAGATGGTTGGTAGAAGGTTGGATGCCCCAAGTATGGAAGGAGGTGTTCCCCCTCAAACCATGAATCTATGAGCTAAAGCAGAATTGGGTGTGGATTTGACAAGTGAATATGGGTGGAAAAAATAGATAGGATGGTACAAAGTGGAAAATAGGTTGTTGCAAGGAGGGTAAGTAACAAGTGAACCAGACCATCACAATTAGGTGTAGCGGATATGGGTGCACTTATAAATGTAAGTCTCCTTGAAAAGGTCACCATGTTATCAGGGGTCCAAAAATTAGGTGAGCCCAAAAAAATGGAATAGGGTGTAGGTTTGATGATTTGGATAGGTGGGTGATAGGGTTGGTTTAGTTGGTTGGGATTTTAAGTGCGCACAGGGGTATAACATGAGACTAAGTGTGATATCATAGATCGCGCATAGACTAAGTTTTCATAGTTGAGGTAGTTGGTAAAATAAAGTTGGCACTAAAAAAAAAAGTGAGAGGGTAACCATGCCATAAAATTAGGCATGGATGATAAGGGTTACTCCTATAAACTCAAGTCTCCTAGGCTTGGTGTCCAGATTCATAGGGGTCCAAAAGTTGGGTGAGCCTATGAAAATGAAATAGGTCATAGGTGTTGGGACTGTAAATGGGTCATGCTCCGAGACACCTAATGTTAGGAATATAAAATGTAGATCAATAATAAAAAAATAAAGACATAATTAAAATTCATAAAACACAATAGAATAGACACACGAATTTAACATGATTCACCCAATATGGGCTACATCCACATAGAAACTATTAGTCCTTATTATTCAATCCAACAAATGAAGCAAAAAACCTACAATACATCCACTGTAATATCCTCTTCACTCTCACACTTTTTGCCCTGATTACAATGCCCTCATAGCAAAGGAGGGTTACAAATTAGGGAAAAAATATACTAACTTAATTTCTTCTGTTAGATCTAAAACATAATAGTAAATGATCCAGATTAACTATAAAATTACAATATTTTATAATGCATTTTTCTTAAAATTTTGCTTTGGGGGTGCTACCTCCAGTCACCCCTCCTAGACCCCCATGATGACCATAGTGTGGGGGCATTACCCCCCCACAACCCCCCTTTTGGGAACTGGGCATTAAAATAAGATCATGCTCCACCATCAAACACCTGAATGGCTGGTGCACAAAAGTAACACATGGTTGCAAGGTTGTCAAGTATGGTGAGGTAGTCAGTGTGGTCAAAATGATCAAGGCAAGATTGGTCACATAAAGTATGAAGGTAGGACATAATGACCAAGGTTGAGGTTATTTGGCTAGTTGGTTGGTGGAGAATACGGTGCTCTCCGATGGGTACATGGTTGTGGTAATATGGTTGATTTTTGAAATTTTTTGGTTGGACAGTGTTCAAATTGGTAAGACATACACCTTCTCAAGTGGCCATGAAATTAGAAGAAGGATAAACTCTCCAATTGATAAAGACCAAAATGGTAAGAGTTTTAGGCTTATAAACATAAACCCCTATCATGATTTGCATTATTGTTGGTTCGTTGCTTTAAAAAGGTAGCTTGATCACATAGTGTCAAGTAAGCTCAAAATCCCTTGATTTAGAAGGCAAAAAGGGAGATGAATGATAGGCAAAAGGTGAATGGATGGTTAATGTAACCTTCTTGTGGGGATGGCTTTCCCCTTCTTTAGGTGACCTAAGAACCATTATAGACATGCCTATGCCTTAATTTGGTGGACTGATCGATGCAGGAAGTCTACATTTTGACTTTTGTGAAAGCTGATTATAGCTTTCTTTGGGATGATTTGTTTTGACTTTTGACTTTTGAATTTTGAATTTGAGTCTTTTGATGATTTTATTTCATGGGTTTGGGAAGATGATCGATATGGGAAGCTTCTAAGTGTTTTCTTAACAAAAGTTTGACTTAGCCATCCTTTGAGGGAGTGGTCTAAGCTTTGGGCTTATTTATGTTTGATAGTTGTTCTTGAGGGATCATTCTACCTTTTTAAGCAATTTTTGATAGTTTTGGGCAACTGTCCTTCAAGGGAACAACCTGCATGCTAGAGATTTTGAACCAAGTGATATTTGATATCCTATATTTATTTTTATGATGGTTTAGACATGGACTAGTCTATATAGGTTTAATGCTTTCCTTTAATGAGGCAAAACCATAACACAAGAAGTTTAATAATGGGTAAATAGGGGTTTAAATGACAATGACCATGGGGATATGTCCTATAAGGGACAAAAAGTGTTCATGAGGATCATGTCATGAGTAAAGCCGTGGTACCATGTTAAGGATTAGGCTAAAGCTATGATGGACAATCATATGATCCTATTTTAACCAGTTGTCCTTAAAATAAGGAGATGAAGGTGGTTGAAAATAAGGGATGAGCTTAAGTTAGACACAAGTTCACTAAGAACTTAGTTTAACAAAAGAATGGATGTGAATGCAAAGCATTGAGGGGTTCAAGTTTAGATATGCCCCAGATCCACATTTACATATAAATGGTTGATGCCAATCAGGGAAGTTTATATCCCCTAGTTATTTTTAGACACTTTATTATATATGTGGAAAATATTCTAGATTGACAAAACAAGAGGCAAGGTTGGTTAGGTGATGATAGTGAGGCTTGAGTTGGCTTTTAGGCTTGATGGTGGTTGGTTATGGTTTAGGTTGGTTTGGGTTATTGATAAAAGGTTGGTCAAGGTCCAGGTTTGTTTAATTTTAAGGTTGGTTTGATGTTAGGCTAGGTGTAGGTTGAGGCATAAGTTCCAAAGGTTAGTTTGGTCATTGGTTAATATTGGTAGGCAAAAGGTTAAGGTTTGGTTATTGGTTAATGTTTGGGTTATTGCTTGGTCAAAGAGTTTGGAGGGAGAATTTTCCTAAATGCTCTTTCCATGAATGGTTAAGGAAGAAAAAGGCTCCAGGTGAAGATGTTGGTTAGTAAAGAGGGTTTATGAGGGATGATGATGACTTGATTAGCCTCCCAAGGGTTATTAGTTGTTATTTGGAGTTCAAGTTGTAGGAGGTGGTTCAAGTGAGATTTCCTCTATGATACTAGGGTGAGGGAAACACTATTGGATTGGGTTTTGATGGGTTTAGGGTTTAGAAATGATGTTGGTAACACCATCTTAGAATAAATACCGATTGGATAAGATTGTCTAGTTGTACCAATGAGGGAGTTTAGGTGAGGTATGGGTAGCTTGGATAAAAAGGTGGCCGAGATTTAAGAAATATCAAACAAAGGGATAATCTTGGTTTGGGTTGATAGATGGGTTGGTTGTGGTTAGATTAAAGTTGGGTTGATTGATTTGGTTTAGATGTTGGTTTGATTGGTTGAGGGAGATAGTCTGGATGGTTGATTTGGTTTGCTTGTTTATTTCGTTTGATTGGTGAGGTAAGATGTTAAATATTTGACCCTATTCTAAAGGGAATCGAATCAAATAGAATGCCATTGGGTAGATGAAAATGAGTGGGTTATAGAAAAATTGGATTGATTTAGTTATAGTTTAGGTTAGGTTGGTTATAGGTGAGGTTGGATTGGTTATAGACGAGGTGTTTTGAGTTTGGGTTGGCTCCACTAAAATGGGAAGTGGAAGAGGTAGGTTAGGTTGGGTTGAGGTTTGTTCCACTAAAAGGGGAAGTGGTAGAGGTAGGTTATTTGGAGCTTGATCCACTAAAAGGGGAAGTGGAAGAGGTAGGTTGGTTTCCTTAATTGTGGTTTCGAAGGAAAGTTGAGAAGGTTCTACTTGATCAACAAGTGGTTGGGTTAAGGTTGATTCTTCCTTAGTGATGATGGCAAAAGGAAGTTGGGAAGGTTTCACTTAGTCAATAAGTGGATTGGTTGGGGTTTCAATTATGATTTCTTTAGTTATAAGTTTACTAAAGACCAAATCTAATGAAGGGACCTCATTATGTTGAAGGCTTTAATTATGGGTTTCCACAACAATGGGTGTAGGAAGAGATTCAAGGATGGATTGCCTGAAGACATTAAAGGCTAGGTTGGGGGAAACATGGAGAATATCCTTTGAAAACTCCTTTTGATATATAAGGTATTGGACAAACATATTGAAAGACCCACATCTGCCTACCACATGTCTGTTTGTGTGATGATAAGCACAAAAATCATTCTCTATAAACCAAATTGGTTTTGAAAAAAAATGATTTATGGGTTTGATTTGGGGAAGTATAATGACAAAAACCTCTAACAATTTTTCAAGGATTGAGGCATATGATTCCCCCAGTGGGGTTTATTGCCTAGGAAGAGGGTGTACCAATGGCTCTTGAGCTTGCGAGTTAATTGGTTGGTTTGATAAAATTGGTTGGCTAAATAAGTTGGATTGACTGAGAAGTTTGGTTGATTTGATAGGTTGGGTAGGTTTGATACAATTGGTGGGTTTGATAAGGTTATTTTATAGTTTTTGGTTGGATTTGATAAGGTTGGTTGGTGTGATATGTTTGATAAGTTTTATAAGGTAGGTAAGGTGGGTTGATTTGGTAAGGTTGATAAGGTTGATAAGGTTGATAGGGTATGTAAGGTTGATAAAGTGGGTTGGTTTGAAAATTTTGGTTGATAGTTGTTGGTTGGATGACTAAGGGGATAGACCAAGTCTTGGTTGTGAGATAAAGAGGGTTGCCATAAAGTGAGTTTAGGTAATTGATATGATGTTTGGTGTAGGTAGTCTAGAGGTTGATGAGGTTGAGGTGGTTGATATGATGGGTGGGATAGGTAGTCTAAAGATTGGTGAGGTTGAGATAGTTGTAGTTGAGGTGGGCTATGACAATGGTCAAATAGGTGTTGAGAAGTTGTTGGTTGGTGGTCATTGAGATTTGTTTGGTTATAGGTGAGGTTGCTTTGGTTATAGACAAGGTTGTGATGACCATAGGTAAGGTTAGGTTGATTGTAGGTGAGGCTGGGTTGGTTATAGGTGAGGTTGGGTTGGTAGTAGGTGAGGTTGGGTTGGTTATAAGGTGGCATAGGAACACAAGTGGCTCATGATGAAAGGTAGAACTCTAAGTCAAGAGGGTTGTATTCCAGGAGTATAACAAATTTAGGATCTCCAAGAGAAAATATAGGGGTACTCCCCATTGAACAAGGCAATGGAGATGAGGTGGATGAAGGCAAGGTGGTTGAATATTTACAAAGGGAGTTAGATTCCTTATAACTCAAACAAAGAGAAGACAAGAAAAAATCAAAGAAGATAAAACACACAATAAAACACGTTAAATCCTAAGGTTCTTTTTGTCTCTCTTGTGGCTAATGCCTTAAGTTTTCAGAATTGTGACTCAACTTTGGCTTTGAAAAGGGTACTAGATAGGCAATCTAAGGATGGTTTCAGGTAGTTTAAGTACTCAAAGAGGTTTGTATTGGAAATGATACATGGCTTGATATTAGGGCCTACCCCTTCACTTCACACACCGTAATGATAAGGGTGTCAAGTGCTAAGCTAAGATATATCAAATACCAGAGATTATACTCAACCAGAGAATTGAGTTTTGGTTTTTTCCCTTGGTAATGACGTCCAAGTGGGATAGCCAATGGGTGAAGGTTTACAGATAGGAGATGAAACCCTAGTTGGGCCTTATGCCAAGTGTTTGATGTTTGATTTGGTGTAAGTGGTTTGGTCTTGTGTGTGCAAAGAAATGAGGCTACAATTAATTTACTTGATTAATTAAGCTATGTGAGTTAATATGAAAGGCTAATTTTATACCCAAAATTTTTTTTGATTTCATTTAAATGAGCATAAAATAAGAAGAGCACCTAAATTCAAACTACGAACCCAAGAAAAGACTTAAGGGTCCCACTAGGCTTGTCAAAATGTTTTACTAAAATTTCACTTTATTTTCTGTTTAGAAAGAGTAAAACTTGAAAGAAGGGTGAGGTTAGTAGATCTTGGATGTGGTTTTCACTCTGTAATCTAGACGGTTGTAGATAATCCTATTTGGCTTGGGAGGATGACTTATAGATTAGAAAGACACTACAAAATGGTTTATTAGTTAGGTAGGTGGGTGGATTGCCTAGCGTGAGCTAGATCGAAAAAGTACAAGACTTCCTTGGAGGTTGTCAATCCACCTTTTAGACAAGTTAATGTTAAGAAAGTTATTGATAAGAAAGATTACATAACATAATGAAAGTACTTAATTGAAAGAAATAGATACTTTTCAAGAAATAATGCATTTTAACAAAATAACATTAAAAGAAATGCTAAACTATCAAGGTGTGGTTTAGGTGTGGTTGGGTTGTTGTTGATTCTGTGTAGTGACAGAGGTAAAAAAAAATATGGGTTTTGGTTAAGGTTGGTTATTGATAAATTCTTTCTATTTTGGTTAAAATGATTTACATAGTGACTGTCAACGGTCATTGGTAAGCAGTAGTGGTTAGGGTATGACCATCACTGATCAACAACTGACTACTGGTGATCATTGACGGTCACTGTGGGTTTGATAGTCTTAAATTTGGGTGAAAAAGGGACTGTGGGTAAGTTTCAGAGGGGTTCTATAGGTCATTTGAGGTTTGGTTAAGGGTTACGAGAATAGAGGTAAGGTCTTAGAGGTCTCAAGGTTAAGGATTTGATATTCAAAATGGTTGAGAGTGGTCAGAGGGTGCTTGGTGGAGAGAATGGTGTTTGGAGTTGCAGAACTCCAACACCAGAGAAGTTATGGGGAGAGGTTAAAATTAGGTGTAGGCTCTAAGCTATTTAAACCAAATAACTTAACTGAAAACCAATGAATAATACTTAGCTTTAGTTCTTGATGGCCTAGAGAAGCCCTAAAGCTAAAAAGGAGCCACTTAGGAATTTGAAGCAACTTGGACATAGTAACAATACCTTGGATCAAGATAGCGAGTTATAGAAGTACCCTAAATCTCTGACCTAGTTCCTGGTTCATTGGGAAGCTTTGGATTCACCTGGGAATAAGGATCTCTTGCATCATCCTCAATTTAACCTCCTCTTCATATCTTAATATAGGGCACAAGAACATTGAAATGAAAGAATTTAAATAATAATTTAACAAATAGTCTAACATGCATTGATCATGCAAACAATATACTAAAATTAAACAACTGGTAATTAACATGTAAGTTGCAATTGACTTCTTTGATCATGCAAAGTTTAAGTAACCATAGATGGTTTGGGTCAACCACTGGCGGTTGAGGGTTGACCACCAATGGTCGAGGGGACATAGTCAAAATCTCCACTAATGACTGACGGTTAAGGAATTGGGAAATGGTCTGAGGGTATTTAAAGGGGGCATTGGGATGTATGAAGAATAAGTCTAGGTGGTTAGGGCAATAAATGACATGGTAGAAATGGTCTTTAGGCTAGGTGTCGACCAATTAGCCATGGGTTTGGGTAGGTGAGGTGAAAATAGGATTTAACTAATTTAATTAAATAATAAAATTAGCTAAAAGGGTAATTGGGTGAAAAGGTGTGTTAAAGGGGGAATATAATCAAAGAGTGGCCGAGGGGTGGTTTAAAGAGTAATGTAACATCTAGAGCCACCATGTACGCTTTTTTAGTGTCTACACTTTGTCTCCCTTTGTCAACGATGACCAACATTAAATTTGGCGAGAAAAACCATTCCATTTTAATTGGCTTCAATGGTCAACACAAGATGCATCTAGGTACATGGATTTACATTTTCCACCCCTTTTCTTCATTTTTTTACTTCAAAAAAAAAAATTATTCAATTTTAGTTAATAAAATTAAATAGATATTTTAATTTACAAGTTTATATTATTTCAAATTATATTAGAAAATAAAGTTTAATAGATAAATATTTAATTAAAATTCATACTTTGAAAAATTATTAATATTGAACAATTTTGTTTTAATTTCACCAATCATTATAAAGTTTAATTGATCAATGTCTAGTTATTATTAATGCATCATCACATTAAAATTAAACTATGTTTTCAAAATAAACCATTAGCAAGCTATAATATATCTCAACATCAAAAGTAGATTGTATGTTTCTAGAATAAAGTATGAAATTAGTTATTTATTAGTAATTATATGTTGGCATTCTATAATGTATTTCAAAACTTAAAGTTATACATATAATCTACGTTTTACACTATGGTACAATTGTAAACTCAAATATATCTTTCTATCAATTTATGACATTAATTAATCTTTTGATCATCATCATCAAATTATATCCATTAAGGGAGGTCATGTGAGTGCTCCTACATATATTGATAGCAATTGAAATAGGTCTATGGTTTTTCCAATGCATTCTCTATGGGCTAAATGTTAGCTATAGGTGATGGAGTTGATTTTGTGACTATTGGAGGTGGACTAGTTGATGCAGGCGATAGGCATAGTGGATTCAATATTGTTGATGTATGGGGTAGAGTCAATGTATGTGGAATCGATAAATGTTTCCTTTTTAGTGCCTCTTGATTGCATGCATTTACTCATGCATTGATTCTTCTATATAATCATGTTTGCTCAAGTGATTTTGACTAGACGTAAAGCCTACCTATCCATGGGGTTAAAATTGAATGGTGGTATTCTAATTAATGGGTACATACAAATGTTCCCTTTCCTTATACACTACTCCACATGATCAATGTCATCTACATCTTGATATTGATCATATTTTTTTCATGATTATCTTCAACTAATTTGCCATTAGTATTAATGGAATAAATCAAATAATTTTATTAAAAGGAGATCAAATTATATAAAATTAGACACAGAGTTTACTAAAGACACTTAGCTTATAAACCTTTTATATGGACTATGTTTCAATAATCTCAATTACATTGTTGATTGTGGTACATGATCCATGTATAGAAATTGGTGTAATTATGCTTAATAATTTTGTAGATGCACTCAAGTGGATTGAGACTAAGCGATCTTGTCCATTTAAATTAGTCTCTATGTAGGAGTCATAGAATTACCAATTGATCAACATGTACCAAATGCATATGTAGTCATTTTTATTAGTTTAAGAAGCATTGTGTTTGAATCAAGTTCATGGTGTGTGTTGCAAGTCCCACACCCTTAATTGCTAACATGTATTGGGATAAATGTGGCGAACTTGTGGTTAGCATAAAATTTTACTTAGTTATATGATAATTTGTATTCCTTCATATAGTGGTAATAACATCAACATATGGAGTATGCATAACCTAAGTAGGGTATATATAAGAGGTAGTGGTTAGTATTAGAGGACTCAAGTTCAAGCAATTTTTTGCCTTCCATTTTCTTTGGTAAAAATAAACACTTTCACCAATGTATATCGCAAACATAATGAATATTATTGCCAACACAATCCAAATTGAAATAAAATGTAGCCTCAACCCTCAATTGGTTCTAATTTGGGGCATCTGAACATGTTTCAAAATTTGGTAATGTATAAGTTCAATGGGAAGGATCTAGGCACCTATATCAACCAAATGGAGATTTTTTTGATGTAAATTAGATCCCATGTGGATAGAAGGTCAAAATGACATACTTATATTTGAAACCTATGAAATTTTATCTAGTATCGATGGTTATGTGCTCAAAATAAGAAGACTCAATACCACTTGGCTAGTTTTTACTGAGGAATTGTAGATGCACTATAGAAACAATGTGATGGAGAATTATTTCAACTAGTTAGAAAAAATATGAAAAATATCTATCAGTGAATATATTTAGTAATTATATAATCTTTATTTGTGAGTGGAGATGATCACATATGAGAAATCGAATAACCTATTTCTTGGGGGACTTAAGGGATCACATAAAACATACACATGTTTAATCCACTTACTATATTTGATTCTATTATCATGGCATGTAGGATGGAGGAAAGAAAACACTTGGATAATAGAAGGTAGACCTTCACAAGTATAAGAGATTGGAGTAATCCATCGATGTCTTTCTCTCAGCCTAGTAGGTTGACTCTAAAACAAATCAAGGAGAAAATGGAAAACAAGTTATGTTTTTTTTACATTGAATCTATCAATAAAAAATATGATGAATAAGTATACTTATAGGTGGGTGATGAGCCAAATGAAGAATGAATAGATACCCAACCAATTATTTCTTTCCATAAAATTTCAAATATTAGTACCCAAGAAATCCTTAAGGTAGTAGGTTTGATAGAAACAGAGAGGGTGATAATATTGATTGACTTGGGAAGTACCCATAACTTCATCAACAATAAGCTAGTTGCTTGCTTAAATTGTATTATTTATCCAATTTTAGAATTTTAGGTCATGATTGTAGATGGTGGTCCAATAAGTTGTACTTGGAAATGCCATAGTATTAAACTCACCATGGGAGACCAATTAATATATTTTCTATGTTCTCCATTCCCATGGGTGGAGCATAAATCATATCAGGAATCCAATGGCTGACTACCTTGGGCATAATTGAATTTAATTTTTAGGAACTGTTCATGCATTTTCATTCATAAGGAATGAATTTTGAACTATGTGGGATATATGCCAAGTCCCCACATTTGGTTAGCTCTCATTATATGTAGAATATTATTAAAAAAATAATAGATAGAGTTGTGGTGCAATATATTTCCTTAGAAGCAAAACCAATAAAGGTGCCTACACCACTAGACTTACCTATAATTCACTCAGTAATTTTATAAGATATGCAAAAAGGAATACCACCCAAAAGGGATCATAATCACACCATTCAATTAGTATCAGAGATCCAACCACCCAATATTAGACCTTATAGGTGCCTATATAAGAGTGAAATCAAGAAGATGGTACAAGAGATGCTCAAGGCAAGAATTATTTGACATAGGCAAAGTGATTATTCCTATCCAATGGTAATGGTGAATGTTGGCCTAAAATTTTGACAAATTATCAAAGTGTGTGTTTATTTTTGTTAAGCATTTATAGGGCATAAAGGGTGCACACATTTTTAAGGTGTAACTTGCAAAGTCACAGGGTGCATGAAATAGGCAAATAAGATGAGACCTCAATTTTGATAAAATCAAGAAGAACACCATCAGGTTCAAAAATATGTAGGGAAGTGGTTGTGTAGATGTATTGTGAAACCTAGGAGCACTCAAATCAGGACATACTAAGTCTTGCCATGTGCCTATGACTATAGTTTGGTTGGCATGAAAAATGAAGCACAATGAATGGGAAGAAGAATCTATGAACCACAAAGTATAAATTATAGAACACCAATAGAGGGAGCTAGCAGAATGAATGAGACTTTAGGTAGAATGACATTAAGGAAAGCCATTATTTGAAAGGATCTTGGGAAAATCAAGCACAATATGCGTGAATATAAGATTTAGTTAGTTGAAAAGTTATTTATTATAAAGTAGTCATGCCCTGCTATATTTATAAATAGTATCAAATTTGAAGGGGCACATATTAATCGATTATAACTACGAGGGGGAGGCTTATAACTATAAAATCCCACCTTGCCTCTTAGTTTAGGTTGTTAATGGTGTTGTTGGTTTTCAATTTTTATTTTTGATATTATCATTACCGATGTGTGGCGGTTAAATTTTTTATTATTGAAATTATTAAGTCTTGAAGCCTTCATGTAATGTTGAGTATTAATTCCAAGATGTCAAAGCTTTCATTAATGGCTAATGCGATTATCTAAGTTTGTCTACTGAATTTGCTATGCCTAAGTACTGGTTGTCTACTGCATCCTTGCATAGTTTTTGTTTAATTTTTAAAATTGTTTAAGTGCTGGTTGCACCCATGCTATTCTATAAGGCAACAAGGTTAAATGGTGTCATATTTTGAAACTACCCCAAATGTTCCTTGGTAGTCTCTCTCATTGTGCCTAGGGTAAGCAAAAAAGTTAATTTGTATGATATGCTAATGAAGTGAGTATCATTTTATACGGTAAGTCTAATGGCATAGATGTGATGACTAGTTGATAGAAAAATACCTCAACACTTTGGTTTCATTGCTAGGTTGTTGTTGAACTAGTTGTAGAAGATGATTATCATAGATGATTCACCAGATTTACTTAGAAAACATTGATAGTTGGATGAAGGAGCTAGAGCACATCTTTACAATCAATCATCCTAGATTATGAGAGCTAACTCCCAGTAAATGGGTGGAGTATTTATATGATCCTTTCTATGAAGTACTTTTCTGTAAGTTATTTGGGCATCTTAAAACATGGATGGTTATGTATGTTATGGGTCAACATATAAATTTTTTCATAAAACATCTTTGGATGAAGACATGGATCAAAAAATTTTAGTGCATCAATTTTTTTTAGACCAGAGCAATGGATGTGTAGAGTAAGGGCGCACTAAATAGTTATATATTAGAGTCCATAAACTTTATATATTATTGCCCTAAAGAAGCATTAAATAAATTATTGCACAAGCCTCAAGGGTATTACATATCACATATACCCTTAGAGATCAAGAAATTTATGGTAGATTGTGGCATTGGTAATCGACCTATGGATAGATAAAACACTCTTGTGTATGGGCTAAGCGGTTAATAGAAGCAGGGTGGGAAAGGTTTACATGATGCATTTGTGAAGGGTGGAGAGAGAAATAATTGTAATATGGGGAGAATAAATGCTCGTGAACTTAGGTAGCATAGATATGGTGAAAGTAGATAAAAGTGATTGTTGTCATGGACCCTAGGAAGTAGGAGTGTTAAGACAAGGAGATGCTATGAGGAACCGTACAAAATGGGAAAGGCTCCTAAATGAATCTAGATCTAAGGAGATCCATTCCAATGAGGTATAAGCATGCATAATTAAGAAATCCAAATGAAGTGAGCACATAAATGTATCGTATTGGTTGAGTCCCTCTGTCTATCTATCGATTGCCTACCCCCATATATAGAGAATTTTTCCTTCCCACATATAAGGGGTGACCAAGTACCAATTATATATATATATATATATATATATATATATATATATATATATATATATATATATATAGGGCCGATGACCTATATATCTAGGGGCCCTAACTCCAACTACAACTATATATATATATATATATATCATGATAGTTATAATTTATAGTTCTTGGGTGACTGCTATAGTATCCCCCTATCTAATCTAAGTCTAAATCTATACATGGGGTGGGGATATGGCTACGGGTGCAGGTGCCAAAAAATATATATTGTGCCAATGCCAATGAAATTTTATCTATCTCTATCTTTATCTCTATACCATATCAATTAAACTATTTACTGCACTCCACCGATAGTGAAGCTATCTAAAGTTACTTTAGATTTTTTGAGCATGTAGAATTGCATGATAGTCAAGGAGGTATCTACCCATGATCTACTTGAAGTTATAACTCATGCACTTCTTAAATAAATGGAGGAAAGTGAAGGAAATGATGTAGATTTGTCTAAGATATTAGAGTTTATGAGAGGACAAGAAAAGTGTTTTACAACAAGTGATACCTTTTAAATCATTAGGACCAATAGCAACATCAACAAAAAATCCAAGATCTTAGTCATGTTGGGCATGCCATTGATCATGGATGGTAATCCACTTGAGCTAGTAATAACATAGTAGGAGGGATAATAAATGCATGTACAATGATAGCAAATATAACTACCAATCTAGTCTTAGAGAAACCAAGTGTTGCAGATAGTGTAAGTGTTCCCCCACCAAGAGGAAATGTTAGTGTCATGGGCAAAAATAACCCTAAGGGTAGTTAGATTTCAAGTGCTCAAGAAATGAGTAGTGTACTGGTCACACAAGTGCCTACCCTAAAATATTTAATTTATGAAATGTCTCTAAGTCTACCTAAGTATCTAGGGGGTGGAAAATGTTGTTGAACATACCCAAAAATGTGAACTTATATGGTATGCTAAGGGTATCATTGTGTTAGAATGAAATTAAGACAATTTGTGATTACCTTGTTAGATCATACACATAATTGGTATGATAGCTTTGTGTTTAACCCTAAAATGTCGATTGTGGGGGATATAGTGTTAAATAGGTAGATATTGCCTAGGGAACAAGGATGGTAGAGTATCTATAGAGTAGGGCAATTATTTAAAAAACTCATAAAGAACATATACTAAATTTATTATGCTAATATATGCTAAAAATAAAAAGTACAACCATGCTAGATATTGTAATAGCAATGAAAACAAGATACTTTATTGGTTTTGATGCTAATATCAATCTAGAATAGAACACGAAGAAAGTTTATTGGATTTGGATCATGGAACAGTTCCCAAATTTTAGAAAATGTGATTCTGTATCTTCAAACACTTATGTCAATTTGGGGTGGTTATGTCGATGCTAATCTGACTTAGATGTAGGTGTCCAGTATGTTAAACTTATTAAAATTGGATGCAACCACCTGGATGCTTTTTAGTTCTATGCCACCTTCACTCTATTGCATTCAAATCTAGGTCATGAACTATTTTTATTTGTCAAATAGTAAAACCATAGTTCTTCATCCTCATAGTGGTTGTGGGAAAAATGGGTTAGTGGACACACGATGTTGAGCTGCCCTAGATACCCCTTGATTAATGAGCACTGCCTACATAGCCAATACTTCAAAGAGGGCTTAATAATTATGTATTTATCACTTATATGTTGGTTTGTGTGTAAATCATATAATGTGTGATAAGCAAGTACAATGATGACCTAGCTTGTAACTTGGAAAAAGTAGCTCATGGAATGCTCTTCAGTAATTTAGATATGTAGATATGTTATACCTATGATTGATATGAAAATAAGAAATATTTGCTCAATTGAGTACTTAATTTGAATATTTCTGGTCCGTGCTATGTATCCTTGTGAGTAGGTAAGAAGTTGATAGTGAGGAATGAATAAGGGTTGATATTATATTATACCAATCACTTTGGAGAATATATCACATTAAAACACTTAAGCCAACCATAAGAATACATTTTATTTGAAAATTAGATGATTTTAGGGAACTAGACACTTACATTGGAATATGAAACTTGCATCGATGCAGGCATCTAACTAGGACACAAGTGCTCGAATAGTTAAAAAATAGGGGTAGGTCCAAAAATTGCAAAGATGGAAGACAAGCAAGTTTATAACATTATAGGCAAGATAACAGGTCTAAGTCATCAAAATAACATTGGTCAGACTAAGAGATAAGTAATGAGGCACATAGAAGTATTGTATGCAAGACTTTTGGCAGTGACAAAGGTTTAGAAGGTGAAGGTACATCCATGATATGTATTTGCCAAGTATATAAAATTGAGGTGCTATATAATTTAGGACTAATGTCTATAGTTTCCCCCTTTAATGTAGTAATGAAAATTTGAGTTTAAAATAATATAAATGTGTACCTAGGTGTGTATAACACACCTTGAATTTGCTTAAGTCCAACTTGAATGCATTATTGGTGACTAACCTGCAACAAAGATCATGTTACAGTATATAATCAGTGCACATGGTTTTCAATTAAAAGTATTGAAATGATTAAAATTGAAAGAGAGCAAGGTTTAGGAGTATACTTATGTATCGATACAACCATATTTCTTTTTGGCAATTTGATTTGAAGGATATATCATTATGAATCACTAAAATTGATATTAGGACAAATATAAATATGGAAAGTGCATATATATAAAGAGATAGAGAGATATTGGAAGGCACATGCCCCCAACCTCAGAGAAAAGATGAGTTGCCACATGACAATCGAGATTAGCTCAACCATGTAACCCAATAATAATTATAACTTGGTGATTGTGAGTGAACTGAGTTAACTCACATTATAAAACTAGTGAGGTTAGATGATGTGATCAAGTCCAACTTATAAACTTGGCAAGATTGAGTGATTTACTCACCTCAACCATACCAAAATTAAACCAACTACTACAATAGATTGGCTTAATATAGTCCATAAAAGTCCAATCTAATGGGTAATGATAGTCCCTAAAAGTGTATGAAATATGAAAATGATTTGATTTTAAAATATTAAGTGCACATTACATAACATATGCACATTATGTATGTCTCATGTTGAAACTGTGTATAACAATGGTACTAATATATAGAATTCTACCACAAATATGGATTTTAATCGTATAATTATGCAATTTGGCCAATTCAAAACTATGAAAATGTGGAGAAAATACTTCCAAAACATGTCCCCATTATATATGGAGAAATCTAAGAACTGATATAAGTGTCAACATGAAAAACACATTTTCATAACATGCCCCCACTGTAATTTGAATTTGAAAATTATTGTAAGTGGGGAGAACATGTTTTCAAAACATGCCCCCACTGCAATTTGAATCTAAGAATTAGTGTAAGTGTGGAGTACATGTTTCCAAAACATGTATCCACTAAAATTTAAATTTGTGAAGCAATGTGGAAGTGTCAATGTGGAGGACATGTTTCCAAAACATGCCCCCACTATATCTAAAACTATGACAAATGTGGAAGTCATGCCTCCATGGCATGTGCCCTTTGATATGCCCCTTCGTGCCCCCTCCACCTACCCTTTGATTTGAAGGAATTATGTGGTATTTACCTTATCTCAAAAGGATAAGATAACCATGTAAAATATGAATGTATCATTGAAGCATGAAGAATATGATTACACCAAGACCAAAGATGCATGATGTTGATCATGACAACATCTTGATAATAATAGTACAAACTCAACAAGCAAACAAACACACACACAAGATCACTTAAAATTTTTTTCAAGAGACAAATGGCTAAGGAGACCACAAAGAAGGGGCATGTTCAAATGCCATACAATCAAAGGGACATGCCTTAGTCAAATGTCTATAAAGTAAGAAATGACATATTCAAATGGCAACATAAAACAAGTAATGACATATTTAAATGTCAAAGAGGCAAACAAAGACACATGGGCCATAAAAAATGAAACATATTAAATGCTCAAACAATCAAGACACTCAAATAAGTGCATAAGTGTAAGCATAAGAAACCAACATAAACATGTCATACTAGTCCCTAGATATATGTGTTAACAAAAAATGTTAAATACATAACATATCTAGTACACTGCAAAATATATAAGCATGAATAAAGACATGTGTAAGTATATATATGAGCTCAAATATGATAATGTAAAGTGATCATAGAATGATAAAACCTAGATGTATCATGATCAAAGAGGTGGATGCCCTAACATCCTGGTGACATGAGTAGAGGGAAAGCTGAACATCCAAAAGTGCATAGATCATGTATATGTGTATGCTTGAATCACACTCAAAAAATGAGTGAAATGCATGTGTATATAGGAAATACTGATAATATATCAACATGTAACCAACAACATATATGCCAAAGAGCTAATAAGATATGTAGATGTTGAACATATTTTTATATTTTTGAAGTTTTTCAATTTTTTTGGTAATTTTGGAATATCTCAAGAGAGATATTAGTAAGTGCATGATGTTCATTATACTTTTGAGATATTTTCCTTCAAGTTTAGATAGATAGTACACACCTTTTCCCAATTTTTGTTTAGTGAAAAATAGTCCCAACTAATTTGGTTTAAACTCTCCTTTGTTGTCCTTTTATGCATTGGTGTTCTTTTGATTTTATTTTTATACTAGGTCACACACAATAAAGTCATTTGGCCAAAACTTTTTTTTATACGAGCACTTATCACAATCTTAATAAAATCGTAAGTGTTCAACAACCTTTTTGTATTTTTCACTCAACTTTTCTAATTGATGCAATCTCTTTTCATGGTATTCATTATCTTTTATAATATATTTTAGAGAGACATGGAGGGAAGGTATATCAAGTTCAATCGATAGCAATGCCTCTTAACTAAAAACCAAATAATAAATTATACCCTGAGTAGGGGTGTGAACATTAGTACGGTATGCCCACAAAGCATAAACCATATGCTAGTGTGAATCTGAACTATATCATTCAATTGTTTTACCAAGTATTTTGAAAATGGTTTTATTTTTTGCCTATACCTGTCCATTTCCCTATGGATAGCAAGGTGTAGAAAATGTATGTTTTATTTTGTATCTACTATAAAAGTGTTTGATTGTCTTATTTTTGAATGATGATCCATTGTTGGAAATAAAAGCTGAAGATATGCCAAAATGAGAAATAATATTGGTCATTAAAAACCTACATATATCATCTCTTGTAGTAAATTCAAGGGGAATCGCCTCCACTCATTTGATAAAATATTTTGTAGCTATGATTATGAACTTGTGTCCACCAACAGACACTAAATTTATCTTGCCAATGAAATCAAACCCCCATAAGGATAAATGCCATGGTGAGACAATTGGCTATAACTCATGAGATGGTGCATGGTTTAAATTGCTATATTTCTAGCATTGTAAATATAATATGACATGTTCAATACATTCTTGTTCCATGGTAGTTTAATAAAAGCCTTCACATAAGATTTTTTGGGACACAAACTTGCCATTGAAATGTTTGCCACACTCACTGTCATGTATTTGTAATAATGTAGTACGTGCCTAATTTGTGTTTAAACATCGAAGAAGGTATCCATCAAAACCTCATTTCAATAAATCATTCCAAATAATAATATAACGAAGTGATTCACATTGTAATTTATGTTTATCATTCCATGTTAAGTGGTCCAGTTTATAATCTTGGTAAGGGAAATTATAAATATCATTGTACCATTTTGTGTTCATATAACTATGAGTAATAACATGAATAGTTAAGGCATTCATTTTATTTGAAGAAATTGAAGGTTATCATAACTGGCATATGGTAAAGTTTATACGATCATCGATTATATCAAAGGTCATCAAAGATGCCACACTAGCCATTGTATCTACATGGCAGTTATCTTTATAGAGGATATTGTCAATAAAAAATGTCTCAAATATTTATTTTAGTTTGTCCACCATTTTTTATATGGTTCTTTAGTTTGGTAATGATTGATAACTTGATGAACGATCAACTGAGAATCACCAAAGATTTGAATGTCATTTATATGAGTATTTTGTGTGATTGATAATTCGATTATCAAGACTTTATATTCTATTATATTATTAGTGCAAGAAAAAGCTAATCTATAAGAGAGAGGTATGTATTTATCCTCAAGGGTGTAAAATATAATACTGGCACCTACTCTTGTTATATATCTTGATCTATAAAAAAAAATTATCCATGGATTTGAATATATATTATATGCCTCAAATTCATGATGGAAAGCATTCATAATTGGAAAAGGATCAGGTAATGGAGTGACAACCAATTGACCAACTACAACTTGAACTTTTATCAACTTTTGGGACAAAAATTTGAGATCAAACTCTGTAAGTTGCATCATCCATTTTATGATACAACTAGTGAGGTGTGTTTTGTTCATAAGTAAATTTAATGAATCTTATTTAACTATCACATGTACCTCATTGTTGATCAAATAGCATTATAGTTTTTGTGTATCAAAAACCAATGCTAAACATAATTTTTCCACTGCTGTATATTTTCTTTGTAATCAACTAATTGGTGAGTGATGTAATAGATTACCTGATATTTATGATTATCATCATATTGTGTTAATAGGATCCAAGGGCCTTAGGAGTAGCTGAGATATAAAGAAGTAACAACCTATCTAGAATAGGAGGCATGAGTACCAGTGGGTTTGATAAATATTTTTGATTTTATCAAAGTTTTGTCAATAAATTTCATCCCATACAAATTTGGCATGCTTTTTTTAGAAAATACATTAAGGGAATTATTTTATCAACCGAGTGATGAAGCATCATATAGCCTAAATTCTACCTTGTAAACATCATAGCTATTTTATAGTGGTTGGTTGTGCATCTCAATAATAGATTTTACTTTTTTGGGATTAACCTCAATGCTTCATTGGAAAATAATGTACATGAAGAGATTTTTATAAGACACTCTAAAAATGTATTTTTTGGGATTCAAACAGATGTTGAACTTGCGTAAACATTTAAATATCTATTATAAATCATGAGCATGGTTTTGTTGGTGGTTATATTTGGAATGTAAATTATTGACATAATGCTTAATACTTTAATGAATAAAATCATGAAAGATATGAGTCATGACCCTCTGATATGTTGCTCTAGAATTTTTAAGTCTAAAAGACATTGTCATATAACAAAATGTGCCCCATGGAGTGGTAAATGATGTCTTATCTTGATTTGATGGGTTAATTTTAATTTGGTTGTATACCACAAAACCATACATAAATAAAAATGTCTCATATCCAACTATACAATTGATAATCATGTCGATATTAGGTAATGAAAAATCATATTTTTGATAAGCCTTGTTTAAATCATGACAATTAGTGCAACATTGAATTTTGACATTAGGCTTGGTAAAAGACAATGCTAGATACCCAATTAGAATGTGAAATGGTTAATATTAATATGACATCTAACATTTTTTAAATCTCTTTTTAAACTAGCAATACCACTTTAGGATGCATTTTACGAACCTTTTTATTAATAGGCTTTGTATCGGGATATAATAATATATTGTGCATCACCATTGATGGGTCAATCCCAAACATATATGAATAATACCAAGTAAATATTTCTGGGTAATCATGTAAGACTTACCGATTGGCCTTTCCTTTATCATCCTTCATCATTTATGCAAGCAATACTGATCGAGAGTCTTTATCTATTCCATAATTAAACTATATTGTTTCTTTGTTTAGTAGTGCATACCACTCTACAATAAATGGTGTTGTAGGAATAGTATCATGCAGATCATATTGAACATTAATATCATCATTCTCACCAATATAAGAATGAGTAAAGGTGATATGACGAAACTTATTATTATGTTAGAAAGAAGCGATATCCTCGTATGTCCCCAACTACTCTAATAATGACTCATTATTTGAAAAGTCATCAAATGTCAAAGTTTTTACTGAAGCGATATCATCAATCAAATGAGGGTGAGTCAAAGGTAGATTTATTGTGGAAGTATGCATACATTGGATTTGGCCTTTTGGAAGCAAGGTGTGGTGTGTGTAAATTGCTTATGGTTTACAAATTTATCTAAAAAAAACAAGCCTTGCCAATTTGTGTTATTTTTAGGAGAGATGGTTGAGTTATACCTTACTCATGTTTTTCCAACCCTTGTCATTTGTATCTATATTTGACAAAATATCAAGAACTAAAATTAGGTTTATAGGATTGTGGCATAGGATTATTTGTTTATTGGATTATGGAACAATGTTTGAAGGGGTTATTATCCATTCGACATGTGTAAATAAATCCTTGATGGATAAATTTTAAGCATACATCTAGAGAATATGTACTTACATATATTTCAAATGTATCCATAACCATCTCAAAAGTATATTATATTTTAAATCATTTATCATAACATGGCACAAAGTAGGTAGTGTAAGGGGTCTCACAATAATGTTTAATGTTATTTACTCCAATACTTTTTATGAAATATTATCAAATCCTTTGATGCTCATATTGGAAGGTTCTAAATTATTAGGCCCAATATAAAGTAAGGAAAGAAAGGATATGTTGAAAATTTTGAGCCCTAAACCATTGTCTTTAAGGACTCTTTTTACAAATTTATTACACACACAAACTTGAATGTATAATGGTAAACAAAAATTTATGAGGTCTTACAGTTTTAGATCTTTGTTTTCAAATGATATATTATGTTCAGTCCATTTTATGGAATTTAACATTGAAGTCACATATGGCAACCCTACATTACTTTGTAAAAAGGTCATGTATAATGCATCTAAAAAAACATCCTTGTAATGGGAGGAATGGTGGAGTGAGTTCCAAAGTGAAGTTTTAGTTATAAAATCTTTGAAAGAGTTTGTGGCATGGTGGGAAGAGCAAGACTGTTTCATGCACTCCCTTCGGCATTTTGTAGTAACAAGTAGTAGCTCATTATAAACATTATAACAAGATGGGGTATGCAAGAATACATGTGATTTGTAGTAATCAAATTTGGCTCCCCTTATAGATTTGAATGATTTAAGGATGTGTGAAACATAAAAAGTAACAAATACTATGAAGTAACTAACAAATATATCCATATCAAATACATTGATAAAAAATGAAATCTAATTTTTGACTTGTAAAATCTTGTTAAATTAGAAATCATAAATCAGAAGTAAAGAATCAGGAAAATCCTAGATCAATATCTAGGGTGTTACCAAAACCTTAGGTTCACCAAATGTTTAACCCTAAAACGTAGATTGTGGGGGATATAGGGTTAAAGGGGTAGATATGCCTAGGGCACAAGGATGACAGACTATCTCTAGAGTAGGTCAATTATTTGTGAAACTCAAATAGAAAATATACTAAATTTATTATGCTAAAAAATACTAAAGATATAAAGTACAACTATGTTATTTACTATAATAATAATGAAAAAGGATACTTAGCTAGTTATGATGTTAACACTAATCTAGATCTAGAACAAAAAGAAATTAGACTAGATCTAGATTATGGAATAATCACCTGATTCTAGAAAATGTGCCTTTGTAGCCTCAGACACTTGCGTCGACCTAGGATGGTTGCATCGATACAACTATATGTCTTGGACAAAAATGTCCAATATATAATACATGATAAAATCAGATGCAACCACCTGAATGCTTCTGGGTTCTATGGCACCTTCACTCTGGTCATTTAGATCTAGGTCATGGACAATTAGTCATCAAATAGAAAAACTCTAGTTCTTCATCATCATAGTGGCTATGGAAAAAATGGGTTAGTGGGCACATGATGTTGAGATTCCCAAAACACCCCTTTGTCAATGAGCACTACCTACATAGCCAATACTTTTGAGAGGGTCTCAAACTTATTTATTTCTTCTCTACGTGTTAGCTTGTGAGTGAATCATACAATGTATGATAAATAAGTACAATAGTGACCTAACTTGTAACTTGACAAAGGTGGCTCATGGAATGATCCTTTAGTACTTTAGACCTATACATATATTGTCCCTATAACTGATATAGAAATAGGAGAAAATATGAAAGCTTTGCTCACTTGAGTGATTTTTGATCTGTGCTAGGTAGCCTTGTGAGTAAGTAAGAGGTTGCTAGGTGAGGAACGAATGAGAGTTGATATTGTATTTATACTAAACTTTTTGGAGAATATATCACATTAAATAACTTAATCTAACCATAATAATACTTTTTATTTGTAAATTGGATGACTTTAGGGAACTTAACACTTGTGTTGGAATATGACACTTGCATTGACGTAGGTATCTGATTAGGACACAAGTGTGCAAGTAGTTGAAAAATAGGTGCAGGTCCAAAGCTTACAGAGATGGAAGATAAGTAAGTTTATAGAATTTTGGGCAAGATAGTAGGTTTGAGTCATTAAAATAACATAAGTCTAACTAAGAAATAAGCAATGAGGCACACAAATATAGTGTATGTGAGCCTTTTGTTAGTAAGAAAGGTATAGAAGCTGAAGGTACATACATAATCTATATTTACCAAGTGTAAAAGACTAAGCTACTATATAATTAAAAAATAGTGCTTACACTTTGATCCAGTATAAGCTATTATGGATTACAACCTCTTAAAGGAATCATTCATAAAATTATTTTATAATCCTAATTTTTTGAAACAAAACATTTCAGTGCTCAAGGAAATCAAATAGGAAATTCCTAAAAGTGTTCGAGCATATGATGCAAAGTTCAAAACCATGATATTTATTTTATATTATTTTAAATTTAGTGTTATAAACATGAGAATAAATTTGGATATTCAAATTTTAAAAATATGCCACTAACACATAGATATGAATGTAACTCATAGAGTAAAATTGCTTTATTACACTTTTTATAAATATAAATAAATAAAGGGATAGGGTACTTAGCTTGTTTTTAGTCTGTGTAGGTCTGTGATTGTATACATGTCAATTATGCTCTGTAGGGGATCAATGTTAACTTAGATAATGAAATAGACTATGAAACTTAACATGTCAGCTCCAATACTAATTAGATGCATGTAATAACTAGATGTGTTTGTACTTTCCTAGATTCATTCATAAGACTGTATCAATTTGTGATAATTTGGATTGCTATGATTGTGTATACCAGTGGATCATGTGTAATCAAATACCTTCAGACATGTGCAAATCACTCTATTTTCCTTCTCCTTGCCTCATAACCCTAGCTTTCACTCTTGAGACCAATGTGACCTAAACAAATGGGCTAGTGAGTTGGGTTGAGCTAATGCCAACCATCGCTTACTGCGTGGTTGAGTGCTACCTTCATTCCAATACTTTAAAGAGGGATCAAGCCTCGAACAAAATTTATTTATCCCACCTAGGTGTATTTTGTGTTGAGTATTGTTGTCTTAGAATGTATGCAATATGAGTAGTGACGTTCAACACTTTAAAAAATTGTGCATTTGACTTTGGAATGATATTTAGGCCTGATTGGTGATTATTCCTATGATGAATATTTAAATTTGGAAGCTTGAGAATAATTTACAAATATTTTTTTGAGTATGAAATAAGCCAATGCTAGGTAAATGCCAAATATACACCCCCAAACAATAGACTTAACCTTGATATGCTTATATAAGAGACTCTTTTGGTAATTTACCTCTGAACTGACATGTAAAACATATGGGCTAGCTCAAAGGAATAATTTTAACTTGGGAAAATAGACATTAAAAGGGTGCAGACAGGTTTGGTCAAGGTAGATGACTCCAATAATTAGAACTATTTGACAATGATTGGAAGTGTCTAGGAAATAAGAAACATTGATATGAGATTAGTTTATAGTCTAAGTAAGATAATAAGATATTCAGTTAGAGATTACGGAAATCATGTGTGTGAATAACAAAAAATTGGGAAGGTTAGGCCAAAAGATAAATGAATGGTTTGGAGTGAATGTCGAAAAGAGTCATGTATGTATAAATAAGTCATGCATGTTAAGGATTAGTAAAAAAATGCACATTGACAAGTGTCTAATACCAAATTTGAGTATCTTCATAATACCTCCATTTTAATCTAGTATTTAAAATACTAGATTAAAAATAAAGAGTGAGAAATTTGGTACCTTAGTATAACCATGTATGATGTCATTAAGAATGCCATAGTAAATATTTTTCCTATGTAAACCTATAATAAAACATGCATAAATCAACATCTACTTATGCTATAAAATCTGAAGTAATGAAGAAAATATCTAAAATTGAAAAAACAAGGAAAAATACATCTATATGTGTGCAAATCAAGATATATTTTGAAGCCATTGGATATTGGGGTAATTATGCCCCAAGAAGATGCTTGTGTGGAAGTATAGAAGTGCTTAAAATCTAAAGTATGCAAAAATTTAACCACACTACTCATCAAATATTTTTTGAGAAGGGAACCAAAATAGGTTCAAATAAATATGAGTATATGGGTATTTAAGTAATTTTTTCAACAATCTATTGTAGACAAAATTTAGGTATAATTGAGTAAAACCTAAATAAATATGAGTAAATAAATTTAGAGAATTTGTCACATATGCCTTGCATATGGACACAATCTAATAACTTGCATAATCTAATTAATATAATATGTGAAATATGTGGCATATGCCTTGCATATGACCCCAATATATGTCAATATGTGTAATATATAAATTAATTTATAGGAATTTGAGTAAAAATGCACCAAATTTTGATCAAATTTGAGTACAATAGTGCCCAAATCTGAGCAAAACTAAACCAATTTGAGTAAAATTGAGCCAATATGAGTCAATTTGAACCAATCTAAGTAAAACTTTGTTAGTTTGAGTCATATAATCTGATCCCATATCTCAATTATCTATCTATAATGGCTTGAAACAAAATGACAGGCCCACTGTGTATCTCCCCCTTTTGAGGTGAGGGATGTAGTCTAAGAATAACTCATCTCAAAACAAAAAAGTTATACACATCATGCTATGCAAAAAGTAATGTTAACATATAAATCATGTGCTAACATGAGTAAACTATGTCATCATATACATATTAGATCATCTGAGCATATATGAAACATGTATTCTAAGGCATACAAGTGTCATGTCTAGTAGATGTAACAATGAGGCACCAAGTAATAACCATCACAATAATGATTCTAAAATCACTGATTAAAAACTATGAAAAATATGCATGATATATCTCATGGTATCACTCAAAAGTAGGATATTGCATGATATATATCATAATAACATAATTTAAATAGAGAATCCACATAAAGTCACATGCAAATTCATGGCCATGAGACACATAGACAATCATAAAAATGCATGATATAAATCATAGTAATATAAGCTCAATGGAGAATCCAATTAAAGTCACACACAAATTCATGGCCATAAGGCACATAGAAAATCTTAGAAACACACATGATAATAGTTAATTTCATGCAAATAATAATCAATGTCATGCAGATAATAATTAATGTCATGTAGATTTAAATCAATGTCATACAGAGTCTAAGTCATGCGCAAAGCAATCAATGTCATGTAGAGTACAAGCAATGTCATACAAAGTACAAGAAATGTTATGCAGAGTAATATTCACACAATGTAAACTCAACAAGTAACATCTGGAGAAGGAGTCACATAATATAATATACAATAAATGTCACATCATGTAACACACAAGAAAAAAAAACATGCATATAACAAGCATGACTAGTCTACATAAAAATGTATGTCATCATTGCATATGGTAAAGTATATCATCCATAGAATATAACACTCCAAGTAGTATACGTATGAGTAGGTCGTGTAACCAATGTAATTATATCAATATGAAAAATGCAATGGTCATATAAATATTTAACCTATGTAACTATGCCAAGATGACCCCAAGCTAGGAGTGATAGCCTTTGGGTGTAGTAATGGCCTACATTTGTGAATATGCATGTTATATATACCTATATGTCCTACATAACACTCATGTATGCATATGAAACATGTGTATAGAAAATATATGGATATGTAATCTATAATATAATGATACTGAGTATGTAGCAAGCAAAACAAGATATGCATAGGTCCTAGTTTTGGATTATATATATATTTTTTGAATTTTTAGAATAACTGTCTAGAGTCAAGGAAGGCCAAGTGTCAAGCTTGTGAAATAGAATAATGTAAGGGATTTGAATAATACATAGAATTTTAGAAAGCATAGTAGACACAAAACAAAAAATCATAGTAATCTAGAAAAAATGTAGGAAAGCAACATGCCCGCACTATATATGTGAACTATAACATTGTATCTTAGAAAAGGATGTGTACATAAAAGGACACATTCCCCAAATTAGTGTATGTATTCATTTCAAAATTTGTAAGAATAAATGTATGTGATCATGTAATAGAAAATATAGCCAATCAATATGTAGAGGTGAGCAAGTAGCATGCCACAAAGGATGTGGATTGGGATGTAGCTACTTGGAAGATTGTATCATTTTAGGATAGATGTGACAAATGTACAAATCAAGATAAATAATCAAAAGACAACGACTACGTGAAGATAAATCCATGGTCTATAAGAATGATATTGGATAAAACATATGTACATGTGTGTCAAGGTAGAAAAATAAAAAGGTTGAAAAATAAAAATCATGAACAAACTATGTATAATAGATTATGTTGTTGCTAACCAATGATCTGATCAATATAATACTCCCATGTAGTTCCTACACCATATATGATATTATCTACTAGGTTATTTATTGTATCATTTTTTAGAATGGGAAGCTCATGACTTATATAATTAATTTAGGGTGGGTGCAGGGTAATGCAAGACAAATTGGGGTTCTTAAAGTGCCACTTCTTCTTCTTCTGAAAATAACAATACCTAAACGTGGAGAGAGTTTTAGAGATACTTAGACAATTTTTTTTATAATAAAGTAAGAAGATGAATTGAATTATTTTGGATCTAATGTGTGTGTATATGTGTAAATTGAATTATTTTGAATCCAATATATACATAAATATTTACACATATGAGAAAAATATGTAAAATTTATGCATTTCTAACAATGCCAATTTTTTTATGAAATGATAACTAAAGTGCTTGTGTACAAACACACTTTCTGGGAGTAAATGATTGAATTTTTGTATGAAATTTCATATAGGATTAGATAAATGCCAAAGGTTGTTGAAAATAATAATAATAATTATTTTAATTAATATTAAATTTTTATCAATTTTACAAGTCAATAAAGTTGGAAAAATTTAACTGCAACTGTATTAACATAACTTTTTTGACCTTAAATTCATAAAAATCATTTTTTTGAAATCATAGCCAATGATGCATAGATTATTGAGATATAATTTTACAAAACATTGATTAAAAATAATTTTTTTTAAAGATATATATATATATATATATATATATATATATATATATATATATATATATATATATATATGAACCATAATGAGGTATGTTATGTAGAAATTAAGTAATAATAGAAATTAATAATTTAACATTAAAAAAATATATATTTAGAAAATATGTTCTTCTCTCTAGAAATCCATATAATTTCAAAAAAAATAAAGCTTCCTACTTAAATGTGTCCTTGATGTGTAAAAAACTTATAAATTTAAAAAAAATCATATTGGCTAGTTTACTACAGGTCTGAGTGTTAGGTTTGGATATTCTAAGCCTAAAACCATGGCTATTTTGAAAGGAAACAAATCATAGTTTAAAAAATTAAAAATAAAGGGCACACACCTTATTGATTTTAAAGGGTGTATGCTCTGTGTAGTGCAAAGGGTGTGTGCCCTATGCGGTGCAAAGGGTGCACACACTTTGTATTACATATGATAGGTTTTGCTATGTTTGTAGATTTTGTATATTTAGTAAAATAAACATTTAAGTGTAATAATAAAAAGTATAATATAAATTACATTATAAGTTTAAATTTAATTTATATTACATTTTATATTTTATAGTTGAAATTTACCTATGAAATATAAAATGCAATATAAAGTGAATGCAAACTTATAATTTAATTTATATTAAATTTTATATTCTTATAATTTAAATCCATTTTTTAAAATATAAGAAATTAGGGCCATTAAGGGTTCTTAAATCGATTCCAAAGCTATAAGAATTACCATTTAGAAGATAATTCTTCAAAATCTAATTTGGTCAGTACTTAGTCCTTTTTTAGTATTTAACTTAAGGTTCCTTGGATGTAAATTTTACATCTAATGTCCATTTTGAAAAAAACAATGGTCATTTTGTAGTGTTTTTAGTGTTTTGGATTGATTTCTTACATTTTTAGAAGTTATAGGTGTGCCAAAAAATATTTTTATAAACATCACATATCATAGATATAGTGAAAGATGAGAGCATATTGACACACATATTCATATATATACAACAACATTTATACAATTTATAGTCACCCTTTAAATTCACCTTAAAGTCACATAGGATTTTATTTTTCAAAATTAGAACCCTCAAGTCAAATTTTAAGTCACACGAGGGAGGCATATCTAGGGGGCAAATTTAGGGTGCAAGAGCACATGAAATTAGTAGGCAACATTAGGGTGATTTTAGGCTAAATTAAAACATGACATTGGGGTGTCTTTAGCATATGAATTTTTCATGTCTAAGGGGTATCATTAATATTTATTTAGAGGCAATGTTGAGGGTTTTTGAAAGTTAACATTAGGATGACATAATTTAAAATATTTGTTTTAATTTATTTGTGAATTTATGCTTGTATTTAGGGGTTAACATTGGGGTGTCCCTAAATTTGACTTTGTTATTGTATTTAACCTAAATTAATTACAAAAATATAATATTATTTATGACTCAATATGCCCTAATTGAGTGCCCCATATAACCAATCACTCGTTTGGGTATGTGGGTATGAAATTAGGGTATATTGAGCCTCTAAACCTAATTGTGACAAATTAATATGACTCAAGGCTCAATATACCCTAATTGACTTCTCCATACAACCAATCACTTAATTAGTTGAATAGGGGACACAATTATGGCATATTGAGCCCCCCATCCCTAATTATGATAACCTAATGTGATTTGGGGCTTGATATGCCCTAATGTGAGTGGGATGGCCTATGCCTTGTGAAATTATGAATCACTCTATTGTAGGCATGTTTCATGTAAAACAAGTTGACATCTTAAGTACAAACATGTGCATAGTTGTACATTTATAGAATATGAACAAGCGTGTGGTTGAAAAAATATATTTGCCCATCTGGTTATGGATGAAAATTCATTGAACAATCTAACTAAGTACCCATCAAGTCCCAAATTGCTTTCCAAAAGCGACTTACAAAGCATAGATCCCGATAAAAAATGATGTATGTTGGGAGTCCAAAATTATCACATACATAGTTCGAGAAATCTTGTGCAATGCCATCTACATAAACACATTTCTTTCAAGCAACTATGATAGATATGTTATAAAACCTATTCATGATAATAAACATAATGTCAAGTTGGTGCTTTGTCATAGGCAACCTAGTCATGAAATTTATGCTGATATATTCTCATGGCATGGATGGAAAAATTAGAGGTGTGTAAAGTCCTAAATTCCTATTCATGGGTTGTAAATGCAAAATATAATGAAAAACTTGATGTGGTGCTCCATTTTTATATGTATGTGTAACCATAAAAGGTGTGATTACGATGTAATTAGAGTATTTTTCATGTCAAAGTGGCCCAATGTCTTAGAATAATGCATCCTATATACATCTTTGGTAAGGTGTGCCCCTAGGAACACAAGGATGCTTGAGCTTATAGAGAATATAGCTAGATAGTTAAAAATTAACTTAGACTCATGAACATTAACACTTATATGTTTTGATTATGAATTTAATTCCACCTTGACACTAAATTAAATTGATGCCAAACCTAATATTGATGTTTTAAATTACTTTTAAATTAAATCATTTTAGCACAAAATCAAAGGAACATTGGATTAACTCAAACAAGCGCTAGCTAAAACAAGCATTGGATTGAATTAAACAAGCACTAAATTAGATCAAGTAAGCACTAAATCAAATAAGTGTTAGATATAAATGATTCCAAATTGAATAAGAACCAAATGCAATTGTTATAAACCACCCAAATATGTTGTTTATATACTATTATACCTAGTTTCAGCATACTTTTACACTATTTAACACTATTTGGAACTATTATTTTTATGTTTTTTAGATTTTGGACAAAATGATACAACTAGAGTTTATTTTTGTATATGAGTTATTTGGTCCCAATATTCAATTTTTTGTATAATTCTATTCAATTCTTCTTTGCATATGATTATATATTACAGGTACTACTGATGCCATTTATGGGTGCAGGTACAAGTAAAATGAGCTAGGATGGAGATGGATTTCAGTGGTCTACGGATAAGGAATACAGACAACCAACATAGTAAAAAAGAGTAAAATAATGAACCATTAAGGAATAAAGACATCTGACATAGTAAAAAAGAGTAAAATAATGAACCAATAAACTTTTAATAGTCCATTTTTTATTTTTTATTTTGATCATCTTCTTGACTTGTTCATCATGCATTCTGCTTATCTTCACTTATCAATTTTAATGATTGCAAGATTATTTAAGTTGCTTGTATGCATCAATTTTAATTATTGTTAAATCTTATTATCAATGTATACTTATTACTGTGTTGTATAATCTCAGGCATGTTGATTCCTTACTTAGCTTATTCGATGTCATGGCTTCACGTGTCTTGGCTAAATCTAGAGTTATTATTGTTATTATTTTTATCTTATTGGATTATTATTATTTGCTTGCTCGAGGTACCTTGGCATTGTTTTATAACCCCCCATTGCCACTCTCCCCCTCCAATCTCATAAGAAAAGGACCCTAGTAATTCAAAATTGGAAATAATGTTATTATTTGACAAATAAAGATTTTGCCATTGTCACCATGGCTGGTGGGACTTTAACCCAAATCCAAAACACATCATTGAAACTTTTTTGATCCTTGAAAAAATTAGATTTTTACATTAATTGCTTGAGTGACTTGGGAGGAGCTTAGCTCGACCCCCAAAGCTACTTCATTTGCTGGGTTGATGGGTTAGTTGGGAAAAGTAGGAGAGAGAGGGAGGGAGGCATAGAGAAAGGAGGGAGAAGAGATACAAACTTAGGGGGCATGGTGGAGGCCGAGGAAGAGATTTTGGGGTACAAATTTCTTGTTAAGGAGAGAGAATGACCTGCTAAGGTCACATCTAGATAATGAGGGCATGGTAAGGAAGTAGACACACAAAATTTTATATTTTCTCCTCTATTGAATGCAAAAAGAACAAGTAAATTTTTGCATTTTAATTTTCTTGCAGAGAATTTTTGTTTCCATATTTGAGGGCAAGTAAATTTAAAAAAAATTACTTTTAGATTCATAAGTCATACGACTTCCTGATGAACTTGTAAGGGTTTGTAGAGGAATTTGTTTTGCAAAAATCTCCAATATTCCCTCAATGGATATTAAAAATATAGTTTTGGATTCTAGAGTTTGTAAAAATTATTTGGTTTCAGTTAAATCTTGATTTAAAATCATGATCGAGTTGTTTTTAATCATTTATAGATTTTAATTATTTCATCTTGCTGAAAAATGGTAACCTGGGTCAACCTAGGGCAATTTTTTTGGTATTTTGTTTACCTTGTTGGAAATGATGCCCTGGTTTGACCCCCTAGGCAAAAAATTGTTCTTTTGTTAAGCCATTTTATGGGTTATCTGTTGCCCAAATTTTTGGTTGTTACCAAGTCAATTTTTGAAGGTTGTTATTTTGGTAAAATTTGTGCATAAATTTTATGGGTTTTTGACGAATAAATTTATGTTGGTATTTGGGTTTTTTTTGGGAATCATGCTTTAGATGGATATGTTATTTTATGAAAAAATAATTTACATGATTCATTTGTTATTTCTGGGGTTAAAAATTTATTTTTTTATAATCAACTGAATTGATTGGTTTTAAATGACCTGATTTGGAAACCTCATCATTACTGCAAGTGACTAAATTATCCATATTTGGACAACTGGTTATAAATAGATCTAGTGTTAGATATAATTTATTTATCTTTTATTTTTTGGTTACATATTATTTGAATAAGGGTTCTATTGTTTTATTTTTTTTGATTACTTGGAATATATGAAGGAAATAATGAGGTCAATGGAATCAATAGTTGAATTTCAAAATCCTTCAGATGAATACTAGGGTTACTAAGGTTATTCATGAATGTCTATATTTGAAATTTCAATTGTTATACTGCTAAAAGTTAAATGGTTCATTGTCATATTATATTTGCCTAATTTTTAAAGTCCCAAAATCCGGACTCCACATCCCAACTGATGGTTGGGGGTGGTAAGGGACACTAATTAGGGGGCTCATAGAATGGGTCAAGATGGGATGGATTACATGAGGAAGATAGATACTTTTCAATCAACTGATTTATTCTTGCACTTATGATTTTAATTCATTGTTGATATAGTGATGAAACATGATTTGTAACATAACTTATTTAATATTTTGGTTGGAATCATTTGCTACTGTTGTAGGTTAATGTCTCTTTCATTAAGTTGTATCACATGAAATTAAATTTAATAATTTTAAATTGCAGTTGTATTAATTCAATATTATTATAGAATTTATTTGCCTTATTTAATCTTTAGTTTGGAAGTTTTACTTTTAGCTGTATGATTACATCTCTTTCATTGAGTTATATTAAATAAGTTATATTTATCTAATACTCTCATATTTATTTTCTTTATATATTAATTTTTTTATTTCAGCTGTAACATCATGTTTAAATTCACTGGATTATGTGACTATCCACTATTAAAATGTTTAATAGGTGTTGAACGTAGATGTTCTTATGGTTGAGTATAAAGGCTTAATTACACTTGTATAATCTCTATTATATGATAACTTAAAACTTATAGTGAATTAAATGAATAAACCTTTTATATGTTATAATTGGATTTACTAAATAAGTAAAATTTGTACCTTGCTAATAACAATGACTATTCTAGTCTAAAGTGACATTATACTCTTTACCATGGTGCAACTGGTTATCATTTTCAATTACATGGCTGTAATTAAATTATTTAATTTACTTTTGATTTTATGAGTTTACCTACAGGTGCATTTGCTTTAAAGACAACACTAAATTTAGTTCCAACTTCAAACAATTATTTTACTTTTTGTATAGGTTATTTCATCATCATACTTGGTTTGCATATTTTATTTAGGCAACTGATCCTTTATTTATATAACTAATGATAAAAACTTGAAAGCATCTTTATTACCTAAGGCAATGAGATGAATGAACAGATTAGAAAGGAGTTATTACTTACAAGTTATGTTTCAATTCAACCTTATGCTTAAACTATTGGCACTCAAAATAAAAATAATTCAACGTAATAGTATAACAAGTTTTACTATCAAAGGTCTTAGAATATTTATTTAATGAAATTAATGATGTTTCATTTTTAGCAAGAGAACACTTATCTAGTTTCTAAGTTATTAAAGAATATGAATCAAGATAGTTACAAACACTATTTCTTTTATTTAGTCACAATGACCTAATTATGTCATTACTCTCTCATTAGGTAACATGTTTAAAATAATTATTTTACTTTATTGGCTATGGAAAGACCATCTAATATCCTTATTTGAATTTAATTCAACTATTGGTAACTACTGTTCCTAATTCTAGTTCATACTCATTCTATTCACAACTAATGCCTATTAAGGATTGAGTATCAATATCATAGCTTGAAATAATGACAAAGAGTTGTCTTCATTAAGTACACTTTTCAACAAGATAATGGATATTATAAATCATGTTTAAGTTGATTAAATAGATCGTTATTATTTTTTTTTATGTCATGGCAATGATTATTGAGTATAATCAGTATTAACGTTCATAAAGGAAAATATTTTTTAAGTTAATGCATTAGAGATTTACGATTTTAAATAAAGTGGCTTAAATTATTATTCTTATGATTATGACTAAGTGACACATAAATAATACTAGAGAAACATGAATCTCTATAAGACTATTTATGAGATGGTCTAGTGAGAAGATGATGCTACTATGACTTAAAAATATCATATTTACTTATAACAAATATTGTCTTGGAAAAAATTATAAATTAATTAGTTAAAATGGTAATTATTTTATAAGTGCAAGCATGAAGTATGATGACTCTATAACCATAGATCATGATACAATGATATAAAAATTAGGGGTAGTGTCATTTAGATCTTTCGCATGTATCAAGTACATGAATATTTAGTTTCATCTTAAAATTGTATTGGCATAGTCCAAATCCTAAAATTTATTCAAATCAGTACATTACTTGTACTAGATAAAATTAAATTTATGAACCTAACTCAGAGTAGTTCCCTATTTGAATAATATTTATGACCTAAGTGATTAATTAGCTATCCCAAGCTCAAATAAGATAAAGTTGACTACCCTAACCTATACTAGTTTTCCACAAATGTTGAACACTTAAGTAGGATAAGGACACCTAGGTGGTCTTATTGGGAAGGTATCTACTACTATGTAGTCTTGAATATATCATTATGGATCACATATCGATACACTCAGATTTACATTAGGATATCCCAAAGAAAATAATATTCTCCATAGAATCTTCTAGAGGTAATTACCCTAGATAAGGGTTTAATGTGCATAAACATGATAATAGGTGACACAAAAATAGGTTTTAGATTGTAAACTATTTCATTTTTCACTATGAATTCTAAAAGAAAAGATGCTTAATTTTTTTGGGGTCATTTTACCAGGTATCATACCTTGCACTAAGTTGATTCTAAATATGATAACACTTAAATGAATTTATTTATGAAATCTACCTAAGAAACTAAGTGGCAACTTCTAGAAAAAATTGTTAAGACTAGAGCTGGCAACAATCAGGTTGATAATTACTAAAGAATCGATAGATCAGTCTTAAGAGGTCGAGGCCAAGGCAAAGGTAAAAGCTGAGGTAGGGGCTATACTACCAAAAACCTGTACCAATCAAGAATAAGCCTATTCCCCATAAGGATAATAATAACAATGAAACACCAAATGATAATGTGGTTAGGAACAACCCAACTGATAAGTAAAAGAATATCTTTTATGGGATCTTATCTGCTATGAATGCCATTCAAAGCAAAATCAAAAATTAAGAGTGGAGGCTAAATAATGTTGAAGGTGATCCTCAGGAAGAACTCCCTCGATTGGGAGCTAGATAAATAGGGGATCAATCACCTCAATAAGTGCCTATAAGGATGGTAGGCCCCATCATTAGAGAACTCAAAAAACTTCCCCCACTTACTTTCTTAGGTGAGGAATCAGGGCATTCAATTGATAAATGGTTTGTCAATCTACATAAATAATTTAACCTTCATGACATTCCATTCAATATGAAAGCAAGGATTGATGTTTATTAACTAAATGGTTTTGCTACCCTATGGTGGAACCATCTATGTGCCTTAGAGGGATATCAGTTTATGACCTTCTTTTGGTCATTTTTTGAGAACCATTTCTAGAAAAGGTAATTAAGTACAAACTTCAAGGAGCCAAAAATAATAGATTTTCAATTACTCAAGCAAGAAAATATGTCTATCCTTGAATATGAAAATAATTTTTTGAATTTGATACATCATGTGGGCTACATGTATGACAAAGAGACAAAGACCACCAAGTTCAACTTAGGACTAAAATATATAATGATGTATGACATCAATATGACTAATCCTAAGATATTGACAACTACTATAGATTATGCCCACATGGCATCTGAGAATGAAAAGTCTTGGTAAAAAGTGAGACAAGACTGCAAGATGAATAGGTAGCAGTCAAAAGCTAGAAACCTGCCTCGCCCATCACTAAATTTTAAGAAATCAGACCAAAATCACAAGTTCTAAAGGAACAACAATAATTTCAATTGATTCCAAAGTCAAAATAAAAAATTTAAAACCCAAGGTGACTCAAAAAATAGGTCTTTTAATAAGGAACAACACCAAAATAGCTAACATTCACTAGCTATAGGGGCAAATACTATTCTAGTAGCTCCACAAAGGATAGTGGTATGCTGAGAATGTGGTGATAACTACTACCGCAAGGACTACCTAAAGTTAAAATTGAGATAGCCAACATACAATAGAGTATATTTTGTAATCAATAATCAAAAAACTAATTTTTAGGCCACTTCAATTGAGATTAGAGGTAATCTTACTATAAATTCCATAGTTATTATAATTGATTTAGGTGCTATGAATAATTTTATTTCACCTTTTGTAGTGAATAGATGCAATCTAAAATCTAAGCCATTGAAAGAAGGATGGGAAGTCAAGTTTGGTACCAGTAAGAGAATTCCTATCCAAGAATTCTTAGAGCCAACCAAACTTGATATGGCCGCATTCAAGATAAGGGTAAATCTATTTTTAACACCCTTAGGGTCTTATGATATTATATTAGGCATGGATTGGTTATAATAATACTGTGCAACCCTTGATTGCTCTAAAAAAAAGATGCAATGCACTGACGAGAATGACAAACTTGTTAAAATCCAAGTTCTTTAAGGGTCAAAAATACAAAAAATGCTTTCAACACTATAATTAAATAAGGTTGTTCAAAAGGGATGTAAGCTCTATGCAGTCTAACTGTAGGAACTTCCTAAGAAGGAAGAACTATTTTGTGACGATTTTCCTATGTTATGGTAATTTATGGATGTTTTCCTTGAAAAATTACCTAGTTTATCACCAAATTGAGAATTTGTCTTCTCGATTGAGATTATGCCAGGGGCTACCTTTGCATCAAAAGCTCCTTACCAGATCAATATGATAGATTTAAACTAATTGAAAGTCCAATTACAAGAACTTTTGGATAGCAGAAGCATTCGACCAAGCGTGTTGCCTTGGGGTACTCTGGTGGTCTTTTTAAGAGATAAGGATGATACTCTAAGGTTAAGCATTAATTATAACATGCTTAACAAAGTGATGATACAAAATCATTACCCATTATCTTGGATTGATGATTTGTTCGATTAGATGAAGGATACAACCATCTTTTCTAAAATTGATTTGAGATATGGTTACCATTATTTTAGGATCAAAGGGGAAGATATAATTAATACAACCTTTCAAACTTGATATGGTCACTATGAGTTTACCATTCTACCATTTGGCCTTACCAATGTACTTGTAATATTCTTAAATCAAATGATAAGTGTTTTCAAGGACTTCTTGAACAAGTTTGTACTAGTGTTCTTGGATGACATCCTCATCTACTTCAAGAATGAAGCTGAACATGATCATTATTTAAGGCTAGTTTTATAAAGATTGAGGTAGTATATGTTATATGGTAAGTTGTCTAAATGTGTTTTCTACCAATCAAAAATTCATTACTTAGGACATGATTTCCAAAAAAAAACATAATAGTGGACCCGAAAAGAATTCAAGCCATTTAAGAGTGGCATGATTTGTCTAACGTACATGAAGTACATAGTTTTATGGGTTTGGATGGCTATTATCAAAGATTTTTAGAAAATTTATCTTGCCTACCCAACCCCATTATATCTTTACAATGCAAGGGAAACAAATTTATACGGACACCTCAGTGTGAAGAAGCTTTTAGGAGGCTCAGGGAGATATTAACAACAACCCTTTTTCTTATTATACCCGATTCAAATGATCATTTTGAGGTATGAACTGACATCTCTAAAAAATAATTTGGTGACATATTGACCCAAGAGGGTAAAGTGGTGGCCTATGAATCTTGCAAGCTTAAGAAAGCTAAAAAGAACTATCCTACACACGATTTAGAGCTTGCTGCCATAGTGCATGCATTAAAATAGTTGAAGCATTTTTTGCTAGGCAAATATTTTAAGGTGAAATTTTATCATTGTAGCCTAGAACTGATTTTCTTGAAAGGTGACTTGTATGCTTGCTAGCATAGATGGTTGGAATTTATCAACAATTTTGACATGAAATCACTTATGTGAAAGTCAAGGAAAATCACATGTGTGATGCACTCAACAGGCATACATACCTTGTTGCATTATCTATTTTTCAATTAAATCATAATAATGATGTCTTACAATAGTAGCTTGCTAATAATAACTACCAAGAAGTAAGTGCCAGATTGGCTGATGAGCCTTAGACAAAAAAATTTGATGGTTTTTTTAATTGAATTAGATGGTCTTGTAACACATCAAAACATAATTTTTGTACTTGAAATGTGTAAGCTACATAATATTATACTGTAAGAACTACATACACCACCCTATTTCATGCAT
Organism: Torreya grandis; assembly: GCA_037957365.1. NCBI lineage: Eukaryota > Viridiplantae > Streptophyta > Pinopsida > Cupressales > Taxaceae > Torreya > Torreya grandis. The sequence continues at coordinate 662,481 of JARHVA010000930.1, read as the reverse complement.
CTAGAGGTAACTAAGATGATTTATGAGCTAAAAAGGCTTTATTTTTACTTAGTCTAAATAAAAATGTTATTGATTTTGTGTCCAAATGTTTAAAATGTCAGCACGAGAAAGATGAACACTACCATCCTAAGGGTTTTTATACCCACATGATATACCAAGAGACAAATGGGCAGTGGTTTCACTTGATTTTATTATAGGATTGCCAAAATCTCATAGTTGGCATAACATTATATTGGTAATAATTGACAAAACAATTAGTCACTTTATTACTAGAAATTTAATTGATGATGCTACTATTTTTACTAAATGATTTGTAAAATAAATGGTTCAATTGCATGGCATGGAAAAAGTCATTATATATGATAGAGATATGTTGTTCACATCAAGGTTCTAGTAAACATTGACCACATCCTTTGGTACTTGACTAAATTTTAGTTCTTTGTATTACCCAGAAATGGATAGACAAATTGAAAGACGGAACTAAGTAGTTGAAGACACATTGCATATGTATGTTATGGATCAACAAATCAAGTGGAAGGATTATCTCCACTTAGTTGAGTTTGCCTATAACAACACTTATCATTTTTCAATTAAAATGACTCTTTTTGAAGCTTTGTATAGGTGAAAATGTAGAACTTCACTTGGCCCTATAAAATTGGGTCATTATTGGTCCAGAATTATTGTTAAAATATGATGAAAAAATGGCCATAATATATCAAAATTTGAAGACTAATTTTGACTGGCAAAAGAGTTATGCTGATTTGAAGACAATACCTCATGAATTTTCTGTTAGAGATAATTTTTTTCTATGTGTAAAATTGTAGAAGAGTTCCATCAAGTTTGGAAAAACCTCCAAGTTGGCTCCTCACTTTGTTGGCCCATTTAACATCTTGGACAAAATCAACTCCATTGTCTACCATCTAGATTTACCTCCTCTATCAAAAATCTATAATGTGTTCCATATTGCATTAATAAGAAAATATGTACCTAATCCATCTCATGTATTAGATTGGAAAAACTTGTAAGTTTTGGAAGAGAAAAAGATACAGTTAAAACCAATGAAAATCTTACATCGTCATAATATTAAGTTAAAAAATTAAAAAATCTAATAGGTTTTAATACAATAGGACCCATTAAGTACGAAAAATGCCACTTGGGAGGATACATGGCTATTTAAACGTCATTATGCATGGTTATTTTGATTTATCACTAGGACAAGTCCTCTTTATAGGGAAGAAGTGTCATAATCTGCTTTCATATTCTGTTTATATACTATTAGACCTAGTTTTAACATACTTTTACACTATTCAACACTATTTGAAACTATTATTTTTATGTTTTTTAGATACTAAAAAAAATGCTACAACTAAAGTTTATTTTTATAAGTTATTTGGTCCTAATATTCGATTTTCTACGTAATGCTATTCACTTTTACTTTGCATATGATTATATATTACAGGTATTGTTGATGCCATTTATGGGTGTAGGTACAAGATGAAATGAGCTAGGTTAGAGATGGATTTTGGTAGTTAGGGTATAAGGAATAAAGACAACTAATATAGGTAAAATTGGGTAAAATATTGAATAAAAAAATTGCAATAGTCCATTTTATATTTTATATTTTGATCATCTTCTTGACTTATTCATCATGCATTATTTTATCTTCACTTGCTGATTTTAATGATTACGAGATTACTTAAGTTGTTTATATGTATCAATTTTAGTTGTTGTTTAATCTTGTTATCAATGTATACTTATCCTACTCTTGTCTAAGTTTAGGCATGTTGATTCGTCGCTTAGCTTATTCGATCTCATGGCTTCACGTGTTTTGGCTGAATCTGGAATTATTATTGTTATTATTTTTATCTTATTAGATTATTATTATTTGCTTGATCGAGGTGCCTTGGCATTGTTTTATAACCCCCCCTCTCTCCAATATCCCCCTCGAAGCTCCTAATAAAGGAAGCCTAGCAAGTCAAAATTATAAATAGTGTTATTATTTGACATATAAAGATTTTGCCATTATCACCATGGCTCATGGGACTTTGGCCCAAATCCAAAAAATATCATTGCAAATTTTTTTGATCCTTGGTAAAATTGGTTTTTTGAATTAATTACTTGAGTGACTTAGGAGGATATTAACTTGACCCCCAAAGCCACTTCATTTGCTGAATCGATGGGTTAGTTGGGAGAAGAAGCAAAGAGGGAGGGAGGTGTAGAGAAGGGAGGGAGAAGAGATGAAACCATAGGGGGTACAATAATAGTTGAGGAGGAGATTTGGGGGCACAAATTTCTTATTGAGGAGAGAGAATGACCTGCTAAGGCTATGACTAGATAAGGAGGGTGTGGTAAGGAAGTAGACACATAAAATTTTCTATTTTCTCCTCCATTGGATGTAAGAAGAACAAGTAAGTTTTTGCATTTTCATTTTTGTTATAGAGAATTTTCATTTCTAGATTTGAGAGCAAGTAAATATGAAAAAAGAATTACTCGCTGGTTCATAAGGAAATCGAACGACTTCCTAATGAACCTGCAAGGGTTTGTAGAGGTTTTTTTTTATAAAAATTTCCAATATTCCCTAAATGGTTGCTAAAAATATAGTTTTAGATTCTGGGGTTTATAAAAATTATTATTATTTAGTTAAATATTGCTTTAAAATTAAGACTGAGTTATTTTTTATCATTTATAGTTTTTATTTATTTCATCATATTGATGGTGACTTGGGTCAACCTGGAGCAAAATTTTAGTATTATATTCACTTTGTTGGAAATGGTGACCTGGTTCAACCCCTAGGCAAAGAATTATTCTTTTTTTAAGCCATTTTGTGGGTTATCTGCTACCTAATTTTTTGGTTATTGCCAAGTCAATTTTTGAAGGTTATTATTTTGGTAAAATTTGTGCATAAATTTTATGGGTTTTTGATGAATAAATTACTGTTGGTATTTGGAAATTTTTAGGAAATCACGCTTTAGTTGGATATATTATTTTATTAGAAAAAGTTATATGATTCATTTTTTATATCTGGGGTTAAGAATTTATTTATTTATAATCATTTGAATTGTTTGGTTTTAAATAACCTGGTTTGGAAACCTCATCACTAGTTCAAGTGACTAAATTATCCATATCTGGATAGATGGTAATAAATAAATGTAGTGTTTGATATGGTTTATTTATCATTTATTCTTTTGACTGCATCTTATTTAAATAAGGGTTTTATTGTTTTATTTATTTTAGATACTTGAAACATATGATGAAGCAATGAGGTCAATTAAATCAATAGTTGACTTCTAAAATCCTTCACATGAATACCAAGATTTACAATATTATTTATGAATGTCTATATTTGAAATTTCAATTGTTATACTACTACAAGTTAAATGGTTCATTCCCATATTATTCTTACCTACATTTTTGAAGTCCCAAAATCTGGACTCCACCTCCTAGCTGATGGTTGGGGGTGGTAAGGGATACCAATTGGGGGGCTCATAGGATGGGTCAAAATAGGATGACTTGTGTGAAGAAGATAAATACTTTTCAAACAAATGATTTATTATTATACTTGTGATTTTAATTCATTGTTGATATAGTGATGCAACATGTTTTGTAACATAACTTATTTAATATTCTGGTTGTAATCATTTGATACTGCTATAGGTTAATTTCTCTTTCATTAAATTGTATCATATGAAATTAGTTTCAATAATTTTAAATTATAGTTTCACTACTTCAATACTCTTACTCTTTAGTTTGGAAGTTTTGATTTCAAGTATAGGATTACCTCTCTTTCATTGAATTGTATGAAATAAGTTATATTGATCTAATTCTCTCATATTTATTTACTCTAGAGACTAGAAATTTTATTTCAGTTGTAGCATTATGTTTAAATTCATTATATTATGTGACTATCCACTATAAAAATGTTTAATAGGTGATGAACCTAAATGTTCTTATGGCTGAGTATAAAGGCTTAATTAAGCTTACATAATTTCTATTATATGATAAATTAACACTTAAGAGTGCATTAAATGATTGAACCGTCTATATGTTCTAATAGGATTTACTAAATAAGTAAAATCTATACTTTGCTAACAAGCATGACTATTCTGGCCTAAATTGGCATTATACTCTTTACCATGGTGCAACTTGTTATCACTTTTAATTACATGGCTACAATTAAATTATTTCATTTACTTTTGATTTTAAAAGTTTACGTACAAGTTCATTTAATTTAAAGATAATATTGAATTTAGTTCTAACTTCAAGCAATTATTCTACTTCTTGTACAAGTTATTTCACCATCATGTTTAGCTTGTATATTTTATTTAGGCATCTGATCCTTTATTTTTATAACTAATGATAAAAAATTAAAAAAATCTCTATTGCCTAAGGCAATAAGATGAGTAAATGGATTAAAAATGAGTTATTTCTTATAAATTATGTTTCAACTTAGCCTTATGCTTAAATTATTGACACTGGGAATAAAGGCAATTCAAAGTAATAGTATAACATACTTTATTACTGTAGAGTAATTTCTTACTCTACGTCGTATTTAATTTATTTTTTGATTCAAGCACTACAATTTTGGTTCCTATGCACCTTGGGCATCACGGTAGAAGTTTTGGAGCAGAGGATGGGTTCATTTTTGCCTAAGTGTCGAAATGCAATGGAGGCTGCCAAGTGTCGCCCTTCGATTGCATGGGTCTTTTTCCCCTTCTTGTTTCTTTCATCTCATTTTTGCTTAAGTATCAAGTTCAAGTAGAAAGCTTCCAAGTGTCTCCTTCTGAAACACAAAGCCAGTCAGCTGGAGTCCTCTAAGGCCCCTTTTGTAACTTTCTAGAGAATCATGGATTGTGCCACGTACCTAGTGGTAGTTAAGCGAAATGTACCACGTGCTAGAATTCGTGCATCTCAAAGAGGCACACTACAGTTTCATTATACTTTTGACAAAGAATTTCAACGAGCTAAGCAATAGAGAGAGTAGAAAGTGCCAAGTGTCAATTGTGGAGGCCCTAAACTACCTTTTTAGGAAGTAGTAGAAGTCACCACGTGTCGGCATCTGAGAGATGTGGGTCCAATGCTTTCATTCAATGCATAAGGGCATATTTTCATTTTGAGCAAGTGCTGAAGTGCAGTGGAACCTGCCAAGTGTCACTCTCTGAGTCCCTTTCTGCTCCATCCCAAGAAAAAGTGGAAGGTGCCACATACCCCTAGAATAAAAAGAAAAAAGTGCCACATACCCCCAGAAGGAGAAGCGGAAGATGCCACGTATCTTCCCAGAAGTAGTGGAGATCACCATGTGTCAATTTTTGAGAGACCACCTTCGAGCTTAATTGCTAAAAGATTGTGGTGGGTCCCAAACATTATTTCAAAGGACTATGGAGGCACCGAGTGTCAACAAGCGAAGACTACCACGTGCATCCATCCCTTCCTAAAAGTTGCCCGAGGCAAGGAATGTGGTGAGTTTTGTTTTGATAAAACTATAAAGTATCAAAGAAGCAAACTACAATAGGTGTTGAAGGTGGAGCATTCCTGAGTAGAATATAGAGAAAGTGAAAGTGGCCAAGTGTCATCCTTTGGTGCCTTCTAGATCAAAAGGGAAAATTTTCATGAATTGACTAAGTGTCCTCTTCCATTTCAACAGAATAGAGTGCCCATCTACCTATTATAGCAAAGATGGAGGGAAAACTCAGTGAGAGTTATTCAAAGTAGATATAATAGTGCACTGAGTAGATTTCTAGGGCTTGCAAGCATTGAAGATGCCATCTATCTGTCCCCTAACAATAGAGGCAAAGTAGACAATTGAGCAGCCAAGTAGGTGATGGAATAAAGAATTTTACGTGCAAAGAGAGGTACTAGATCACCATGCCATAGTCAGGACAGTTCTTGATAAGACCAGGATGCATCTGAGGCATTGAAGGCACCATCTATTTTGTCCCTTACGAGTGAAGGATGGAGAAGAATTGTGTGGGAAGTGGGTGATGTAAAGAGACATCTGAGTCTATATAGGAGGAATTGTAAATTCTATTAAAGGGGGGGAATTCTATAGTTTTAGATTTTCTAGAGTTTTTGACCAGTAATATCATTTGTTCTTGTCTCAATTTTCTTGAGTTGTAAAGTTGATGTAACTATGCATGTTTTTGTGCCTTTTATGTGGCTGAATGAATTAAGAAGATTTGAACTCCATGCCTTGGTTGGTGTTATCTGTTTCATTTGCAAAGTAGTCTATACTACAGATTTTCTGGAGTTGTGATTAGTAATATCATTTGCTTTTGTCTCATTTTCTTGAGTTGGAAGGTTTACATAAATGTACATGACTTTTGTGCCTTTTATGTGATTGGAAGATTCTATTCAGAAGATTGAACACTATGCCTTTGTTGACATTCTCTGTATCTCAGCAAAAGAATCCCCTATTGTGAGCCTCTGTTTTTGTTATTTCAATCTTTTACATTGATCATGCACTTGTCTACTCTTAAATGTAATTCAATCTTATAATAGTTTCACTGTGCTCAGGTTAGGATTAGGATTACACTTAGGCACATCACCATAGTTAACTTTCATTCTTGCATTTGCATTTTTGTTTAATCTTCTATCCCTTTTCCCCCAACAATTGACACAAAAGAAGAGACTAGCTTCTCTAAAATCTGGAGGTTATTTCAAGCTGCATTGTAACACAACTTAAAACTTCCCATTGTTGATTGATTAAGATCAAGCACAATTTTCATCATCAACAGTTTTTGGCATGCCCAGTGGAGCCAATCTTTCACAAAGGTAAAGAATTTTTGGTGTGTTCTTTGATCAATCAGCCTTTGGAGGTTTTAGCAACACCAACAATGACTCTAAGTCAAATCAATAGATCAAGCAGTCCTGGTATCATCAAGAAATCCCTTTTGGTATGTATAATTCTATTACTCATAGTTATGAGTCTTATTCTCCTTATATATATAATCAAGAACAAGCTTCTCTTGGGACCATGTCAAGTAATAAGGATGTAGATGGTTATGAGCTATACCAATCTTATGCCCAGTCTCCCCAATATGTCACATCATATGCTCAACCTAACCTTATTTTCATCTTCAAAAAAGCATTTCTGAGATTTAAAAAATATGTGTTAGAGCTTGACAGTAGAAGGGGATATGGCCAATAAATTCCTTGTCATGTCATCCATCAAGTAAGGGATGCAATAGACCTGATTAAAAGTGGGTGGGATCCCATTGAAAGGGAAAATTGGTAAGGGCTTACATATGAGATGTTAAATGTGTGTGGATTGATTGCATTTATAAAAAAGAGGCTAAGAGTTCATGAGAACCAGCCTTACCAAGTCTACCAAACTCTATATTCACCACCACAAATTCTAGATCAGACATATGCCACCCCTGTTCATGAGCAAACCTATCAAGGTCGCTTCCCCAATAATGAAGAGTCTATAATAGTAGCTAGGGAAGAGGACCCCAAACCCTCACCTTCCCTTCAAGTCCCTTCCACCCTTACTCAAGAAGCTTCTTGTTTTCCATCACAACCTTCTTCTTCATCCCTTTTCGAAGAAGAATATATTTTAAAGGAAGCAAATGAGTATGCAAAGGAGTACGCTCAATTCATGGCTAGTCAAGAGGATTCCATAAGTATGAATGAGGAAGAAATCACCATAGAGACCCCCTTTGATGAGTAAGAGGACAAGTCACAAGCTTTTATCTTAACCTCTAATGAGGAAGAGATCATTTCTGACTTTTTCCTCACTTTGCAAGAGGATATGGAGGAACATGGATACTCCCTTGACCAAGTCATTGAGACAGATGACACTATCCTATAAAAAGGCTATGAATTGGCCAAATGCAGAGAAGATAGCATTGAGACTCAGCTGAGTATGTAGAAGGAATGCCATCTTTTAGATTTATCCTTCTGAGAGGATGAAGTCATCAAGGAACATGATGATGAAATAAAGCTCGAATCAGAAGGAGATAAGCTAAAAGAGAATGGGTATCAAAAGGCACAAAGTGAACAACCAATAGCCGATGATTTCTTAATGACAAACGGCAACATGAAGAACTAGTATTCAATAAGCTTTCAAAGACAAGAAGAGTTTATGGATGTTGAATACACATTTTACTCAGACTCGCTCAAATACAAGTAGAGCTGTGTGGCTAGCACAAAGGATAGTTCATCAAGGATATACCCATTGCAATCACTGGTATGGCAACATCAGTTGGTTTATCATAAAAAAGACATTGGAAAGTTTGTTTTTGATCCTAGAGGGAAATAAGGATATTTAATTAATGTAGTTAGGTAGTTTCCCATTCCTGCATTATTTTGTTTTTTGTTTTGCTTTCCTACTTTTCTTTTAAAAATAAGTGTTTTAAACGTAGAGTCAGCGTCTTAGAAGTTTTAATTCTTTAAATTTTTCCATATTTAATGCTTCCCCAAATCTATCGATATCTCTAAGGTACCTTGCACTACATAATGTGTTCGCCTCATTGTTTCCTAAAGATTGAGTAGGATTTACTAATGGTCACCCAAAATTAATGCTATTTGGGACTTGATAGGCCCATAAATATATCTTAACAAATTTTAAATTTTAAAAACTCTCAAGCATTCCTACAAAAATATCCTGCTCATTGCGATTGATAGTGCCTAGTGAAATTTGTTTTAGCAAGTGAATTTTTATCTTGCACAAGGTTCATACTAGGTTATCATACAAGAGATATAGAGATGGCAGGAGCATCATCTTTGTAGCAAAGAACAGGGACACTTGGATACCTCAATAGATTACTAGCTAGTAAATCATATGTTGCAGCTCTTATGCAACTGCCAAGGAGCTACCCGAGAATAAAAGTCCTAGGAGTCGATCAAACTAGTGACCCATTTAAGGTAAGGGACTATGCAAATGGGATCATGGACCTGACCATACAAAGAGCTAGTAGCAAGAACCTTAGAGAAGGGGCACACCAAAGGTGTCTGTAAAGAGCCAGGGCAACGCAATATGAAACATTCAAAATGAGTATATGGACCTCACAACTGGCTCAATTCATTGTCCCAGCTGTGCACCCATGCCTAGATATAATTGAATTATGCACTGACTTGCTCCATCCACAATCTTATACCATTTAGCAAGGCCTAATCATGCTACAAGTCACCCCACAAGCTATCAAAGACATTCTTACCCTGCAATACGATGGTATCACCACCTTCCCCACCATTGATAGGATACAAAGGATGTGGGAAAATGTCAACACTCAGACCAAGTTTTTGAGGTCTGAGTTACAAATGACTGATGGTGATGCAACGGTACCCACATGCTCCCTATATTAAGAACTCAGTTCACGCCTACCAACCAAGATGCACTATCAATGATGGCCCTCATCTTTGGCATGAAGGATGACATGGTGGTATATGTTGAGAAAATTTCCATACTCTTCAGGTTAAAAATAGTTGACAAGATGCAGGAGTACCATCTTGACTTCTCAGAACACATTGCCTTCTCAATCATGGAGTAGCTAACCCAATTCAGGGCAAAAGGGATATTAAGGTATTCCTCCTTTTTGTTTCATCTAATTCTACACTAGACCCTTAACCTCTTTACCCACTACATGAATCTGAACCTATATGACCTAACTTTTGACCCCTAAAGGACCATCCCTGTGTTTGCATGGGCACATGTTTTATCAAAAACTAGTGACACGTATGACTTTTGGGAACTATTTGTCAACCCTATCCTTCATTGCCTTAGCCTTGAGCCTATCATAAATAGGTTATTCCCAAGTGTTACGAACCTCCTGGTCAGTTGCCCAGTCCCATGTGATTTCTATTTTGGGGCCCACCACACGATCATAAGGGCCCATGGATTTTGTGGAGAACCAGTGTTATTGCCAAAAGTTTTAAATCTTAGGTTGACATTCCTAGAAATCACCAGGTAGGTGTCAGTGGTTGATAATGAGTACAATTTCAAGAAGAAAAAGAGGAAAATGTACAATCTCCCATGGATGGCAGGCAATGTGAGCCTGGAAGCCAAAGAAGCTGAAACTATGCTACTGAGAAAACTAGCCTTCCTAGGATTCCTGTTGGTCAAGGACAAGTGGGTTTATGACCTAGATAAATACATAGCCTCTATAGTGAGGACAAATAGAATTGGAGCCAAGATTGTGCATGAAAGCTGCCCCTTTTGGGAAACCAAGAAAAACCTTGCTGAAGACACTCCTAGTCTCTATGTTAAGCTAACAGATTTGCCCATGCCACAGAATAGGCCATGGGAGACCTTCTATGATAAATAGAGGGATTATGATCCCAAATTTAGGATGACCTCTGGTTTGAGAAGGACACTGAGGAATAAAGGATGAGATGTAGAAAAAATTGAGGCCTATTGGAAATATAGGCAAGAAATTTCCCAAACCACCCACGCTTTTAGAGGCATAGATTTAGACAAAAGATGGGAAGAACTCTAAGATGAGTGGCATCCCTCCCCTACATCTAACCTAGAAACAAGCCAAATGCTGACACTTGGGGTAGAGCAGGAAACTAGAGTGAGACCAAGCCAGTAACTATACACTTTAGAGTAAGCTGTAGCTGCCATAGAATAACAAAGAAGTGTGGTGTCATCACCACCAAGGGTCACCCCATCATTGAGAGTGATTGAATTCCCCATTTCTCCACAAGTACCATCGTCAACTATAGAGGTGGAAGGGAAACAAACACAGCCAGAGGTGGAAATACCTAGGAAGAGAAGGAGGGTGCAGTTTCATTTGGATTTAGAGGAGGAAGAAGAACCTTCACAGTGCCCAATGTAGAGCACTGCAACTTCCCCTCAAGTAAGTATTACTTCCCCTCTTCCCTCTCACTCTCCCCCTTTCCCTGTCGACATAGTGCCTCCACCTAGCCAAATGACATCTCTCACCACTGCTGCCATTCCCATTTCACAATTCACCCCATCTTTGATGCCTTAAGCCTTAACATTACCCTATTTATCCCCTTCTACTCCCAAGAAACCTTTCCCTTAGATTTCCCATAGCCAACCACTGGCTATTCAATATGGCCTACCACAGGGATATCTTTTTGTGAGAGGACACATTGCATCCCCTTCCACCTTCTAGATGCAGGTCGATGCTGCTAGGAAGGCAAGAGAAGCCCGATTGGAGAAGAAGAGGATTAAAAAGAATAAAGCATCAACGGTCCCACATTTGAGGTCACAATTTGACCCCATCCAATAGCAACTGACGGTGACCCATTTATCACCCAACGTTGCTAAGCCGAGTGAGCAAACGTAGTTGAAAGACTACATGATGAATGCAGTGGCCATTGACATGTCCTTGTTTAGGCCTCAAGACAAAGTCAAGCTACTGACTGAATCCACTTCTATGGTCATAGAAGATTATTTGAAGAAATCAAGAAGACTGTAGAAGATGGAGGTTGATTTGGCCCAAGAAAAGGCAAACTATAATAGTTTGGCTAAATAAATAAATAGAATAGATAATGAGATAGCTAGTTTGCAAAAATAGTTGCAAGATACTATTTCCCTTCAGACTCAATGGGCAGTCCAGGCCTAAAAAAAATCATTAAAGGTAGAGCTCGCACTTGCAAAAGATGTAGGCATAGCCCTTAGGTGGGAGAATGCAACATTGCAGGGAAGAGTTGAAGGACTCCAACTACAAGTTACCCAATCATAACAAAGGTTGCTGGAGGAGCAAAAAAAGGTTGTGGCTTTTCATGCCCAATTCTAGGTAGAGTAACAGAGGATGGCACAATTGGTAATTGAGTTGGCCAATAGGCCAAGAGGTGTCAAAATGGTGCAACTAGTGAAGGATCTCTACGAGTTAGCATGGGAGAGAATCTCTTCAAAGATTGTCTAGCTCGGGCCACCTTTCACCTTCCTGCTCAACGCACAGCAACTATGTAAAAGGGTGGAAAATTCAATACAAAACACTCTAGCCATGATCTCTAGGAGAGTCATGGACTCCCATTCATTATTAGAGAAGCTCTACAACATGATGGATGCAACATTGGTAGTTATGGGGATCCCTAATAGAATGGCTGCCATAAAATGTGTCAATGAGGAGCTCAATCACAATGTTGCAGCCAATAGTTGCAAAAGCTGTCTCGATGTCATGAAAGAAGGCATCAGTGAGATGAGACACCACATTGAAGATCTAATGCAACTAGGCCTTCCTTCCCTATTTCTGGATGTAAAGATGATGCTGATGGTGGACCAAATCAAACCATTACTGCTAGCCAAATAGTGGGACCAAACAATTTTATAGAACTTACAGGATGATTCCCCAGCCTCAGAGGTTGAAACTATCCTAGTTCCTATTTCCCAGCTAGAATTTAGACTAAAAACCATGGTTTAGATCCTGCAAACCTTTTCACATAAGGATATCATTAACCTTGATTTGGCTTTCATCAAATTATAGAACAAGCAAGGGCTATCTAACCATGAGTAGTCTATCTACCAGATAGCACTGTTGAAGCTATAAATTTTGAAATTTTGATTGAGTGGGAGTCAAGTTTTTTTTGAGTAGGCTCAAAAGTCCTGGACGTCACCAATAATTATAGAATAATTTCTTACTCTACATCGTATTTAATTTATTTTTTGATTTGAGCACTATAATTTTGGTTCCTGTGCAATTTGGGCATCATGGCAAAAGTTTTAGAGCAGAGGATGGGTTCATTTTTGCCTAAGTGTCAAAATGCAGTGGAGGCTGCCAAGTGTCACCCTCCAATTGCATAGGTCTTTTTCCCCTACTTGTTTATTTCATCTCATTTTTGCCCAAGTATCAAGTTCAAGTGGAAGCTACCAAGTGTCACCTTCTAAAACACAAAGCTGGCCAGCTGGAGTCCTCTGAGGCCCCTTTTGTAACTTTTCAGAGAATTGTGGATCACACCACATACCTAGTGGTAGTTAAGTAGAATGCACCACGTGCCAGCATCTGCATCTCAGAGAGGCACCCGCATTTCATTATACTTTTGATAAAGACTTTTAATGAGCTAAGCAGTAGAGAGAGAAGAAAGTGCCAGGTGTCAGTAGCAGAGGCCCTGAACTACCTTTTTTAGGAAGCAATGGAAGTCACCACGTGTTAGCATTTGAGAGACATGGGTCTAATGTTTTCATTCAACACATAAGGGTGTCTTTTCATTTTGTGAAAGTGCTGAAGTGCAGTGGAAGCTACCAAGTGTCACTCTCTGAGTCCCTTTCTGCTCCATCCCAAGAAAAAGTGGAAGGTGCCACATACCCCTAGAATAAAAAGTGGAAGGTGGGACATACCCCCAAAAAGAGAAGTGGAAGATGCCACGTATCTTCCTAAAATCAGCAGAGATCACCATGTGTCAATTTTTGAGAGACCACCTTTGAGCCTAATTGCCAAATGAAGATTGTGGTGGGTCCCAGACATTATTTCAAAGGACTATGGAGGCACCGAGTGTCAACAAGCAAAGATTACCATGTGCATCCATCCCTTCCTAAAATTTGCCCAAGCAAGGAATGCGGTGAGTTTTGTTTTGATAAAATTGCAAAGTATCAAGGAAGCAGATTGTGACAAGTGTCAAAGGTAGAGCATTATTGAGTAGAATATAGAGAAAGCAAAAGCAGCCAAGTGTCATCCTTCGGTGCCTTCTAGATCAAAAGGGAGAATTTTTATGAATTGACTAAGTATCCTCTTCCATTTCAATAGAATAGAGTGCTCGTCTACCTATTACAGTAAAGATGGAGGGAAAACTTAGTCAGAGTTATTCTGGGTAGATAGAATAATGCACCAGGTAGATTTCTAGGGCTTGCAAGCAGTGAAGATGCTGTCTATTTGTCCCCTAACATCAGAGGCAGAGTAGACAGTTGAGCAGCCAAGAAGGTGATGAAATGAATAATTTTAGGAATGAAGAGAGGTACTAGACATGGATCACCATGCCGCAGTCAGGACAGTTCTTGATAAGACCAAGATGCATCTAAGGCATTGAAGGCACCATCTATTTTGTCCCTTGAGAGTGAAGGATGGAGAAGAATTGTGTGGGAAGTGGGTGATGTAAAGAGACATCTGAGTCTATATAGGAGGAATTTTAAATTCTATTAAAGGGGGGGAATTCTATAGTTTTAAATTTTCTAGAGTTTTTGACCAGTAATATCATTTGCTCTTGTCTCAATTTTCTTGAGTTGTAAAGTTGATGTAACTATGCATGTTTCTGTGCCTTTTATGTCGCTGAATGAATTAAGAAGATTTGAACTCTATGCCTTGGTTGGTGTTATCTGTGTCATTTGCAAAGTAGTCTATACTGTAGATTTTCTGGAGTTGTGATTAGTAATGTCATTTGATTTTGTCTCATTTTCTTGAGTTATAAGGTTTACATAGTTGTACGTGACTTGTGTGCCTCTTATGTGATTGGAATATTCTATTCAGAAGATTGAACACTATGCCTTTGTTGACATTCTTTGTATCTCAGCAAAAGAATACCCTATTGTGAGCCTCTATTTCTATTATTTCAATCTTTTACATTGATCATGCACTTGTCTACTCTTAAATGTAATTGAATCCTATAATAGTTTCACTATGCTCAGGTTAGGATTAGGATTACACTCAGGCGCATCACCATAGTTAGGTTTCATTCCTACATTTGCATTTTTGTTTAATCTTCTATCCCTTTTCCCCCAACACTTGACACAAAAGAAGAGACCAACTTCTCTAAAACCTGGAGGCTGTTTCAAGCCGCATTTTCCCACAGCTTGAAACTTCCCATTGTTGATTGATTGAGATCAAGCATAATTTTCATCATCAATAGTTACCAAAGATCTTAGAATCTTTATTTAATGAAATTAACAATGTTTCATTTTCGGCAACATAACACTTGTCTAATTTTTTAGTTATTAATGAATCTAAAGTAAGATAGTTACAAACACTATTTCTTTTCTTTGGTCACAATGACCTGATTATGTCATTACTCTCTCATTAAGTAACCTAGTTAAAATATTTATTTTACTTTATTGGCTATAGAAAGGCCATCTAAAATCTTCATTTGAATTTAATTCAACTATTGGTAATTGTTGTTCCTAATTATAGTTCATACTCATTCTATTCACAACTAGTGCCTATTAAGAATTGAGTATCAATATACATAGCATGAAATAATGATAAGGAGTTGTATTTATTAAGTATGCTTTTCAACAAGAAAATGGATATATTAAATCATGTTTAAGTTGATTAAATAGACCATTAGTATATTTTTTATGTCATGACAATGATTGTTGCATACAATCAATACTAACATTCTTAAAGGAACATGTTTCTAAAGTTAATACATTATCGATATCTAATTTTAACTAAAGTGACATAAATTATTAGTCTTATCATTATTACCAAGTGACATGTAAATAATACCAGAGAAATATGAATATCTATAAAACTATTTATGAGATGGTTTAGTGAGAACATGATGCCACTATGAGTTAAAAATATCATATATGTTTATAAACAACATTGTCTTGGAAAAAAATATAGATTAATTAGTTAAAATGATAATTATTTTATAAGTGAAGGTGTGAGGTGTGGTTATCTTGTAACCATAGATCATGGTACAATGATCTAAAAATAAAGGATAGTACCATTTAGATCCTTCACATGTATCAAGTACATGAATATATAATTGCATCTTAAAATTGCATAGGCATAGTCCAAATCTTAAAATCTATTCAAACCAGTACCATTACTTGTACTAGATAGAACAAAAGTTATGAGCATAACTTAGATTAATTACCTATTTGAATAACATTGCTAATCTAAGTGATTGACTTAGAAAACCCAAGCTTGAAGAAGATCAAGCTGACTACCCTAACCTATACTGGATTTTTATGGATGTCAAATACTTAGGTAGGATAAGGACAACTAGGTGGTCCTATTGGGAAGGTGTCAGCTACTATGTAGTTGTGGATATATCACTATAGATCACATATTGATACACCCAAAATTACATGAGGATATCTCTACAATAATAATCTTCCCTATAAAATGTTCTAGGGGTAATTATCCTAGCTAAGGGTTTCAAGTGCATAAACATAGTAATAAGTTACACAAAACCAAAATTTAGATCATAAAACATTTCATTTTCTATTGCAAACTCTGAAAGAAAGGATGTTTAATTTTTTTTTGGGGTTGTTTCAATGATGAAAACTAAACATAATAAGCACTAAATGTTAACAAATTACAACTTTAAATAAGCACCTAAAAAAGAAGCATCGAATCTAACTAATGCCAAATTGAAATAACACCAAATTGAATTAGTGCCAAATCCAATAAGTGAAAAATTCTACAAGTGCTAAATGTTATTAATGCCAAATGCTTGATGTTGGCATTGATTTTCTTATTGTCACAAAAATGAACATTTATACTTGATAACATTAATAAATAATTTTTGATTTTTTTTTCAAACTTGTCCTTCTCACTTGTCATAACTTTGAATGAAAACATATTAACTCCAAGAGAATTAACACAATTAAATATCACAAAATTGCCCAAATTTGGTTCTAGCCCATGAAAGTCAGTTATTGAATTTTCTCTATGTAGAATTTCCCCCTTTGGATTTGTTTAGGCATAAGACTCTAAATGAGTTTATAAGTCTTGTCCATTAGGATATAGAGTCAACATCCCCATACTATAATTTATTAATAATCTTTGTCCTTTATTTACCTCCAATTTCTTATTAGGATCACAATTTTAGATGTTATCCCTAAGTTCAAAAATGGTGATAACAATGCCAAAAGTACACTTTGTTAAATTGGATTGCAAGTTATGTTGGCACAAGGTGTCCAAGATGTGTGAGATGCACTCCACACGCTCCTCTAAAATCTTACTAAATATATGGATTTCATACAAGCAGATTATGATGAAGGAGTTGAGGAAGGGCTGAAGTAGATTATCTATGAAACACATGAATGTTGTTGGTGCATTCGTAAAGTAGAAAGTTATAACCAACCATTTGTATATAACTTATTGTGTCATGAATGCTATCTTATATACATTTTCAAGATGAATTGGAGCCTGTTGGTAACTTGAGTTCATGTAAATCTTACTGAATTATTTTACACCTCGAAGTTGGTATAAGTGGTCATTAATTCATGATAGTTGGTGCCAATTCTCCATAATGATTTTTTAAGTGTATGATATTCTATACAAGGGTAACCCATCCTAATTGGGTGCAAGGACTATTAGAGTCCTGGAAGGGGAAGAGTTAGGCCTAATATTACCTTGATCGAGGAGCTCTTGTATTTAGAACCAAAATTCATTTTAATTCCAAAATTATTTGTGATATTAAGGGATTTATAGAAGAGGGGATCCTAGAACTAAATTTATGTGATGTTTTACTTCATAGTGTGTTATAAGACCTTCGGGCATTGAGAAGACTCCATTATGTTGCTTTAGTAACTCGTCAAGCTGCTATTACTATGACATTGATTGTACTATGCACATTACTAATGCCTTATTTATTTCTCATACATGTGTCTCAGGACAAACCATTATAAACATAAACTCTTACATGTATAAGATAATTTTATGTAATTATTTGACATAGACTATTTTAACTTTAGTCATTGGTGATGATTCTAGGAGGTTGAAGAAGTGATATTTTTCACATATACTTTGTTGTTATGGTTTTTCTTGATTTATAATATCTCAGTCATCAAAATAAAAGCTACTTATTAAGATGTCATATAAATATAAAGGTGAAATGTCACAAGTGATACTATCATCCATAGGGTTGAATTTATACTGAAAGTAACATTATTTATAGAATTGTATACCCTTCCGTTGTTAAAACCACCCTAAAGAGTATGGATTGGAAAGCACATCAGTGAAAGGACTAAGCATTGGGATGTGCTTTGTGAAATGATCTTATTTTGAATTTCACTATTAATGATTACATGAAGAGACTAACTATTCACCCAAAACTTGGTGTGGACGATGTGTTCTAGCTCTTTAATGGTGTATATGGTAGTGGCAATCTAGTGCTTAGCAAAGTGGCATCTAGATCAGTGTCATATATTAGTACAAAACCACATGTAGACTATGCAATAAAGGATTATAAAATTCATGATTAAGAGTCATCATAGGTGTGTGAGTAATGTTGATGGCATACTTTTTTACTGAAGTTATTCTTGTCTTTGGTTAAAATAGAAGTTACAAGAGGCTTCAAGTTTTTTTGTAGCCTTCTTAATCTGTTCTCATTTATGAAAATCATTCTACTTATGTGCATGATGCCCATATGGGGAGTTATGTGTGGATTAGTTCTTATGCACAACATTGTATGAATATTTGAGATGTTAATTCTTATTTTCCTTAGCTTCAAACTTGGTAGTATTGTCATAATATTTCTCTAGAGTGTCAAAAGTAAAAAACTCTATCTTTTTAGGAATATAAGGTGAAGTTTGTTGATGTAATTCAACACCTTTTATTACTCAATCAAGTTCTCATGCATGCTTGTGATATAGTCATGAAAATCATTTGTGTAGTCTTCTACTAACTACTCAAAAGCGATAGAGAGGATAATAATCCTACTTAAATGCATAAAATAAAGTCTTCCAAGAATTGATTGGAATGTATTATTTCATGTATTACATGATGAAAGTATCCTAGTAGTGAATGACCTTAATTCACATCTTTAACATGGTAAAGGTGGTTTTCTCAAATTAGTGAATCAAGTTAATGAGAAGTATGATTTGAGCTATAAAATCTTGGCATCAAATGTTATGACATTGATTTTTCATTCGAATGTGGGAATGTCAAGATTGAATTATACTTTAACTATGGTCCTCTACAAAAACTAATGTTTAGCATGTTGTGAGAGAGCGTTTGAAGGCATTGGGTTGAGCTACATCCTCAAATCATAAAATTGGATAAAGATCTTAGTGTTTTATGCATCCAAAGCATCTACTATGAGCTTTAGATGTCTAAGGCTGACTCAAGTTGCTTATGTTTATTAGCAAGCTTATTTTTTCTATTATGTTATTTTGAGTAAGATGAAATAGATTCGACTAGTAATCCTTCCTTCTCTCATTGTGTTTGTGTCTATAAAATATAAAAGAGATATGCGATGACACCAATGATCAATGCCACGAGGCCCAAGACCTTGTGCATGGGAATTTTTTTAACTTAGATATAAGATAGGAGGTTATGAAGAATGTGCACTATGTTATATTTTAGAAAGTAAAGAAACACACATTCAATTAAGTGGAAATAAGATACTTTCAAGAAAATAAACTTCTATTCAATGGGAAAGAATATGAGAAAATTATAGATATGAATAATGCTATAAAAAGCCATGAATTTAATATAAAGGGGAAACACTTCATTTGATTTTACTAAAATGAAGGTTTGAACAACGTGAATATGGTAAAAGTTAGATATTTAAGGCATGCTATCTATCACTATGATTGTATGTATAATCAACCTCAAGCCAGATGCATATGTTACACACACACACACACACACACACACACACACACACACACACACACACACACACACAGACACACACAGACACACACACACACACACACACACACACACACACACACACACACACACACACACACACACACACACACACACACACACACACACACAATACAAGAAGGCACTTAAAACTATTGATGGTTACAAAGATAATGATTACAATTCATTTTATATATTTAATTTACAAGATTTGAACTATTCTAAGTGCATGGTGGTTGATCTACTTAGTTAGATAGGTACTTTGAAGGATTTTGACCTACATGTCACACAATTGAGAAGTTCGATATGGCAAACCACATGGATGCAGTGTGATAATATCCATTAGGGATGTACAAGATGTACCATGGGTTCTACTAGGAAAAATATGCT
Source organism: Torreya grandis (assembly GCA_037957365.1). Taxonomy (NCBI): domain Eukaryota; kingdom Viridiplantae; phylum Streptophyta; class Pinopsida; order Cupressales; family Taxaceae; genus Torreya; species Torreya grandis. The sequence goes on along the minus strand of JARHVA010000930.1, from coordinate 642,640 downwards.
CTAAGTAGAAGTGAAGTGTTATGCATAAATACACTGATACATAAGTGTTTTACTAGGTACAAGAGGATCTATGCATAAGTGTCATGAGACTTGTGTGCATGCACAAGGAATGTCATGTGAAGTACTCAAAAATAATTTTTGCACAAGATGTGTAGGTTCCTAAAGGAGAAGTTTATCAAATTTCATGATTACACATGAAACACCAATATCAAATTTCAAAAATCCTCAACATTGCCTGTAGACACATCCTAATGTCACCCATTAAGACATACAAACATTAGATAGTAAATACACCCAATAACATGTCATAATTAATATTAAAGTCACATACAAAGTCATCGTAATGTTTCTTAACAATTTTTTGTGTTTGAAAAAATCCCTAATGTCACCTTCTAAAGACACATCCCTCATGCGACTTTAAATCTTACTTAGGTACTAATTTTGTCAAAAAAACTTCTATGTGACTTTAAGGTGATTTAAAGTTGACTTATGGATGTATTTAAATGGAATAAATATTGTAGTGTGTATGTGTATTCATATATCAATATGCTCTCAAATATCACTATTTATAAGAGATGTGAGGTTTGCAAAAGTTATTTTTGGCTCACTTAAAAGTCCTACAAACATGAGAAATCAATCTAAAAGGCCCCAAAACCTACAAAATGACCATTGGTTTTCTAAAAATAGATTTTGAGTGTAAAATTTACACCCAAAGAACCTTATGTTCAATACTAAAATTTTGAAAACCAAGTACTGGTCATATTGGATTTTGAAAAACTATCTTCTAAATGGTAACTCCTAAAACTTTAGAATCAATTTCAAAAGACCTAGAGTGGCTCTAATGTTTATTTTAATGAATACACAAAACTTGAAAACATATCAAACTCTATCATATGAAATTCAAATGGAATACACCATTAGAATTACATAGTGCACAAAACATTTACAATCAATATGGAATACACCCTTTTAAAATGAAGTGCATTCTTTGCACTCCATAGGGCATAGAACCTTTGTAAAGGATGTGCACCTTTTCTTTCAATTTTTTTGTTTTTTGTTTTATTTTTGTCCAATACAAAATCATAAAGGGCATGCACCCTTTGAATTACATAGGGTGCACACAAATTAGGATTGGTAATCCAAGCTAATTAAAATTTTGGCTTGGGAGCATCATTTAAAGGGCCTGCACTCTTTTTTGAGTAGTGCTCACCCTATTTTAGTCATCGATTATTTTTTCAAGAATGCCCCATTTTTGTCCCCCAAATTTGTGCATCCACCCTTTAATCATATTCATATTTTATTTCATACCAAACTTCCATATTAGTATTGTAATCATTGATGTAGTCTTTGTATTTAAATAAAGACAATTTATTATATTTTCTTTGCTCTTTAATATATCCTTTATTATCAGGCTCTTACATATTAGTTTTAACTATAGAAGAACTAGATATCACTTCTTAAGTATTAATTAGAGAAATGGTTTCCAATTTATTTCATTGCTTTGAATGTGTTATTTATATTTAAATAGTAATAATATTTCCTTGTTTCTCAAATTTAATGTAACCATGGTTTTTATCAAGTGTTTCAGCCATTGACCCAATTCATGATCCTCCCAGTATGACATTATATGGAGCCAAATTAGGGATAATGTGAAATATAATAGAACATAATTTAAGATTAAAATTTACATGAAACATAATGGATATGAGGTATGCTTTGGATGAATTAGTCTTATCCAAGTGTTCAATGGTCTATGGAAGAGATTGGAGAAGTGTTGTGCTACATACACAATTAACAATTATGAAATTATTATGTTGTTTGACATCAATGTGAGGGTTGATATTCAAATTCTAAGGAAGTGGAGAATATTTTGTAGTTTCCTCTTTGGATACCATACTTGTAACATTAGTATTCTTAGGTACATATTAGTTTTGAAATTTCTTATTAGGCATTGATTTATTATTCAAAATTTATTTAGGTGACTCTTGCTTAGCCAAGTCTTCTTGATGTAACTGTTCTAGTGATAAATTTTATTTATTATTATTATTTATGTATCTCAATGTTGTATGATGGAACCACAATTTTAATATGTTATTCAACCATGGAAGATGTACTTAAATCTAGTGGTGATGTAAGGTCACCATTATTAGTAATATTTTTTATTTTACTTTTAAAACCTTGACATTGATTTGTATGATGTTCATAAATTCTATGATAAGCACATTAGTATTTGGATCTCTTTAGAGGAAGTAGGGGAGGTAATGTGATCAAACTAGTCTAAATTTGAAGAGCTTCACTTGGAGACTTGTTAAGCTTATGAAAAATTATTGATTCATTAGTCATAGATGCATCTTATTTCTTAACCCAAAATTGAGATTAAACCTTTTTCGGCACATAGGATTTGAATGGAAAACTAAATATGTGATTTACATGAGTCTTTTTTGGATGTATTACATATGAAATATTATCTTCCATTGATGTTACCTTACACACAAATTTTTGATTTTATTTTGTAGTTACTCAATGGATTGGATTATAATAATCATATGGTGGGTAAGGATAGTGACACTAAGTAAATTAATTTTATTATTAAGTCTTGTCATGAACTAGACACATTATTTGTCATATTTTGAAAAGATTTAACTTTAGCATTCATCCTACCTCTTGGGATTGTGATAACATGGACCTCTTGGGAAGGGTGATGGTTATCATGACCTTGAGGAGGAATGAAAGGAGGCACCAAAGAAGACATTTATAAAACTAAAAATGAAACCTTAATATAAATTTTAAATCCATGGAATAAGGAAATAAACCCTAAGGGAAACCTAGGATTTTCCACACTCGAGGGAATGAAGGGTTCACTAACATGTTTTTATCTTATTTTTGATTTAGTATTCTAAACAAGTTAATTTTTTTTAATATTTAGATTGTATAATATGTTCCTATAACACATAGACCTGAATGTAATCAATAGATTAAAATTTATTCATTATAATTGCTATAAATATAAATATACAAAAGGATAGGGTACTTAGCTTGTTTTGGGTATGTGCATGTCTACGAATATGTACAAGCCTAAAATATGATTTGTAGGGGATTTGTGTTGACTTAGATCATAAAATAGACTATGAAATTCAATAGGAGACCTTCAATATTACTTGGACACCTATAATACTTACCTATGTTTTTGATTTACTAGATTCATCTAATAACCCTGCATTGATTCCTGATAATTTGGATTGCTACATTTGTGTTTACAAGTAGCTCATTTATATTCAAATAACTTAAAATTTATGTTAATGAATCTATTTTATTTTTAATTACCTCAAAACCATAGCTTTTAATCTTGAGACCAATGTGACCTATAAAAATGGGTTAGTGAGTTGGGTTGAACTAACCCAAACCACCCTTACTAAGAGGATGAACACTGTCTACATTCCAATACTTTGAAGAGGGATCAAAATGTTAGAGAGTCAAAGAGATGAAATAATAATTTAATACATGTAGAGATGAATAGACATAGTGAAATAAATACATAGAATAAATATTGACTCTCATATTGTTTAATCATTTGGGCATATTAGATATATATAGGAAATGTATTTCCTATAAAGGTGGAGATTCATATCTCCAAAACTAACTCACCATATCCTTATGATTATTCAATCTCATAAATAACCTATATTCATAATATTATTGTAGCTCTAAACAATATTACAATAACCAAATATAAAACTAATTATTTACCAAAGTAAATACCAAATGTAAATACTAATCCTCAACATTCCCCCTCTTAGTGTTTATATGGGGAAAATGTATATCTTCAAGAATTAGATCAGACAAAATCATATTTCAATACATATTTTTAGGTCTATGTACTACTATCTAAATTTTAATGTCTATGACCACTACTATGTGAAGGAATGTATCCCACATTTACTCCATATGACCGCAACAGTCATGCCATTGGTTGATCATCTCCATCTATAAGTAAGGTAGTTAGAGGATCTTTAGAGTTAGAGGATTACTGTAGTTAGCTGCCCTCCTATACAACTATTTGACACATTCCATTATATCTACACTCTCCCTTTTCTCCAATCCAATATAAGAATGAAAACACACAAAATACTTAAAAAATAAAATATCATGAGGAATAAATATTTATTATCATCTTATGTAGGCTCTGTTAATGTTTGTTTCCACCCAAACAAAAATAACATAGACAATTTTCACTACTATTGAAAAACTATCCTTAGCACTAGCTAATTAAATGCAAAACACAACACATTGAAACAATAAAAAATCACACCAAACGTGTGAACAAGAACTCTCTTTTATTCTTATTCAAACATACACACAAAAGTCACCGAATAATTTAGGGGCCCCATCGTTGGTGACTGATGAGAGGCTTTGGAACCTCCAGCCTCTATTTCCTCCTTCTTCTAGTAGGTTGTTGCTTATTTAGTCAATGATGTCATGAAGAGAATTAATCCCCCCACACTCTTGACATAATTTTTACAAAACAAACATCGGTTACATTGATAATGTATCCATGTATAATTAAAATAATATTTTTTTAATTTTTCGACACTTTTGATGACTGAGACTTCTTGACACAAAATCATAATGATTGACATACTTACATAAATACAACTTTGAATTGGAATAAGATAATGAATAAATTTAAATGACTCAATTAAAAAGACTTTTATATGACATACAAAACTATAATTATAAAAAAACTAAGACTCTATTTTTGACATTATTGACATACTTGATCACAATGACACTTTTATGTTTTTTATTTTTGATAATATTGATAACTCAAATATTTTTTAAAAAAGTAATAAGAGAAAATTACTTTTCAAACAACAACATGAATCTTTTAGATTTTTTTTTACATATATAAAAAACTACAAAACAAGACCTTTGGCTTTATAAATGACAATCTTAAATGACCCTATTTTTGAGTATTAGACTCTTGTCTAGACTCATAAAAAAACACCATCAAAAGAACACTAAAAAAAATATAAAAAAAAGTCTTTTATAAAACTAAACGTAAATACATCACTAAAATACTTAACTATTAAATACTCTCCAATACTAAAACATATAATTATGAAAGATTGGAGAAACAATTTTGACTTGTCAAAGAAAATATTTTTGTGTATGGCATACAGGTGGGAAAAATATATTGGACCAGTGACATAAGTGTACGATGGTTGAATAAATGTTAGAGCACATAGAAATCAATGTGAGAAGTGAATATATCTTGTAGTGTATATGAATGACACACATAACCTAGATCAATGCCGATATATGGGAGTGAAAAAAAATTAATAGATCTAGATCTGTTAGATATAGATCTAAATTTGTTAGGTACATGCAAAGTAAAAGAATAATCAAGACATCACCAAAATATTGAGATTTTAATCTTTTGATGCCGTTCAAAACACTTCAACATGTAAAATCATGGGAGGAAGCTATTTTAGTGTTGTAAATTTAGAATCTTAACTAGTTGATGCGTAGAAAGACACTGAATGGATATGTATAAGAATGAATTACCTGAAGCTTTTACTCAACGTATTGCCAAAGAAACTTACACACTATTCTCTTATATCTACTCCTTTGAAATTGAAATATCAAAGTTGAATTGAAAAAGTATGGCGACCACCAGGTCTACGTAACTTAATACTAGCAAGTCGAGCAAACTGGAGACATATCAAAAAATTTAAACCCACATAATAATATCAAATTCCTCATAAAATATTTTAGCCATGAACCAATGCAACATATAGACACAGGGCTGCCCTTATCAATCTATTATTTTTGCATTGAATTGCAACTTGCTCTAATACCACTGTTAGATAATCAAAAAGCTGAAATAATAATTTAATACATGTAGAGCCAAATAGACACAGAGAAATAAAATATACATAGAATAATTATTCACTCTCATACTATTTAATCTTTTAGGCATATTACATATATATAGGAAACGTCTTTCCTATAAAGGTGGAGATTCATATATCCACAACTAAATCACCATATCCCTATGATTATTCAATCTAAAAAATAAGCTATATTAGTAATATTTTTGTAACTCCCAATAATATTACAATGACCAAATATAAAACTAATTATTTACCAAAATAAATACCAAATGTAAAGACTAATTCTTAACATAAAATGCACATAGTTTTCCCACATAAGTGTATTGTGTGATGAGTAGTGTTATGATATATTTTATGTAATTTTAATAGTGTATTTAAACACTTGAAAACCTATTATTTTGACCTTAGAATGATATTCAATCTTGGCTAGTGTTTGCTCCTTTAACACATATTCAGATTTGGAAGCTTTATTGTAATGTACATATTTATTTTTGAGTGTGAAATAATGCAATGCTTCGTATATTATAGGTAGATGTCCCATATAAATAGGATTTGATATGCATATATAAGATACTCTTTGGGAAAATTCCATCTAAACTGACATATAAAACATACAGGCCGATCGAAAGGAAAAAGCTAAATTTTGGAAAATAGTCATTAAAAAGGGCATGGATGTGTTTGGCCAAGGTAGATGAATCTTATAACTAGAAAAACTATTTGACTATGACTAGAGGTGTCTAGGAAATAGGAAACATTGATATGATATTAAGGGATAGTATAAGTAGGATAATAAGCTATTTAGGTAGATACTAAAGAAATGTTATGTGTTATACTAATAATTTTTGAAGGTCAAGCTAATAGGTAAGTGAATGGTCAAGAGAGAATGTGGAAAAGAGTCATGTATATATACATAGTTCATTTATGTGAAGGATTGGTAAAAAATGCACATTTTCAAGTGTCTAATACTAAATTTGAGTATTTACAATATCTAAACTCTCATATGAGATCCATCCTCTCTAGTATGCTTAATGTTTTTTTGGGGGTTTTTTCTTACCATTAAGTGCACATTATCCATGAAGACTTTTACTTAGCCATGTGAGGCTTTGGAGTTAAATTTGAGCACTTAAGTAGTTGAAAACATAGAAACAAGGTTTAACCCCTTTATAGAGGTGATAATTACCACAATAGCCTTGAATATCTAAAAATTGACTACTAATAATGCACATAATACTCAAAATGGATTGTGGTGTTCTAAATGTAAAGTTTAGGGTCATAAAAATAATATTTTTCCAAGGCACGATGTTAAGAGTGATACTCAAATCATGTGATATTTTCCATGAGGAATATGATGTGTATTCTTACCCATTATTGTAGAGGTAAAATGATGCAGAGGTTTCAAAAAATATCACTCTCTGTTTGTGTCAAGATACTCTCTCTATGCAAAGGTTTAAATCATTTCTTTAGCAATGCTTCACTAGCTTATTGTTACAATATGCTTTCAATGGTTCTAGGGTTATTATCATTTTAAACATGCTATTTAAAGTCTCAATAGATATTTCTATCCATGATATACACTTGTCAACAACATATATCCACTTCATACTCAACTCAGAAACATAATCCTACTAGCCTTTTCAAACATTTTTCTTGATTATATGGTTAAGTACTCATAAGTTACTAATAGACTTGCATTCAATATTTTTACTTTCAATGTTTATTCAGGCTTCTATATGCCCTAAGGTGGCATTATATAATCTCCTTCCACCCACTGTATCTTCCATATTTCATTAACACATATTCTAATGAATTATATCTGGTATATGGTTAGAAAATACACTTACATATGCTTGGGTTCCTTTAAAAATATACATAATGAAATCCAACTTTGTAAATTTCCTTTATTTCTATGGGTCTGTGACAATCTTGATCTTAATATATGAATTATGAAATGAAATAAAAACTTCATAATAACAATAAATATCCCTTCTATTGCCTCATACATATAGTCAACCTTTCACTTAGGGTTTGAATACTTTGTCCAGATAAATGGAATTCTCTTAATTACCTTAGGATCATTATATCAAATAGTTACCCATCTTTTCTACTGCACTCAAATACATAATATAGGATTTGCACTTGCTTTCATAAACAAATCTTTTTTTAAATAACATAATAGTTATTTTCAAACATCAAATTAGGATGGTTGACACACATACTCATTTGAATTCAAAACAACCTCAAAATATTACTTGCACAAGTAACTCATGACATTTTTTTGATCCATTATAACACATAATACCAACTGGGTATGCTAGCTACTCCTTATAACTCAGAACTGTCTATCCATTATAATCATACATTCCTCCTTAATATTTTATGTTTAATAGGAAAATTATTACCAATTACACATGATACAATATCATGTACACATTCTTTGAACCCTATTTATGAATCAATTTAAAAATACAGAATACAAGGACCAAAAAAAGACTGCAATTTATTTCCTCATACAACTACATGAAATCAAACTTGAAATAAGGTAAAGATCCTTAGGAATGAAATATAATTAACTCATGAAATTCATCTTTTATCATCAAAACTTTATTCTATATCTCTTTCCATCATTAAATACTCTAGTACAATCAGCTATCATAGCACATATACAGGAAAATATAGGAAATCATTACTTTCTTATCTGCAAAGAAACAAACTTTTTTTTAATTCTCTTCTTTTGGGGTTTATTACATTTATTATTTTAATCCAAATACCATTATAATTATCATACTTTTAATGACTTGACTTGCTTTACATTATAAACCATTATTTATTTAAAAAAAAAGACTCATAACTAACTTTTGGAACTTCCTCAAGTAGTTGAGGAAAGTTCTTAACTAACTAAACTCTCTAACAACACTAATTAAATTTAAGACCCCTAATGACCAAATTGACTCCTAGACATGAAATTAGACTATTATATATAAAGGGCAATGATGCCCCTACATCACAAAAGCATGGAAAATTATCATTATGATGTAAAATATGTGAATTATTTACCAACAACATATGATAATTTTTATGCAATTGATGAAATATATTAAGAATGAAGATGGGGGACATGACAACTGATTGCAATGCCTAAAAATGAAGAATAAGGTAGGTATGGTGGTGGGCACTCCTATAGAGAAAGAGGTGGTAGAGGATGAAATGGTTAGTTTCCCATACACACTTTCTATAAATGCAACTCATTAGAGCATTACTAGAGGGATTTTACTAAGTTACTAACTTGTGGATATTATCATGGGGATGATAACATTAAGTAATGCCTTGATGTTTATACAAAGATCACTCAAAAATAAAAAATAAAAAAGGGTCTATGGACGATCCAAAAAACATGACCAGGAGATCAATAGATACCTAAGGAGGGTGGGTACACATTAAACCAATGCCCAAAGGTTAATATCATAATGTGTAGTGGTGTCACAACCCATCCACATACAATAAAAGCATAAAATGATAAGCCTGTTACACACAACCCTCCTTGGCAATCAATTATCCTAATGTCCTTAACAAAAATTTAATATTGCAAGAGGCTATGGCTTTAATATAAAACCTATAAGGCAAATTTCAACATGTGGGGGATATGAAGGCTAGGGCAAGGGAATAACTCTATAAGAAATTTAGTGTGAAAAAAATTGATAACATTTTTGAGATATTTACTCTATTGCGCTCATAAAGCATTTTTACACTTTTCAAGAGTTGGTTAAAGTAGAACATTACAAGCACCATAAAATAATAGCTACCAAGTGGATCAAAGTTTGTTAAGTGATGCTACTATTGATGGGTTGGTTATATGTGACATTTTAATTAATAATAAGGCAAAGGTGAAAATTCTCACAAAGGAAGAAAGATGAAATATGGGGAACACCATATTGAATCCTTATCCTTATGTCCTATTTATTGAAAAAATACCCACACACAACCTTTTTGGATTTTTAAGAATCTCTCTATTGACATTATGGGGTGAAATTTAATGCTGATTTTGAAGTGATTAAGTTGGATGAAGTGGATAATTATATTTACTTGTTTGGTAGACCTTGGTGTTATACCAATGATTCCTATATGCATTTTAAGAAGTGATACCTGAGATTTAGGAATGGAGAGTACTGCATGGTCATACCTATGGATAACGATCATGTTCTTACATATGCTAAAAGTATAGACATGGATGAGGAGGTTAACCACATATAAAACATTATTGCACAAGAGGTGTAACATTCTAACCCTTATGATGATGGAATCCTTAGTTGGGAATGTGAAAATTATATCTCTGACACCAAAATTTCCACTTACTATCATTGGATATGAGAGTATTATCAGGTGATTGAGCATAAATTCAAAAAGGTGAATAAAAAACCTATGTAGTTTTTTACATGTGAAGGTTTGAGGAACACAAATTCTAAAGGTATTCATATCTCAAGCATGAAATTTTGGGTACCATGAGGCACGCCAAATATGAAAATGGTGTTCTAAGTTAGCAAGGGGAATATTTACATGCTTCCTCACTATGATGGTTTGGAAAACACTTTCTATGTGAATGATTTAGAGGGGTTTTTACCCAAGGAGAAGGAACATTTACTTGCTTTGGTCTGTATCTTATTGATTACAACTAGGTGTTGGTGGGAAAATAATATAACTCCAATACCTACATGGGTTGTTGTAAATGATGCAATCTACACTTATTTCGATGACAACAACATTAAGTATGGGTGACTTAGTTATAGATAAATAAAATACACAATTGTGAAGAAATATGGATAAAAAATAACATTATATTCCCATGAAGATATGAGTTCATGCTTTTTATGGTACCTTGAAGACGTGGGCACATATATGGTACATCATTAGTGAGATGTTAATAGATGTGGTTTATTGGGAATGGTTGAAGGTAGATTTTATCCACATATTTTCTTTTTCCTCATCCAAACCTAATCTCCCTAAGCCCTTAAAATGGATGTGTAGAGATATCATGGAGGAGCATGTGAAAAATATGCACAGTGAGAAAGGTCTCACACTACCACAAATATCTAGGGAATATAGTGAAGATAGTGACTCAAGTGAGGTGGATGATGATGTGTTGTTAGATTATAATTAGAGGTTGAAAGATAATAAGGAAAAATTTATTCTCAAATTAGAGGAAAATAAACCTAAGGATAATTTAAACTACTTGAATGTAGAAACCCATTTTTTTAGAATGAAAGGTGGTAGGCATATAAGGAAACACAAATAATTATTTCAATGGACCCCATAACACTAAGAAAGTTAATATAGATACTGCAGATGAGATAAAGATTACTACTATTATGGGCCATTAGTTAGATTCAAAGTTAGCCTAGATAGTTGATTATTATGTGATTTTCAAGATATATTCCCATGCAAATATAAAGAGATGAAAGATGTCCACCCTTCTTTGGGTAAAATGAAAATCAAACTCAAAGAAGGAAAAAGACTCCTAAAAAAGAGGTCATACCATATGAATCCAAATATCCATGCTAAATTTAAAGAGTAGATTGAAAATATGCTTGCTGTTGGGGTCATCTATCCCATTGATGAATCAAAACAATTAAAACCAATGGTGATTAGTCTGAAAAAGGACCAACACGTTCATATTTGTGTGGATTTCTACTTTATCAATTCTACCTATGTTATAGAGCCATCTATAACCCCATTTACAGAAGAGATCCTAGAAGGAGTTGTGGCGTTCAAGATTTATACGTTTAGTAATGTTATTTTTGGGTATAATCGAATCTAGATAAAAGATGAAAATAATACCAAGACAAATTTCAAAATTTAATGGGGACCTTTTGCATATAATGTGATTCAATTTGGGTTAAATAATGTTTCAACAATGTTTCACGTATTATGGTCATGACATTTAAAGACTCCATCCACTAGTTTTTGAAAGTCTTTCTAGATGATTGAACTATATATTTCTTGGTGAAAGACCATCCCATAAACCTCAAGCTAATATTTGAGTGATGTTAACAAATTCAAATCTTTATCAACATGAAGTGACACATATTCACCACACCCTTTGTGATACTACTTGGCCATGTCATATGTAAGGAATGAATGCTTATGGATCCCATGAAATTGATTTTATATTACAAATTGAGGTGCTTAGAAAACAATAGGATGTGAACACTTTCTTAGGCCACATGGGGCATTATCTCAAGTTTATTAAGTCCTATGAAAATATTTTAGGGCCTCTAAAATAAATTTAGAAAAAGGATGGTACTTTCATCTATATGGATAAGTAACAAGAGCCATTTGATATGTTGAAGGATAAGCTCACTAGTGTGCCAATGTTACATTTATATAACTATAAGACTCTATTCAATGTTCACATTGATACATCTAGGTCATCAATTGGTGTTATCCTATCACAAATATGAGATACAAAATTTGATCATCCAATCTACTTCACCATTAGGAAGCTATCACTAACAAATCATAATTATAATACCACTAAGGGCAAAACACTAGTCATGGTTTATGCACTTTATAAAATTTGACACTAATGATACACCACCCATTCATGTTCTTCACAAATCATGAGGTGTTTAATTACTTTGTCAAATAACTCTTATTGCATGAAAAAATTTCTATGTGGCAGAGTTATTTCAAAAGTTTCAATTTTTAGTGGTTATTATGCTAGGAAATAAAAATGATGGACTAGACCACTTATGAGAAATTACATTAATATAATAGGTTCAAAATATTAAGGATGGAATGTTTGAATCCAAAATATATAAGGTTTAAGGAGTACCAAAAGTTTTATCTAAGATTATAACATTCCTCATTTTGAGCACTACCCCAGGTGATTGGAAAACCCAGAATAAAAAGAAACTATTAATCTGTGCTATCATGCAACAAATCATTGGTACCAAACTTTAAAAAATTGGGCATGATTTGGTATCATGCCATTGTGTTTTAGAGTATAATTTTGTAAATTATTTTAATGAAGGGCATAAAGGAGTTTTTGATGGTCACTATGTAGGTGAAGAAATTATGCATAAGATTTTATTTTTTAGCCTTTAGTGGTCAACACTCTACATAGATGCCAAATAATTCATGCATAAATAGGACATATGTCAATGGATTTGAATTACTAATATGTAGGATGAAATTTCATTGATCCTAATCAAAGCTCAGGATCCATTTTAGAAGTGGTCCATCAACTTCATCAAACCCATTTATCCTACCACATGAAGGACTTATGCATGATATATCATAATGGTTATAAATTACCTTAGGTGGATAGAATAATCTCCAAAAATGAATTTCACTACTACCGAAGCACTAAATTTTTTATGGGAACATATTATAAGTAGGTACAAGTTCCCCTTGAGCCTTACTAGTAATCATGGTGCACACTTACTAAATGAGATGTCACAAATTTTATTAGCCAAGTTCATGAAGGAAAATCATAAGATTAACCATACAATCGTCAAGCTAATGGGAAAATAGAAGCTTTCAACAAGATTATTAGAATAACCCTAACTATGATATGTGATTTAAGATACACAAATTGGGATTATTGGCTCATTAATATCCTTTGAGCTTATAGGAAAACTTTAAAAATGAATGAACATGCCCATTCCATTCTAGTTAGCTTTTGGTAAAGAAATTTACCAATGGAGTTTTTAGTACATTCCCTATGCATTGAATTCACATGGTGACTAGATGATAAGGAGTTGCTAAATTCATAGTTGGAAGATCCCACAAATATTTACAAAACATACAACCTTGATAAGTATAGTTGTTGAGTTGAAAATTCAAGGCAAAAAATATGGCACGATAAGCACATGTATGTAGTTTTTTGTGGAAAGATGCACATGTGATATTGTATGATTCAAGATATATGAAACATCTAGGCAAGATTCATATCTATTGAATATGACCTTATATTATTCACAATGTTCTAGAAATGGGCACATAAAAATTGTGCACTTTAGATGGAAAATTCATACTTGTGCATTTCAACTGGAGTAGGCTCAAGCATTTTAATTTGTAATATCTAAGGAGATACTCAAATAAGGTGTTTTCCAATATGTAACACCCAAACATATTTATTTCTTTCTAGTTTTTTGATGCAATTTTTCTTTCTAAAAATAAGCACCAAATTTTGGTTGTGTCAGTAGATTAGATATAAAGAGGGCATCCCCATAATTCTAATCATGTGATTCAAGTGAAGATGTTTCTTTGATATCATTATGCAAGACATGTAAGTAGTTCTAGGGATATTGTCATGATGATTTTTATATGAAAGTTTTTAGTTTATTTCTTGTGCTAATAGGAGCTATGGTTTTCTCAAGTATTATGTACTTCCAATTTTATATGCACATGTAGCATAGGTCCATTTTTCCATCATCATCTACCATATTTTTATATGGAGGATTATTTATAAATTTTCAAAGATAGTGTTCATGTGCATTCACGTGAATGGATTAAAAAATAAATAAGACCTCTAGAAAAACACATGGGTGTACAAATAAAAAAGAAAGTTGTAAATAAATTGATGTGTTGAAGGGCCATGCTCATAATTAGTACAAGGTAGGGTGAAAAAAGAGGCTCACATTGTCAAGTGATAGTTTATGGGTGTGTGCACATAAATAACCAAGTCTATAAATATGCAATATGTATGGGGCATAGGGGCATAAAGAAATGGATTACGTGTTATGACCAAGAAAATGAGAAGGAAGAAAAGGCATAGGTTGTACTTAAATGAAGTAGTGCAATCATGACACCATTATGAGATAATAAAAGTTTACAAAAATATCAATGAAGATGAATAAATGGAATGACATTTGCCATTAGGTAAATTAACATCAACAAGAGGTATAAATTGACCCATATAAATCATTTTATCCACTTGGAATTTTTGAGAATATTGAATGAGTTGAGCACATAGTACACAAAACCTTAGGGAACATAAAATTATAGGTCTTAAACAAATTCAAGGCAAACATTTGATATAAAGGATAAGTCTAGTTTAATTACTAATGTAGTTAGATCTAGGGGACTAAAGGATTGTCTATTTGGAAAGGAAAAGGTTTATAGAGGATATATTTTCCATTAGAGCTTGCATAAGCTTAAGATATAAAGAAAATTATTAGGGTAAAAAAGGATCGAATGACTAGGGGTTTTCATGAGGGGATAAAGACCCAAAATGTTTTCAGAGTGGAAATTAATTATAACTTTATCTACCAATAAAAAATAGCATGTGAATTTATAAACACAAAGTAGGTGACTTAGTCATCATAGAGGAGGTAATGATATAATAATTACAAGGAAAGAGTGTAGAGGAGGTACTATAAGAGATAGCAAAAATGCAGTTCTATGACTCATGTTTGCATGGTGAGGAACATTCTTCTAAGGTATGAATATGCAAGGTTGAAGACAACCACTAGATGTCAAAAAATGAGTTGGATTTAAAAAAAGACTAAATTGTAGAGTACAAGAGTAGGCACAAATGGAATGATTATATAGTTTTTTGAACTACAATATTGTTGGAAACCTAAAAAAATAGTATGGTTTATCCTCTCATGCATGCATGGAAATAAAATATACTTCATGGAGTGAAAAATGAAAATAACACCTTGATGCATAAGCATATCATCTAAGTTATATTGCATTGGATAATATATTATACACACATTGGTAGAAACCAAATAAATTGAGAAGGTTACAAGGAAGTTGAAGTATATTAAAGATAAGTTAACATTATTCATTGAACATTTAGATGATTGATCCATTAGTGTGGTGACATGCCTAGTTAGCATAAGGTTGTACATGCCTAGATTTTAGGACAATAAAAAAAAAATAATATCTATACATCACATAAGATCTAGGTGCTAAATAATTATAGTTCAATACTGAAAAATTTATTTGTGTTAATATAACTGAAAACATAAATAAGATCCAAAAAATAGTTGGCTCATTCAAAGGGGAACTATGCTTATTTTGATGGTAATTTATGAGATTGGGATAGTCTTTGGGTATAGTGATAGGGTGTGGTTTGACCCATTATGTGATAAATCACCAAAAAGGAGATGTGGCAATCACATGTGCCCTAGTCCCTATAATAAATATTATATGAGAAAAACAGATAGGTGGTAGATCAATATGATGGTGAAATTTGGTGATGAATGGTGCATTATATGGGGGATGCCATAATCATATAGTACATATGTAAAATTTTCCATAATGAGGCACCATTACCTTATAAAAATATGATTAAAGATTAGAAACATGTTGGCATGGATAAAATTTCCACATGGTGTTTTAGAACATTATTTTGATAGCACAATATAAAGAGTGATTAATGTTTCTCTGAAGAAGGTGAATGCCAACAATATTGATGAATACATATTTTTTATCAAGGCACTCTAAATTTACTCCAAAAGGTGATTTTGGATGAAGATAATGAGTTAGATCATAACTCAGCCTTGATTGACCCCCTTATTTTGGAATAATAGGGAAGGATAAAGATAACCACATTTGTCTCTCTCATATGCCTTGAAGCCTAGAAAACATAGAGGAGAGTGTGGGAAATAACCTTTACAAACACAATAGGTGCATGATGAGGTGGATATAAAGAACCCTTCAATTAAACCAAAAAAATATCTTGAGGAAAAGGGAATAACCCTCATAACAAAAAGAAATAATTTTACACATGTAGAACAACTATAAAATATAACATCCTCAAGGAAGAAAACATGAGAAACATAAGGTAGGGTAAGCATAACAACTGAGGTAGAGGCACAAATCAATACCGAGAATGCTAAACAAAAAAATTCAACACATGGATGATGATGACAATGTGCCACTCTCCAATTTCAGACAACCATCTATGCCTCCAACGAAGTCACCACCTAAGGCTATTGCACCATCACAAACTAGCATATTTTAAGATGGGTCTTCAAAAGTGCCCATATATACAAAATATAAAAGCACACCCACATCATCTAGGAAGGATTTTATGTCATTCAGAGAATAACTAGAATATGACCTAATGGATCAAAACCCACTAAGTGCAATTTCACAATACTATAGAGGTGCATCAGAATCCTAAGGGAATTCATTTAAAAAATAATAGTGGATGATCCCATGAATAATGAGGAGATTGTGATATAGGATGATAACTTGCCAAATGATGAGATAAAAACATTGGGACATGAGTTGAGGTTGGATGATTTTAAAAGTGCTAGCCAAGTGGGTAAGGAAAAAGAATATATAGAAGAAATAAAAATGATTAAATGTCTTGGGTAGAGACAATTAAGGATAAATGTAAAGAAATACATGATGCCAAACAATCTTAATATGAGGAAACAAAGGGTGGCATGCATAAGACAAGCAATCCACATGATTCATATTATATCTATTCAACATTAGAATCCATGTGAAAATATGCACAAACAAAAGAAGAGAAAACTGAAGACAAAGAGAACACAATGAAAGAATATGTCCAAAAGATCATATTTTTTTACTATTTTAGATTTAAGGTGATCTAAACAAGATAAAATATTAAAATTCAGATTGTACTAGATATAACATGTATCGTATAAATATAAAAGCTAAAGAGATTGATATAATATTTATTATTTTTATAATTTATTTAGAAAAGAGGGAAGAGAGGTACTTATCATATTTAATAATTTATACTACTCACAACTTGCATCACAATCATTGGTAAAATATTTTGTATTAGCTTTATAACTAATTGGATCAAGAGACAAGATATTAAAAACTACTTGAACATCGTTAATGAATCTCAGACACCTATGGTGACTAGTACTATCCAGTCTCTTATGATATTATCATTGTAGAGTTTTTGGTTTGTGTTACCTTATATCACTACATCTACACCTCTATATGATTTTTATGTATTTACTTGCCCTTAGTTGTGTACATATATTTTTATTTTTCTTATTCTTTTCTTGAAACCATAGCTTTAATTTTGATGCAAGATTGAATTAGAAAAAAAATACTAAAAATATGGGTTGGATAACCCCAACCATTCCAATCTAAGTTATTAATCATTACCTACATTCTAATACTCCAAAGAGGGCTCAAACCGCACATAGTTATCCTACTTAGGTGTGTATGTGTTCAATCATGATACAATATAGTGTAATGTTATGCTCTAGATTTTTACACTTGATAATGTTCAATATTGACCTACATTTTCTATTCAAGCTTGCCTCTAAGACTACTTGTTTGAGGGTTTTTTTATGTGTATAATTTTGTGTTAATGTCTTAAGAGTCCCAATGGATTTCCCAATCTTACTAGGAATTTCCAAGATGAGTGCTAGATAGATATGAGATTATGATTGATTTATATTTATAGATGATTATTTAATGTTCCCACGCATAAACAAGATGTGAAAAATGCATAGACCAATAAAAGGGGGATGTTTAAATTTTAAAATTAAACATTGGAGGCTCTTAGACACTATCGACAATAGACACTTAAAATAAATTATAACTATTTGACTATTACCAATAATGTCTAGACATGAAAAGTTAATGAATTGGAATATGAAAACAATCTACTAAGGATTATACAGTGCTATTTCACATGCTAGGGTGATCATAATAAAATATATTGATAAATTAGGTTGGATAATACAATAAGTGAGTAAAAGGATATGTGAAAGTGTGTGCAAGAATAAAATATGTGAGCACAAGTCCAAGGATATGAAGATGTGTCAAAATTGATGTTTTCAAATGTCTAATACCAAATTTATGTGTCTAAAAATTCCACCCTTTTGGTATAATATTAAATTTTCTATATTAAAGATAATAAAATAAATAAATTTGGTATTGAAAAGTATGCTCTAAATATTTTGATTGCTCCATGTAAAACATGCAGGGAAAAATGTTTAGATCAATGCTCATTCATGATAGAAATAATGAAATAATGTAAATCATCAAATTAATAAAAATTTAAAATTAGTGAATAAATAAACCTAAGATTGTGAACCAAGCTACCACTTGAACTCATTTTGAGAATGCAATGGGTGATTAAGCCCCATAGAGATGTAATTGCTAAAACCATGGGTTGATTAGTATAAATGCCTCAACCCTCATTAGAAATGGGAATGTGTTAGAAGTTGAGTGGAGAAAAATCCTCAATTTCACTACAAATATCATCATAATTATTTTTGTTGGAACCCCAAATAATTTCATTTGTAAAGGTGTCCCAAAACAAGTTTGTATGTAAATTAAAACTTTGAATCCATCTTTGTGAACATATTTTAGATCTAAAGTTATTACATAGTACCATCACTCCCCATCAAGACTCAACATAAAAATATAAAGAGTGCTTGAATGAACCACATTCATGCCCATAATCTAATCCATATGTACCTCAAAAGTGATATAGAAATTTCATAATGTGCTAATAGATCTAACCCATATATTCTGTCTCAGAATGCCAAAAATTCTACCAACTATTCCTAAAAAATTCCACCATATATGCCTCATATATGTCTAAATTTGTCTAATTTATCCCATCTAAATCATATGATCTGACCCAAAATATAAATTATTTATCTATCAAGGTTTGAATATCTAAGACAAACCCACTATATGGCCCCCTTTTGAGGTGAGGATGTAGCTTACTTATCACTCATCTCAAAATAAATAATTATGCACATCATATACTATATATAAAAATTTATTCATGTAAATTATGTATAAAAGCATGATAAGATATGCCATAATTCAAAAATTTTATCATCAAAGTATGTATGAAATATGTAATCTAAGGCATTAGGCATACAAGTTTCATGTCAATTAGATTTATCAATTATGCATGTAGTAATAAGTAACATAGTAAATGCATAATATACATCATGGTATCATAAAAAATAGAGAATGAATTATATAAATAATGGAACCAAGCTTAATAATAATCATATATGCACATTACATCATGATCATGAGACATACAAACACACAAAACATGACTCAACTTTAACTTGACATGGACTACACAACCATGACATGGAATAAAGGATGCTCTAATGTAACTGATGCATGATGTGATAAAAAAATAAATTCATTCATAAAACATGAAATGAAACACACACCAATAATAATTTTTTAACAATAAATAACATCAAAAACATGTAAGCTAAGAAATGTTAATCTACATAATCAATCAATTTCATTCATCTAGTATAGTAAAGCATAATATCCATAGGAAATAACACCCTAAAAAGTATACATAAGATAAATCCATATATAAAAATTCTAAGTAGCTAGATATGATCAATGTGATGTCATAAAATGTAAAACTTGAAAAGTGTACCAAGATTTTCCACAATGTAGGCGTTCCGCAAATGTAGAAAGGTAGCTTGTGTATAGAATGAATGTCATGCATATGCATATCCATGTATCATATGTAACTTTATTGCATTCCACTCATTTATATTGTGAAAAGATTGTGCCTATAAAATTGATATGTAATTCACCATATATAAAATAAATAACATCAATCAATCATGTAAATTAGTAAATCATGTCATGCATAGGTCTTGATTTTAATTTTTTCTTTCATTTTTTTTGATTTTTTGGTACTTTTGAATATGAAAAACATGTCCATATTAACCAATGATCTCATTAAGGGGATATTCATGTATAGGTTTTGGATTAATCAGTGTGAATGTGACACATCATCGATGAGGAACAACATTTATATCAAGATCGACATTAGAGAATTTATCATGTGTTATAAAATATCTGGCATTGTCATCATAATCATCATGAACATTTAAATGTTATGCAATCTGGATTTCATTGTATACTAGGAGAATGTGTCAGTGTTCATTGTGAAATGCATGGAATAACTTGCATAAGTATCTTAGGACATGACATACTAGGTAACATTCCTAAAACTTAAATATACTACTGATGTAATGGACATTGGAGAATTGGTATTCAAGTAAGATAAATTACCTATCTCTAGTTTTTTTTCATAGGATGAATCTATACATGATGTATAATAGGCTATTGTGGAGGAGGTAGAGTAAACATGTCTAGCTTGAATGTGATAATCATGGAATACAAAATTTTTAATCACTTATTTTCTATAGATATAATAAGAAGATTGATATATGGAAGATAATATTGCACATATCTTATGTATCCACATGCATCTTAATAACATGTTGATGTCCCTATATTGGACAAGAATAAAAAATTAAGTAGAGATAGTTTGAGGCCTTAAAAAAAGTGGTAACATAATTCCCCAAAGATGGTTTTTTCACTTTACATTGAATATTTTAAGTATATTAGTTGTACCAATCAAATACTTATGTGTTTAGCTAAGACTAGTAATCAATGTCATAGTGCATATGTTTTCACTTGACTTGTTATCCACCATAAAACTATGTATAGGAATTAGTCGATGAAAGAATGTATAAATAATGGCATGTTATTAGATTGATCATCAATAATATCATGACCACAAAATGTGATTTAAGTTTTTTGTACATGTTTGCTTACAAGCATACCAATAACACTGTCTAGAGGTTGAACCTCCTTAGTTCCATAATCTTAAGAATTCAGATGACGATGTGCATTGTAATTCATATGAAATTTATGATTAACCTTGGTTTATTGTGTCATATGTTTTGGAAAAGGATATGACATCTTAAAATTCTACTTAGTTTGTGCAACTAATTCATTTTTAGGTGTATTAACATCATTAATCTCAATTAAATCTTATATCTTGTGCCTCAAACCAAAGAATCTATTAGTAAAATGTCTTGTACATCTATAAAAATCACCATATAAATTTATATTGAACCCCTTATGTTGTGAATTTATCATATCAATATCTAATTGTGGAGGGATTGATATGAGATTGAAATCAAGTAGCTTCTATAACACCTTGTGCATGGATCTAATGATCCTATAAATTTTATTCTTTGATGAATCGATAAAATAAGCCTATTAGTAGGTTGTGAAATTGCATTAATCATTTCTTTAGCTGATTTCTTAGCATAATTTATCTTAGATTTGGGTTTTTTTGAAACTTAGCATTATAACATGTTTGAGGAATAATCCCATACTTTAGCTTATTCAAAACAAGTAGCTTAACTTCATAGTTTTTGACTGTATGACACATATCATCAAAAGATTGAAAGATTTTAGAACATAATAGACTCATGTATAGGAGAAAATAAGATTTATTTAAATATGTTTTTAAATTTATTATAAGCAATAATATTTTTCATTTTAGAGAGCATAGTCTTATAACAAATCACTTAATCACTAATGGGCTCATTAGAACCTTTCTTGAGTTTAGAAATTTGAACATAATATACATTCTCACTGGTATTGACAGAGAAGTGATCTAATAAATTTTCAACCAATGGATTGAAACATGTACAGATTCAAGAAGAAGATCATAAACCATTACAAGTCATAGTATTCAAGACTCCTAAGAAGAATCTTGATTAATAACTTATCTTTAAAATGATAATTTAGGGATGTTGTACGAAAAAATCTAAGATGTTTTGAATCACCTTTACCATCATAAGGTGTAAGTTTGGGTGTAATGGATAGTATATGTAAAATATAAATAAAAATATCTAGTGCCAAAGGGTTGTGTAATAATGTTTTAGA
Organism: Torreya grandis; assembly: GCA_037957365.1. NCBI lineage: Eukaryota > Viridiplantae > Streptophyta > Pinopsida > Cupressales > Taxaceae > Torreya > Torreya grandis. The sequence continues at coordinate 620,048 of JARHVA010000930.1, read as the reverse complement.
ATTTGTTGAATGACCCACTCTATAAGAACCTTGCACTTCTTTGGAAAAAATAGCTTGAAGATCAAGAATAGTTTGTATAAGTCCTTGATTAGTGGAAATATAAGATTTAGTAATAATGGATGATTTCACATGAGTAGCAAACATATGAGGTATAAAATTGTGTTGCATATCCATATAAATATGAGAAGTAACTTGTGTTGCACCCACACCATCGGTGGGAAACATTTGTCTAGCCATTGTGTAGACATATGAATATTAAAAGTAGGAGTAATAGATTGAACACTTATTATAAAATCTATGATTCTAAAATGTTGATTATTATCATTGAATAACTCATCATATTATTCCTTAGATTTGGAATTCCTTATCATTCTTTGCATTCTTAGCCTCTAGGATAATGTTTAAGGTATTATCCAAGTCTTTAGGTTACATACAAATTAAATTTCAAACATTGAAAAACACTTATACTTGTGTAGGATACACTCCATTAAGCTCATTAGGTTTTATTCCACTATGATATTCATTATTATCTTCATAATCATTTTCAGGATCATGCATAACAACATCAATAACTTTTTCCTCTACATCTATGTGTTCTTTATCAACATTTGCATCAATAAAAACATGAATTTGAAATTCATTGATTTTATCAATTTTATATTGCACATAAACACACATTTAGATCAAAGGAATTTAATATGATAAATTACAAAACCAATTAACCTAACACTTCAACTTACATGAATAAGAGAGTTAACCTTCTTAGATGGAACAAAATTGTGCATGGAATATCTGAGTGAGCTAGGGAAAAAAATAATACATAAATTACTACCTATTAAGGGGAAATTAGAAATTAGATTTACAAACATAATACAAGATAAATATGAAAACCTAAGAATTAAATATGATACCCTAAAGGAAAAATATGTAGGGTTTTCCACACTAAAAAAAATGTCAGGTTCACCAAAATGTTTTGATTATGTTAAGTTTAAGGTGATCTAAACAAGACAAAGCTATTGAAATTCAAATTGTACAAGATATATTATTTATCATATAAATATGAATACTAAAGAGTGATTGATATAACACTTAATCCTTTTAGAATTAACCAAGCAAAGATGGAAGAGAGGTACTTATTTGATTTTATATTTTATACTACTCACTGCCTACATCAAAGTCATTATAAATATTTTGTATTAGCACTATATCTATCTAAATTAGGAAAAAATATCTTAAAATTTACTTGATCACTATCAAAAAATATTATACACTAATGGCAACCGATACTATGTAAAATTTATTGATTCTATCCATGTATAATTTTATGGTATTTTTACCTCAGATTGCTAAAACCACACTGTAGATAATTTATGTGAATTATTTGGCCTTAGTCAAGTGTGTACATCCTAGATTTTCTTCCTTTTGCCTTGAAAAACTAGCTTCAATTTTGATACAAGATTAACTTGGAAATGATAACTCCAGGATCAAAATAGGTTGAACCTTGTCCCCGCTTAGTGCGAGTGCACAAGTATTTTATTAATTTCAAAAAAATCAAGTACATAAGGGTGCCTTTACTCCGTTAACCCTTTCACAATGCAAACATGATTTATATAGTTTTTACCAATGACCGGTAAAAACAACTAACCCTATAACCAACTAAATACGGGAAAACAACCCGTAAAGTAAATCTAATTAATAAATATAAACATTAAAACTACCTAATAATTAAACTAAGTTTATTTATTTTATGGGGGTGTCTTTATAAAAGATGCATGCCCCATTTACAATAGTAATATATTTTCTACCAAAAAACTAACCTAACGTTAAGACTTTGGAACAAGTCCTAACAAACCCCCCTATGATCCAAAGTCAGGTCTTTGGACACATGCCAAGCATTTTTTTAAATTTTTCAAATTTGATTCTGTCAAGGGGTTTTGTGAAGATATCAGCTGTCTGATCGGCAATTGGGCAATATATTAGATCAAGAGTTTTCTTTGCCACTAGCATTCGCAGATAATGGTATTTGACATCCATATGTTTTGTTTTGGCATGAAACACTGGATTCTTGGACATCTTGATTGCACTCTAATTATCAATGTATAATTGTGTAGGAGCAAACTGAGAAACCTGAAGATCTTCAAGAATACGATGAAGGTAAACAATTTCTCTAGAAGCATCCCATGCTGTAATATACTCTGATTCTGCTGATGAATTTGCCACTGTATCCTACTTCTTACAACACCAAGCAATGGCCGCTGAACCCATATACATAGTGTATCCTGTGGTTGACACTCTGTCATCCACACATCCGCCAAAATCTGCATCACAATATCCAACAAGTTTGAAGTTCTTGTTGTGGCGATATTCAAGGCCATATGTTTTCGTCCCCTGAAGGTAACGAAGTACTCATTTTGCTACATGCCAATGAATTTCTCTAGGCTCATGCATAAACCTAGATAAAATTCCAACTAAAAAAGAAATATCGGGCCTGGTAGTCATCAAATATATCAAACCTCCCACCAATTGTCTATATGTGGTGCCATCAAAAAAGGCACTGCTATCATCCTTAGACAATTTCAAGTTACTTTCCATGGGAGTGAGGGCAGGTTTGCAATCACTCATGCCAAACCTCTCTAATAACTCAGAAATATACTTAGTTTGTGAAATTAAAATACTATGCTCCTTCTGAGTTACCTCTATGCCTAAATAGTAGTGAAGAAGTCCAAGATCTGTCATCTCAAACCCATCTTTAAATTCTTTCTTCACAGACTTGTTATGATTTTCATCATTACCTGTAATAAACAAGTCATCAACATAGAGAACTAGTATCACCATTTTCTTACCCTGCACTCAAAAATAGAGAGTATCATCTGATTCACTACAATGAAAACCAATGGATTTCAAGTATGAATCCATTTTCTCATACCAAGCCCTGGGTGCCTGTTTGAGCCCATACAAAGCTTTTGTCAATTTTCACACTTTGTGTTCAGCACCCACTTGTTCAAAACCCTGAGGTTGTTTCATATAGACTTCTTCCTATAAATCACCATTTAAAAAAGTGCTTTTAACATCCAATTGATGTACTTTCCAACCATTTTGTGCTGCTAAGGCAAGTACCATACAAATAGTGTGCCATTTAGCAGTTGGTGCAAATGTTTCCTCATAGTCAATACCTTCTTGTTGCGCATATCCTTTGGCAACAAGTCGTGCCTTATGTTTATCAATGGAGCCATCTAATTTATACTTAGTCCTATAAACTCATTTACATCTGATGGGTTTAACATGTGGAGGAGGATCAACTAAAACCCATGTATTATTGTTGAGTATGGAATCATACTCACATTTCATTGCCTGTTGCCAAACATGTTTAGTAGATGCCTCCTCAAAAGTGGATGGCTCAGTGGAAGAAGTAGTAACAACCATAGCATAGTTCACCTATTTTCGAGAATTCCTGGGCCCTGTTAAACCAACTTCATCTGCTGTCAAGTCAGAAAAATTACTTTGAGCCCATTTTGGATACTTAGACAAATTATTCAAATCAGGGACTCTAGAATTCTCATTATGTGTATCATTTGAAGGGGGACTTAGATAATTTTCAATAATTTCTAAGTCATCAACCTATGAACTTGTAGATGAAGGAGAGGAAAGTGAAGGAATTTGAGTCTCATACCATAACTTTGAAGAGTTAACCCCATTATTCAAACCCTTATCTCTTTTTGCATTTTTCCTCTCTAATCTATCAAGTTGAGAATCAATCTTTGCAGTGTTCATAGTCCCAAATTCATCAAATATTACATCATGACTAACTATGAATTTGCCTGAATCCTATGCAAGCAAACGAAACCCCTTTTTATCTTTAGAATAACCAAGAAAGATGCATTTTTGACTTCGTGGTTCCAACTTAGTTTTATGTTTAGGAGGAACCAAAGCAAAACAAAGACATCCAAACACTTTCAAGTGTTTAACTTTGGGTTTAAACCCATACCATGCCTCATATGGAGTTTGTCCCAAAAGTGCACCTGTGGGGGACCTATTTCTCAAATACACTGCAGTACCAATGGCTTCGGCCCAAAATTTATCATCAAGCTGTTTATAATGCAACATGGCACATGTTGTGCCCTCTAAAGTTCTATTCATTCGTTCAAATACTCCATTTTGTTGTGGAGTATAAGCATTACTATATTGTCGATGAATTCCATGTTCTCGACAATAGTCTAAAAATTCATTAGAGGTATACTCACCTCCATTATCTGAACGAAGAGTGGCCAAATGTGAACCTGTTTCTTTTTCGACTAAGTGTAACCAATCAACAAACTTAGCGAAAACTTCAGATTTACTTTTCATAAAGAATACCCAAGTCATCCTAGAAAAGTCATCAATAAACAAGACAAAGTATCTACACCCACCAATGGATGACTTCTTCATGTCACATAAATCACTATGAACTAACTGTAAACATCTGTTAGCTCTCCAAGATGACTGTTTAGGAAATTTTTCCCGATTTTGTTTGCCCAAAACACATGACTCACAAAGAATACTATCTTTGTGAAAAGTGGGAAATCCATTCACCATACCATATCTCTGTAAATCCACTAAAGAGTGGATATTCAAATGTCCATAGCGGAGATGCCATAACCGCTGTGTAGACATAGTACCTGTACTTGTATCAACAACTGCTGCAAGTTCTATATTTGGAGGAAGCACCTTACAATGCAATCTAACCAAGTTACCATCTTCATATCCTGTATACATGGTTTTATAATTATCCTTCATTGAATTGATGTAAATGAGCCCATTTTCAAGCACAATTTGATAACCTTTCTTTCGAATAGTTACCAAAGAAAGTAAGTGTTTCTTCAATGTGGGAACATACCAAACATCCTCCAAGTATTTTATAGACCCATTAGGAAGAAGAATTCGAATAGAACCAAGTCCTAGTGGTGTATGCATAGACTCATCTGCTAAGGCAACTGGAGAGAGAGAAGCTTCCTTATAAGACCAAAAGAAATCTCTCCTAAATGTCATGTGTTTGGTTGCTCTTGTGTCTAAAACCCATACATCTGTGAGCTCATCTCTAGCCTCATATTCAACATAATCAATGTGCCCCAAAGAAGTAAATGCAAATTCATGGGCAACATTATTAGATTCATCATAGTCATGATTGACATACTGAGCAGAGTTAGTCTTAGTCGCTTTTTGTGGCCTCTGAATTTTATCAAAAGGAATCCTACATTGTGAGGCAATGTGACCAAATTTTCCACATCTATGACACTGAATGTTAGATCTACCTCGACCTCTACCCCTATATGAATTGTGACCATGTCCTCGATCACTTGTTTCATGTGAATGTGATTGATTAGATTGTTGATTATTTGAATGACCCCTACCTCTGTTTTGATATCTGCCTCCTCTGTAACCTCGACCCCCTCTAGAACTGTTTCCTCTATTGTTTTGATGCCCAGATGAAGATGAACTAGGCTTTGACTCTAAAACATGGGCTTCTTCAATTTTCTTGGATTTCTTGGGTAGAGAGAGGTCATGTTGGATGAGCAACTCAGCCAACTTATCAAAGGTGATGCGTGTGATCTTGTCAGAGACATGCAACATTTCAACAAAATTCTTATAGGACCCTGGTAGTCCTTTCAAAGCAGCAGTAACTATGAGGTCATCATCTAGTTTTCCAAAGCTAGCCTTAGTGTACTCAGTAGTGATATTTTTCAACTTAGACATATATTCTCCCATATCCCCATCCTCATCTAATGACAAAGTAAACAACTGCATATGAATATCTATCTTTTTATGCTTAGGTTTCTTATCATACAAATCTGATAAAGTTTTCCATGTAGTGTAACTATGAGGAAAATTTTCAATATGAACATACGCATCACGAGTACAACAACATTTAATAAGATCTAAGGCCTTAGAATCACGCAAATTGAAAATATCTAATTTAGCCTGCTCTGTTGGTAATGTGGGATTTTCATTCTTAACAATATCCCATAACTCATTAAACACTAGTGAAGCCTCCATCAAAAGTTTTCAATCTGAATAATTGGAAATTGTTAATCTATCACCATCTAAAAGCAAATTTTGAATTTTTGACATTTTGAAATGAAAGCAAGTGCAGTAGAGAAACGTGTGACAAAATGCGAAAGAAATGAGACAAATATCACACTCACTGCACAAGACACTGCTTCTACGGGGTTTTGCACTTAACCTCCGCGTAGAGCATAAAAGAAAAAAAAAAATAAGTATTTTTGATGGGTTTTGCACTTAACCACACCAAAAATCAATGATTACACCCTTATTTCACCAAATTACAACCTTATTCCACCAATTACACCCTTATCTCACCACAACAATGCAAAAGAAAAATGATTGAATTTCGCCCCTTTTTCAAAAAATTAAATAACACAATACAATAAGTATGTGTTTTACAATATTCTTAATTTAAAAAAGAGAACATTCCTTTTAAAAAAAAAGCATATTCCAAAGCAAAAAACAACTTTCTCCAAAAAAAAGGGATTTGAACCCTTGACCTCCTCCTTCGCAAGTTTTTAACAAAATAAGTTTAACCAATTGCTCTAAGAGCATTTACAAAGCATTATACTTAGAAATTTATATTTGTACCAGATTTAGTGTATGAGGGAAAATTTAAAAAAAAAAATTACATGAGAGAAAATAAATTCTTTTTCTCTTTCTTACAACTTTTCTTTCAATCTTCCTCCCGGGTGGGACCCAACAGCAAATATTTGATAAAAAAAAAACTTTAGAATAGCAAAAAATTAATTTCTGAACTTTTATACTGTGCCATGCTTGCCTGGGACGCCATGGCTACTACTGGGGAATTCTTTCACATGTTTTCTCTCACTTAGGCCGTACAAATCCATACAGGCATGTTAAAAAATGATTTATACTGTGTTTTTTTGCAAATTTTTGAAGTGTATTTGCAGGGAATGGATTAAAAACAAGCCTGAGCATTTGAAGGCCGTACAACAAGTCGTACAACTCAGATTTTTCCAGATTTATCAATTAAAATGCAAAAACAGAGGTTTCAATGCCATTTGATCAAGATTTGCAGATGTTTTGGACTTAAAAGGAGTTGAAATGAATACGAATCACAATGGCAGCCATGAATGGAGATTTTCAAATATTTTTCTTAATAAAAAAGGCCGTACAAATCTGGTTTTAGCTCAAAAAATGATGAATTAATAACATTAAATGCTAAAATTCATTTTTATGCTAGATGAGGAGGTTGAACTCAGAAAAAATGGAGTATGAATGATCCAAAAAGGCCAGACAGTGGTATATGAAAATACAGGTTTAAATATAAATAATTTTTGAAAAATTAAAATAATTTAATAATTTTTCAAAATATTTAAACCAAAATTATATGGCATACCTTATTTTCATGCCAAATGAAATCACGTGAAATGATTTTTCACCTTCCTCCTTCGAATTCACCATGCTCCCAACCATGCTCTGATACCACTGATAGGTTGAACCTTGTCCCCGCTTAGTGCGAGTGCACAAGTATTTTATTAATTTCAAAAAAATCAAGTACATAAGGGTGCCTTTACTCCATTAACCCTTTCACAATGCAAACATGATTTATATAGTTTTTACCAATGACCGGTAAAAACAACTAACCCTATAACCAACTAAATATGGGAAAACAACTCGTAAAGTAAATCTAATTAATAAATATAAACATTAAAACTACCTAATAATTAAACTAAGTTAATTTATTTTATGGGGGTGTCTTTATAAAAGATGCATGCCCCATTTACAATAGTAATTTATTTTCTACCAAAAAACTAACCTAACGTTAAGACTTTGGAACAAGTCCTAACAGGAAAAATGGGTTAGATAGATATAACCACTCCATCTAAGGGGTTGGGCATTTCCCATGTTCACATACTCTTAATAGGGGTCAAACCACATGTAGTTATTCTACCTAGGTGTGTGTGTGCTTAATCATGATTCACTAGAATTAAATGTAATGCTTTGGATTTTGACACTTCATGTAGTCTTGATGTGTTTTTTGTATTCAAACTTCAATTTAAGGTTGTTAATTTGAGGGTTTTAGACATATATTATTTTTTTGGTATAGTCTCAAGAAAGTGTGAATGGATTTATCAAGCTTAGTAGGACTTACCAAGATGAGTGATATAGAGATATGTCCTTAGGATTGATTTTTATTTATATATGACTCTTTAATGTTACCTCCATAAACAACATGTGAAATGTGTATAGGCTGACCCAAGGGAGACATTTGAATTTAAAAAGTAGTGGTTGGAGACTCCTAGACACTAATGGGAAATGCAAACACCTATGATAAATTATAACTATTTGATTATTACTGACAATGTCTAGAGATGGGAAAATAATGATTTAGAAGATGAAAATAACTTGACTAGGATTATGGATAATTAATGCATAGATTAAGGTGATATTAAATATGTATATTGAGAAATTGGGTTGGCGAAGACAATAAATGAGTAAATAAGTGGGGGAGAGTTTGTGCTAAAATAAAATATGTACAAACGAGTCTAAGTATGTCAATATGTGTTAAAATTCTTGTTTCCAAGTGTCTAATACAAAATTTATGTGGATACACATACATAATGAATAATTATACCTATGAAACTTGTTGCATAAGGGGAGTGCTTAAAAACAAACCTGAAATTAGATATTATCAATTTTTAATACTTATTTAGAAGAGCCTTCATTTGAAGCACCAATGACTTGTGTGTGGTTAGAAGAGCCATAAAATATTTATGGAGAAATGGAGATTGTGCACATAGCCCTAACAAATATGACCAAGGTTAAATTAAGGTGTGTGAAATAGTAAGGTTGTCTTTACAGGTGTCATAGAAAAATGTATTGGACAATGTGACTTCAAAAAATAAAAAGAAACAACTAGAAGAAGTCAATTTAAGGTACACATTTTTAGAGCATAAAATTTCACTTGTAAAATCAAAAACATTATAAATTTTGATAAAAATCACCCAAGAAGAGTTAAGATTTATATATAGAGGCACCCTTGAAGGGATAAAGGATATTGATCAGCTTGGGTTTATGGTTAATTAATTTTTATGAAAGAGTAAGGTCACTATTACTAGAGAAGAATAAGAAGGAAATTATAAGGCATAAGAATAATTTGATGAGAAGTTGTATAATTATGAGAATCTACTAGCTAAGCTCTAGGATAAGGTGGAACTCATGGATCAGGTATTTTAAAATTTGAATTAAAAAACATAGGTAATAAATGCATTCCTACTTGAGAATCATATGAAAGAAAAGGAGATGGAGAAAATAGTGTTCCAAATTAAGGATAGGATCGAGAGGAGTCAAATCCTTAGGATGTAGATGATTTGGAAAAAAAATATTTATAAAATGTGTAGGGAGTTAAATAAATTTATAAAAATTATACAACATAAATCTATGGATGAAGAAATAATGGTGCAAGATATATATAACATGAATGTCTCAAAGGTATATATGAAAAAAAGGTTCAAGAGAATAAATATCAAATGATCATAATAAATAATTTATCTAGGGATATGCTAAAAAAATACAAATACTATAGGACACATTTGTAAGGTGGGGTATATTTGAAGATGAGATCTAGAAGATTGGGCTAAATTCTTTGGATGAATAATGCAAAAATGAATTGTTGTTTGGGACTAGACAACATTGTTATTGTGGGGTGATGTTGGCCCATAATTTTGACAAAGTATCAAATTTTACATTTTATTTTATTAATAACTTAGAAGGTGCAAAGGGCATATGTACTTTGAATGAGTAACAAACAAAGTCATGGGGTAAAATAAATGTGCATATCGGATGAGACCCTAATTTTGATAAAGTCTAGAATAACACCATCATGTCAGCATCATGCAAGGAAGTAATTGTGCATATGTACCAAAAAAATAAAAAACACTTATATTGGAAGGACCTGCGAAGTCTTGACATGCACCAATGATGAAAATTTGGTCAACGCAAAACATGAAGTGTAGTGAATGAGGAGGTTGAGTGAACCATGAAGTATAAATGAAAGAGAACCAATCTAGGGAGATGTTAGGAAGAATGAGTATTCAAGTGAAATGAAATTTATGGTGACTGTTACTTGAAAGGGGTTTGAGTAGATCTAGTAGTATGGCACAAACATGATGACTAATGCATAGGAAAATACCCCATAAATGCATAATAAGAATGATACGTAGTGTATGTGTCCAAGTTATAAGGAACTCAATAAGTACACCATTAAAAATAGGTTTCAAATTCCAAAAAAATATTATTTTCTAGATGAGTTACATGGTTTTGTATAATTTATGAAACTTGATCTTCACTTAGCTTACCATAAAATCTTAAACAAATATGAGGTTACACATAAGCTAGATTCAATAACCCATGAGGGTAATTAGGAATTTACAATGACTAACTTTGGCCTCACATATGCACCATATACATTTAAATGTTTGATGAAATATACCTTTTAGATATTTCTATGAAAAATTATTTTAGTATTTTTTGATGAAATTTTAATATAAAAAAACACAAGAAAAAAATTCACAACTTGTGAGTTAGGTTTTGGAAAGTTTGGTACAACATCATATATACACTAATCCTTCCAAGAATGATTTGGAGTTAAATATGTGGGTTACTTAGATCAAATTATTTCCTATGAAAGTATAAAGGTGGATCCTCACAAGGTCAAGGCCATGGTTGAATGGAATGTTCCTAGAACCTTCAAGAACCTAAATGGCTTCTTAGGGATCACATGTTACAATATTAAAATTGAAAAAAATAACTACAACATAATCAAACCATTCACAAATTTATTAAAAGAGGATACATTCCTTTGGAAAGAGGTAGTAACTAAATTTTTTTTAGAAGCTAAAGAATGCCATGTGCACCATTCTAGTTTTAGGTATGTTAATATTTTTTAAAATTTTCTTTATGGAATGTGATGCTTTAGGGTATATCATGAGGGAAGTAATCATGTAGAATGAAAATTTATTGTATTGGAGATTTTTTAATTCAAGGGTAAAAATTTATTGAAGCCAATTTAGGATAAGGAAATTATGGCTATCCTTCATGTAGTCAAACAATGGAGACCATATTTTATAGGAAGCGACTTTAAGGTAAAGAAAAACCATGATAGTCTAAAATAATTTTTAGAACATAAGTTATCATCTAAATAACAATAAAAATAGGTCAAAAATATGTTATTACATGATTGAGATCATATACAAGAAAGGAAAGGTGAATCTCATGGCTGATGCACTATCCAAGAAGGATGATTTCATTAAAACAATATTTTTTTCCATAACTATATTATAGGTAGATTGGGTGGAGGAGGCAAGATCAGAATGGGATAATGGTACATATACTCATACTCTTATTTAAAATCTCCAGTAAGATCTGAGTGGGTCAAAAGAATTTTTATGGAAGGGGGGCACTTTATGTTATAAAGATCGACTATATATGTGTAAGAAATCAACCCTTAAGCATACTATTTTTTGAAGAGATACATGATTATTCAGTCATTAAGAACTAAGGATTATTGAAGAATTATCATATAATTGAGTAGGAATTATTTTTGGAAGGGCTCAAAGGGGAAGTCCAAATATTTATGGTAAAATGCATGGTGTGCTAGTAAAACAAAGGTTAGGTAATTAAGACCTTGGGTATTCTAAAATTGTTATATTTTTCTATCAAAACATGGGCGGATGTTTACATGAATTTCACCACATGGTTTCGAAAATATAAAGGGAAAAATGTCATCATGGTTTTTGTGGATAGACTCAACAAATATTCCCATTTTTTGTGCCTTGTCACATCCTTTTATAGCAAGTATAGTGACATCAAATTTTATAAATATAGTTTCAAAGCTATATGGGACCTCAAAGATTGTATTAAATGATCATGATATTGCATTTACTAGTAAATTTTAGACTGAGTTATTCTCTTGCTTGGGTACTCAACTAGCTTGTATCTTGTCATATCATCACAAATCTGATGGAAAAACTAAGGTGGAAAATAAGTGTTTGGAAGTTTATCTCTAATTTTTTGATCTAGATAAACATGAGAGATAGGTTCAATGGTTACCACTATGAGAATGGTGGTATAACACTTATTTCCATACCTCATCCAAAATGTCTGCATTTTTGGCATTGTCTAGATATCAACCACAATCCATCACCTCATCCATGAGGGTTCAACCAAATGTTCAAATAGTTAAAAAACACATTCAAAATCATTCGAAGGTCCTATATAGTATCAAAGAGTAATTATCAATGTCATATAACTGAATAAAATAATAAGCTGACCAACACAACACAAAAATACATTTTAAAGTAGGATATTTTATTTTTATGCTATTAAAATAATACAAGAAAATGTACTTAAAATAATAAAATAAGGATAATAAGCTTTACTGTAAGTATTAAGGCCTTATCAGGTCTTGTATAAGATAGATAGACAAATTGGAGTTACCTCATTAAAAAAATACATCTAGCAATCTATGTTTCATAATTGAAGAAGGAAATCCTATAGATAGGCAAAAAAAGGTTGTATAAAAGGGTGATTATAGAGTATTAATCAAGTGGAAGAATCTACCTAGTGAGGATGTAACATGGGAGGATGAAGCATTCTTACAGAAGAATCTAATGATCATCATTATTGAGGACAATGTTGGTTTGAAGGGGAAGGGCATTCTTTGATATTAACAACTAGAATGTATTGGGATATGTGTGTTTGACTTATGGATAGCATAAATTTTTACTTAGTTATATGATAATTTATATATATTCATATTGGTTGTGTTGTGGAAAACACCCCCAATTCCTCTTGAAATGGAAACCCCCTTTAATTTGAGTGAATTTATCTTAGAAAACACATGCTTATTGAGATCTAATTTGGGAAAATATTGATCTTTCATGTTAAATTAATATTTAAAGTGAATATATTAATCAGCTCTTTTGATTATTTCATTTTAATTCTACTATTTTATTTAGTTCTTGTGTTGATTAAGATATTTAATACATATATATTAAATCATTCTATACTTTTGAAATCAAAGGAAAAATGAAGCCTCATTGGAAATTTTTAATGATATTTTTATTCATTAAATTTACTTTGATGATTTGATATCAAATTATCTTTTTGTTATGCAGACTCAAGGACTTGGTCATATGTGTTTATACTTATTCACATGGCTTCAAAGATTGGATTTTTTATTATTTTCTTCACATTTTCTCATAACACTTGGTCATCAATTTTTTACTTAGCTAATTTTTGAAATGTTTGACCACTAACTTTGTCTTCTTTGTCATTTTTATTTTGTTACTTATTTTTAGTCAACCCCAACTTTCCAAGTGTCATTGTTACATCATGTCACATTTTTGTAGCTTGTTGAAACTTTTAAAAGGCAAGAGTCTTACTTATATCCTTAGTCTCACTTGGTGTTTTTTCAAAGCATCACTCATTTACATAATAAAAAAATGAGTTTTCCTAGAACTAAAGTCTAAAGGACTATGACCCAATTGTGGTAATTCCACTTATAAATGGTGCATTTAGTTTTAGGTTTGTGAATTATTAACCAAGCCATTTTAAGTGGAGGAATATATGGGAATATAAATAAATTGTATACCACCATGTAATATCATAACATATAGCCATAATCTTAAGGAATATGACCCAATCGTTTAGTGCCACATGGCACATTTTTATAGTGTCACATTATAATGGAAGTGTAGTATGTTTTAATATTTATGCCTACATGATCTTATGACTCAATCAAAGGGAAAATAGTGTCATCATGGAACATTTTCATAAGTAAAAACAAATTTTGTATTCAAATGCTCATGTTAAGGCCAAAATTATGCAAAATGATACCGCATCTAAAAAACATAAAAAAAGGAACACATTGGTGAATTACTATCAAATTCCCAAGATTTAGATGGCCATGTCACTTGGAAAAAATAGTATCAAAGTTGATGACTATCACTGCCTCTCAAACCATTATAAGCTTTTAGATGTTACCATAATTTTTAGACAACCTTTGTTATTGTTTATGGAAGGTGGAGACATTTATTGATCATGGGAGAGCCATGATTTCAATTATTATTTGTGATAAAATGGTATGGGCTTGTAAGAGGATTAAATACATAGAAGGTGAAGACATTTATTAATCATGGGAGATCCATGCTTAGATTGGATTATTTTTAAGAAGGGGGGTTGATATCAAATATATATTGAATACTTTGAGAAGGAGAGGAATTTTTTTTATTAAATGCAAGAAGAGAAACTTTTTTTTAAGAATGTTCATAGGCTTTACTTTGGTTTCTATTAAGTTTCCTCATTTCTCAACATGGATGTGGATATGAAAATTGAATTTTGATTATGGTATGAATTTCAATTTTCTTATGTGGATTTAGTAAGGTTGAGAGAATTACTAAGTGACTATCTTTATATATTGACTATGTTAAAAATTGGTTATTATATATGAATGTGTTTTTGTAATAATTATTTCATGGTGATTCATCTTATGAATCAATGTTGTGAAGATTATATCCATCATGAACTCTCACTTTGATGCTCTACCATGTATGTTCTAGTTTGAGCCTAAGAAAAAATACATAGATATAGTTAAATTTTAGTCATATTCATAAATATCCATGCAAGCATTAATGTCTCCAAAAATTATAAGAACCTTCTTCTTCTCTACCCTACCCATTTCTCTTTTTTATGTTTCTTTTATCTGAACTCCACTTAAAATTTAGATGCCATTATGAATTTTCACTCTAGGTAAAATTGACAAGGTTTTAAGATAGAATAATTTTGAATGTAGGATCAATATTTTTGATGGTAGCATACATTTTGCTCATGTAGTTAATCAAATTAGGCTATGTAAGAGAGACAAATGCTATAACTTGTTCCCTCGATTGTCCTTGATAATCCTAAAATGAGAGGTATTTATCCCATTAATCTCTCTAGGGGGTGTGCTTAAAACACACATCAATGGAGAAAAAATTTGGTGCTAAAAAGAGGGCTTGAACCTCTGTAGTGTATTTGAGGACCATAATTCCTAAATATTTCTTTGATCTTGAGGCAACTTAGATTCTTTCTAATTCATCACCAGTTCTAAATATGACTTAGGCCTACTATTATTCTCATAATTAGATATGCATAGGAGACCTAGGCTTGATAGAGGAAGACCTAAAATTGATAGGACCTAGCCTAGATTACCCACACATAGTACTCCTAATCCATTTAGACCAATGGATTGATTAGTTGTATTAGCCATCAACATTGTTTGGGTTGTTCATGATTTGCCTAGAAATCTAGAGGGTATTTCTCATGTTTCACACCCAATGGAGTACACACTAATGAAGATTATGTGACATATTATAAAACCCCTTGAGGATATTAAATTTATAACATGAGGATGTATCCTATAAGATCTTCCCATTTACTATACAAGATGTTACATATGACTAGTTTTTGAATCTCTTGGAGGGCTCCATCACTAGATGGAGCCATTTTAGTAACACTTTCTTGGCCCATTTTGGGAAAGTCATAAATCTAAGTGTATTTTTTCAAAATTTTTCTAGTATGAGAAGGGAAACCAATGACCCAATTATAATATTTAACATAATATTTCAAAATATGTGCTATCACATAATAATGTTGTACATACCTGAAACCTAGTTGGTGCTTGAAATGTACAAGAATGTCTTAGACCCTTAGATAATGATTTTCCTCCAAAGAGATCCCTTAATTATGGATTTTACACTAGTATATAAGTACATTAAGGTGTGAAAACAAATAAATCCATAATATCATAAACTCACAACCATCTTGAATATTATCCCAAACTTTCTAGCCTTGAACTTGATTCCAAATGCTAACCATATTATTGCAATGCCAAATCCTATGTCATATATAAATTTTTTACACCTGAAACAAGTAGTGACAAATCAACCCATAGGATTTCTTAATCTAAAAACTATTGAAACAAAAACATAGGTGCACAACCAATATTTAGCTCTGATTGTTAATAATGTCTAAAATATACCTCAATATTCCACTAAGAGTGAGTTTTATGCTATATAATGAATGGTTCAGAAGCAAAGTAATGAGTTCTTAGGAATCTAGAGGTAAGTTGGAAACACTGGTGTGGTAATCCTAACCAAATATTTTCCAACTAGAGGTATAACCACCCCTTTAACCATCTTAACAACCCATAGTATTCACCAAAAAACTATATGAGATTAATGTGTGAGGTCTCTTTACCCAATAGGTGTATAGTGCATAACATATCTTATCATGGAGATTTAGATTATATTGAGTTTTTTAATGAATTAAATATATTACAAAAGGATATGATATTGTACTAAACCACTAAAATACAACCAACACATTTGAATTCCCAAGGATATCTAGATCCTTGAGTACTATTATGGTACTTGAGACATTTGATATCCACAATGAAGAAGATAATGAACATGAAGAAATCACCAATGAGAATCATTTTTGTAAACAATACTAGATAAAAAACTACATGTTAAAGATTAATACATAGCACCAACCCCTTACAACATCTAATTATGTAAATAATGGTGCTACTCCCCCTAATCTAAAATAAAATAATGACCACCCACCCCTAAAGGGTAGTAATCAACATAAAACTACATAATTTTAACTTGCCCTTGGTAAAGGTGTCTATAATATAGTTGAAGACATGAATAAGAGCAAGGAAAATATTACACTAAATGAGATATCCCAAATCATATAATAATGTGACCTTCTCTTAAAGGTATTGACTGAGAATCCAACCTAAACCAATCAAAAGGATACACACACTAATGAAGTAATTCATAAAAAACAAGGTTGAGGTCCCTTATTTTATTATCATGGTTAGGATATTTGAAAATAAGTTTCACAAATTTTTGGTTGATTTGGGAGCATTAACTAATGTCATGTTGGGAGGAGTCTATAGGAAACAAGGTCTAAACCCAATTAAATCAAACATGATCATTATTCAATTAGACAAATAAGAAGTTAAGGTGGTTGGAGAGTTGTTGAGTGTTCATATGTAGTTAGAGTTTGATTTTAGGTCATAAAATTCATAGATATCCATGTAGTTGGAATATCAAAATCCTAAGGGATTTTGATTAGTTAGGTTTGGTCCAAAACATTGAATGGATACATGGCCACATAATTTTTCCACATGTGGCTACCTTGGAGAAGAGTTACCAATAAAATATAGATAGATATAAAGCCTATAAATGAAACATATGATTACTAAGTACAATATCCTAAATGATAGAAAAAATTATCATCTGATATAGGCATTTATACCCTTTCTACTGAACCTACCAATAACAAACAAAACATGACTTATGATTTGTTAGGCTTGTGGTCCCTATACTTCAATGGGCTCTGCTCTAAATAAGGTTCATGAAATGGAGTTATGTTGATCATTACACAAGGAAAACAACACTTGGATGCATATAAATTACAATTCCCTTGCACCAATAACCTTATCAATTATGAATCCCTAATCATAGGTTTTTAGTTTACCTTAAAACATAAGGCTAAATAATTGCAAGTATTTGGGGAGTGATAATTAGTGATCAATCAAGTCAAAAATAAGCTTTAGTGATAACTATCTTACATATAAAAATAAAAATATAGATTATGGGACCTCATTTAAATGTTTAATGTCTTTAATGTTATTACCATTCCCACAAAAGATAATCAAATTGTAGATTATATGGTGGAATAAACTACAAATCTAGCCTTTTGAATGATTTTTAGCTGCACCAATTCTCAATATAATTAGTTCTTTACCCCTAAATTCTAGATAACATCAAGAAATTCCAAGTCTTTGATGATGATATACATATTGTCAAATTCATGATTAGTTATGGAGTCTTTGATTCATAGTTTATTGGAAAGAAATAAAGAGATGATCATATGGACAATGACTATGAAAATGATAGAGTCATGATCTTGAAATAAATCCATATACCCAAGAGTATGGTTTCACTAGTAAGTATATTTGAGATAGATAGATCAGCCAAAAGTCCTAAATGACTAAAATTCATGGGCCATTAGTCCATTACTATAAACTTAAGATCAATCAATGAGCCTTGAAATTTCAACGTTGGTCTTAATTGACCGAGTCTGACATGAAAGAATTAGAAAAATTACTCTTACAATACAAAGATGTGATTACTTGGATATACCATAATCTAATTTTTTGACCTAAGTATAATAACATACACTTTCTTACTTAAGTAAGGACATAAAATCTTTAGGTAGAGATAACACCCATTAAATCCTATACTTGAACCTCTCATTCACATTTTTTTAGAAGTTGATCTCAACCAAAATTATCTTCCTAGTTCACCATTCGACTTGGGTGGCTAACTTAGTCCTCATCCATAAGAAAAGTTGAGAAATAAGAATATGTGTTGATTTTAGGAACTTTAATAGACCATTAGACTAATATACATACTCTCTACCATCCCTTATTGAGGTATTTCAGATGGTTTGTGGCTCTAAGATGATGTCTTTCTTAGATGGATTTTTAGGATATAACCAAGTCTTAGTCAACTAAGAATACATAAGTAAAACAACATTCACAACCTAGTCAGGTAAATTTATATATAAGAGGATTCCTTTAAGTTTGATCAATGTAGGAGCCAATTTATAGAGAACCATGGATTTTTATTTTTCAAGGCTTGATTGGTAAGTGCATAATTAGTTATATGGATGACTTAATGATTTTATCAAAGCATATATAAAATCACATAATTCACCTACAACAAGTATTTGAGAGGTGTATGAGGTATGGTATCTAGTTAGACACTAAGAAGAGTGTTTTTGGTTCTAGGCCAATCATCACCAAGGAAGGTATTTATATTGACCTTGAAAGAGCTAGTGTAGTTTCAAAAATACCTCTTCCTAATAGTAAAAAAGAGTTGAAATCCTTATTTGGAAAAATATTTTTTTTACACAAATTTATTTTTGGTTTTTATAAAATTATTAAACTCATTAAAACTATGTTGAAGTAAGATGTGAAAGTGGAGTGGACACCACAAGCCAAATTAGTGTTCCAAGACATCAAGTACACCATTATGCAAACACTAGTCCTAATTAACTCAGACTTTACAAAATATTTATACCTCTATTATTTTTCCTTAGAATGTATTATTTTTCCTTATAATGTATTATTTTTCCTTAGAATGTATCATAACAACTATGTTCACACAAAGAATCAGTGATGAGTAAAATCCTGTTACTTTCATGAGCACAAACCTAAAGGATGTAGAGCTGAAATATTCCAGCCTAGACAAATAGGAAAATGACTTAGATAAGGCTAAAATAAATTCATGCACCATATAATTCTAAATAAGGTTCATGCCATTGTGCTTGAATCTATTTTTAATCTCTTGTTAGGTTAGAATGAACTTGAGAAACATGAAGGCGAGAGGATGTACAAGCTGCAAGAGTATGACATTGAGGTCAGAAAAACCAAGATGGTCAGAGTCCAAAACATTACTCAATTGATCATTTAATCTAACCCCATAATCAGCGTGATGAAATTAAATTAAATGTAAAAAGTGTTTGATCAATGGTATGACCACTTTATCCATTATATTCTTAATGGAATATGCCCTCCTGAACTTAACAGGGAATGAGAGAGATCTATGGTTGAAGGATTACAATTACATGTTAAACAAAGGGGTCCTATATCACAAAAAATACAAATTATTTTATTGTTTATGTATGACCAAGACTAAATCAGATAAAATTATGAGCTTTTTCATGACAAATTAGGAAGCAATCACCATTCCAATAATATACAAAACACAAGATATTGAAAACTAGATATTATTGGCCCACCATATATAAAGACATTCAAAGTAACATAAGAACATGCCATGAATTAAAATTGTGTGCAAATAAGGCAACACACATAACTATGCCCTTGCAACTAGTTGTATAAATCAAACCATTTACCAAAGGGGCTTAACTTCATTGGTGTCCTTAATCCCAATTTCACTAAAGGACATAAGTTTGTGCCTATCTCTAATGATTATTACATTAGATGGATTGAAGTAGTAATAACCAAATGGAACATGACCAAGGAAGTGATTAGGTAAATTGAATAGAATATTATCACAAGGTTTAGTACCCCATTATCTTTCATTTATGATAATGGACCTACATTCCAACTGAATTCATTAAATGAGATTATGGCAACAAGATCATCTTAAAGTTTTATTAAAATTGTTAACCCTAAGGAAATGGAGTGGATGAATTAAAAATAAGAGTATTATTGATACTATTAAGAAATATATTGTAGATAAACTAATGAATTAACATTCATTATGGAAGTATGCTCTGTGGGCTAATAAAAATAGACACAAACATGCTCTAAAAGCTTCTCCATTCCTCCTATGGACAAGAGCTAGTGTTTCCAATAACTTTGAAGATCCCCATATGTTAAATTATGTGAGAATACATGGGAAAAGATAACTACACACAATCAATATTTATGAACATCCTTTAAAAGGAATATGTATGAGATAAAACAATTCATAATTTCATGAAGCATCAAGATATAATAAACATATGGTTTGATAAGAGATTTAAAACCAAGGTTTTCAAAATCTCAAATATAGTCTTATTATGGGACAAGGCACATGAGAAAAAAGTGAAACATTTCAATTTGGATGATTTTTTTATTGGCCCATATCAAATATTATAAATTCTAGGATAAATGATTTCAGGGTAAAGCATTTTCAAGGGAAGGACATCGCTCTACCTTGAATTGGCAATTTTTGAAGCATTAATGACTGTGAGTTTTAGTTTAGGAGTAGTGTAGAATTAGAGTGGATTTGATTAATTTATTTTTTAGTTTGTGTTTTTTCCTTCCCATGTTCTATTTTATTTGTGTCACTTTTATTTTTGGTTGTTGGTTTCACCTTGCCTATTTTTGCCATTTTCAAAGTTCTTAATATGTGGTTTATGGGATACAAATAGAAATAAAAATATTTTCATCCTTCCTAAAAATATTTTGATGGTATGATTTTATAAATTATTAAATAGAATTAAACAATATGAACACTTTAAAATTGGCAGAAGCAAAAATGGATCTACTATAAAGAGTTTAAAATTTGGAAGGTTTGATTATATATTAGATACCCAAATGCCATGGTAGACTATTTCATGTTTTTAGGACACATGGGACAATTATTTTAAGAATCATCATATGAATTAAGAATAATATTCTTATTGAAAGGGGGTCAACACTAAAATTTGACACATTAAAGAGTTACCTTGAGGTATATAAAACAACATAAGATAAATCCTTCATGACAAGATCTTTTTTGAATTGACTATCATACGTTGACTATACTAGTTCCCAACCCTCTTAGATCAAATGAAGACAAAGTAAAAAATAAAAGAGGAGTATAAATATATAAATAAAATTTAAATTATCTACTAATAAATGGTGATTTGTGTAACATCCATCATGGCTATGAATGTTTGACTAGCAATGGAACAAGTCCCAATTTGGAACCAAATGTATCTCTATCAGTACTATAGACACCTGGCTGGCAGTAGAGTAATTCCCACACCTTCCCCTTGGCCAAAAAATAAATAAAATAAAATACCTTTTATAATCTCAAATTATGAAACTTACCCCTATTCCATTTCAAAAAAAACCTCAAGGGTAAAAATATATGAATCACTTTTCATATACGTGTTGATGTTTTGGAGGTATTAAAACTTATTATTTTATGTGTTGAAACTGACTGAGATGTCTCATTTTTCTTTGATAATATGAAATTTTATCCTATAGTGTATTTAATTTGTCCAACTTAAAACTAAAAATTATGAGTTCTAAATACTTATCAATGTTTTCCCCATGTAGTCTACATTTATTGTGGCCAACACCCCCATTTATCTTGAAATAGAGACCCCCTTTGATTTGAGTGAATATATCTTAACAAATGCATGTTTATTGAGAAAAAAATTGGGAAATGATTGATATTTTTCCTTCCATTAATATTTTAAGTGAATGTATTAGTCAAATCTTTTTATTCTTTCATTTCACTTATAATGTTTTGTTTACGTGATTTAGAGGCATGACCTATGTATATCTATTGAGAGATTCAGTCCCTATACATTAAGTCATTCTATAGTTTTGAGATCAAAGAAAAAAGGAAGACTCATTAAAATTTTATTCTAATAGTTTTATTCATTAAATTTATTTTGAAGATTTTATCTTGGATTACCCTTTTGTTATGCAAACTTAAGGAGTTCATCGCATGTGTTTATACTTAGTCGCATGGCATCGAAGATTGACATTGTTTTATTTTATTTAGGCTTACTTGCAACATGTATTCATCTCTTTTTTACTTAGCCAATTTTTTAAAAATGTTTGACCACTAAATTTGCATTCTTTGTCACATATAATTTTCACACTTGATCATAGTCAACCCAAGCTTGCCAATTGTCATCATTGTATCATATCACATTTTAATAGTTTATCATAAATTTTTAGAGTTAGGAGTCTAAATCAGATGTTTAGTGCCACTTGGTGTATTTTCACATAATCATGCCTCCATAGCATAAAAAATGAATTTACATAGATTTAAATTCTAAAGTACTATGACCCAATTAGGGTAATGGTACTTATCAAAATCATATTCAATCATATTTTTGTGGTTATTAACCAAGGAATTTTAAATAGAGAATTATGCAAGGTTGCAAAGTAATCACATGATACCATGTATAATCATAAAATATATCCATAATCTAAGCGAATATGACTGCATCACTTGATTCCATGTGGCACATTTCTATAGCATCAAAGTATAATAAATGCATAATATGTTTTAATGTTAATGCCTCTATGAGCTTGTGAATCAATCAAAGGGAACCAAGTGTCATCATGGCACTTTTTCATAAGGAAAAACAAATTTTGTTTTTAAATACTCAAGTCAAGGTTATAATTATTTAAATGGCACTATGTGGCTAGAGCATAAAGAAAATGGGACACAATGGCGACTTGATGTCAAAATCCTAAGACTCAAATGTCGATATCACTCAGTGAACATAAGATCAAAGTTGATGACCATCACCACCTATCAAACTGTCAAAATATCATATATGTTACCATAATATGCATATAGATTCTATCATCATTTATGGAAGGTGGAGACATTTATTGAGTATGAGAGAACCATGATTGCCCTCATTATTTGTAAGAAGATGTTATGGGGTTGTAAGAGGATTAAATTCATGGAAGGTGGAGACATTTATTAATCATATGAGATATATGATTTCATAGAATTATTTTTAAGAAGGGGGAATAAAATAAAACACATTTTGAAGACTTTGAGGAGAGGAAGAAATTTTGTAATTCAAGAAGAGAACTTTTTTTTTTTTTTTTTGGAATGTTTAGGCTTTTATTTTATTTTATTATCAAAATTCCTTAGTTCTCAGCATGGATGTCATAGATGCAAATTAATTTTTGATTATGGTATGAATTTTGATTGTCTTATGTGGATTTAGTAAGGTTGAGTGAATTAATAACCTGATTGTCTTTTTATATTGATTGTGTTAGAATTGATTATTATAGATGAATGTGTTGTGCTAAAATTTATTCTATGGTGATCCATCTTATGAATCAATGCTACTAATATTATATCCATAATGAAATCTTTCGTAGACTCTTTATCATGTTTTTTTAGTTTTAACTTAAGCTAAACTACATAAATATAGGTAAATGTTAGTCATTAAAAAATATCCATTCAATCATTAGTGTCTCAATAAAATATGAGAGCCTTATTCATGTTTTCCCTACCCATGTCTCTCTTTTATGTTTCTTTTATCTAATACACACATAAATTAGACATCATTGTGAATATTCACTTTGGATAAAATTAGAAAGGTTTTAAGATAGTGTAGATTAATGAATACAAAAATAATATCTTTTTATGACAAAATCTAGGTTTCTCATGTAGTTATTAAAATAAGGCTATATATGAGAGCCAAATAATGCAAATCACGCACTGGATTATCCCTGATAATCCTAAAATGAGATGGATTTATCCCATTAATATCTTTAGGGGTGTGTATACAACACACATTGATAGATTGTAGTGTCACCCTATGGATTATCCATAGCCTAAATATGGTATCAATAAGAGGTATTGATTACTATCAGAGGATCATATTATATTTTTATTTTCTTATTACAAGGTTTTGGAGGTTTCCCCTTAAATTGGCTCAGTCAAATATTTCCATTATTTTTATTTTCTATCAATAATTTGTGTGTATATTATCTATTCTAATCATAATATTATAATTCATTATTGTTGCTTTGCTCTCAATATATATATTTCTTAATATGATGTTATGATTTTTATTTATCTATCTAGGGTAATTTCATCATAACAAGAATCTTAATTACACTATTAAACAGATAGATAAGGGAAATGGTCATGTACTTATACTTAATAAATTGTAAGTGCAATCAATAGTATCAAGACTTAAATATATTATTTTTCCCAATTAGTTGCTATGAAAAAGTGAGAACATTATCAATTGATTAATGCGTACTAGATGCCTACCTACTCACTTCTATCAGCCTAAAAATTATTTTATTTTTGCTAAGCACATAGTGTACTATGCTAAAAGAATATCAATTATATTATTGATTGAAGTATATCTAGATACAGTCCAAACTGACATACTTATAATTAATAATTTTTAAGTACACTCAAGTGGATTGAAATTGAAATATCTTGTCTATCCTAGTTAGTCTAATCTATGGAGGAGTCAAAGCATAATCAAATTTGACATAAGAGTGTTGTGATGAACTTGAAAACCAATAAAATAATTAAATATATTAGAATGAAAATCAAGAATGTTGATAAGAAGATCAAAGTGCTCAAAATTTACCTTATTTGTTTGAAAGGATCATATTGTTCACACATATCTCAAGATTATGGGTGTAAGAAAATTTATCTACCACCATTTTTGTTGAATATTTGTTGTAATATGAAAATTTTAGTATGTTGTAATGTTGGGTAGAGTTTTATTCATTTGGATATCCAATTTTTCACAGTAACAAGTCTGACCTAGATGGATAAAGGGTAGTCATTAGAGGCAAAGGCCCTGTCCTTATTTGAAATTATTATCCTAAGTTGATCTAGGTTGTTATTTATCTAGGCTCCTCTTAGTTGAGTCGTTAACAAGTCCAAGATGCCACATTATTAGTGTAATGTTAAACTTTAGTGTACATTAGACATCACCCAAAAATTTCTCAAAACATAACATTTTTTTCATGTTTTCTCAAACATATGCCCTTAAATCATGGACTTGACATTTTTTTGGTAAATTTTTGATCAGTATTTAAATTTTTAGAAATTTTTATGTACTAGTCTTGGTAATTTATACATATGTGATCTACTTACCTAATATATATATATATATATATATATATATATATATATATATCCAAATTGAGCATTGTTAATCATCGAAAGAAGGAAATTGAAAGCTTGTTTCATATATATTTTTAGTTTTCTTAGACATGTTCTCATTTTTTCCACCACCCCAAAATGATGACACTTTTTTCTATAAGTCATCTTCGTTAATTAATAAAAATAACAAATATTAAATATTATAATTTTAAAAAGGGGAAGGGTGTAACACCATTGGTAAAATTATCCCATGTTCTTCACTTACCCACTCAATGGAATTTATTAGGTTTTTTTTAATCCATATAAAAGAGGATTGAATTTAGGGTCCCAACTCCCCTATCATACGAAGAACAAAATTAAAAGTTTGTCTCAACACTTGAGAATTGCACTTGTAAATGTATAAAATATTTTACATATATAATTGTGTAACTGTAACTGATGAGATTATTGCATGACAATATTTCCAATAGACCCATGAATATACTAATGGATGTGGCCAGGCCTTGCAATGTGCTTATATTGAAATCATAATTAAGATTATTGTAGTTATATTTTTGACACTTTTAATTTATCTACATAGATATTTGTGATTAGGGACATATTAGTCTATCATTATATACAAGCAAATATGATTATGTTATATTTATAGGAGAAAAAGGAGAACATGAACAAATTTGGGTTTAGATTTTAGAGTATTACATTGGTAACCTATTAGTCAATTAATTTCATCATTTAACTACTCATGGTTCTAATATAAGTTATTTTTTTGGTGTTTCCCTTGGTACTAGAAATAGAGAAGAATGTTCAAAGGGGGAGGGGGATGCAGTGGGAGAATGAGTGGCATCCAAATTTGGCCTTGGCCCAAAGAGAGCATTATGATTATTACTAGCTTCCATTGTGAATAATATATTTGAAATTGGTGGTATAGTGAAAATTAGTTCACCACCATTTTATTTTCTATAAGTTATCTATATATAGTTGTTTGTAAAACTAACTACAACCCTTTATATAGTTTCTATATATTTAGAGTTTAGATTGTAGAAACCATCAATAATATAATTTATACATACTATTGGATGTGTAGACATATCCATTAATATATTTAGAATATTATCACAAGATGACTATTGCAAAAATATTTTTATGATTGCACGAAAAAATAGAAAATCTTGTACTTTGAATGTACACTGATATATTTATCCATGCAATTAATATATATGTAGAAGCACTTAGATACTAATAAATTTATTTATGTGTAATGGTTGATGCATAATCACTTCCACCAGTATATTAGGAATATTTAAGCAAGGTGGCTATTGAAAGAATCTAAATAATGAATATATAAACATTAATGGAAAACCTTATACTTTGCATGTACATGATAGATATTCTCCATATGATTCATATTTATTTACAAAAAAAATTGGAGAGAGATGAATTAATTTATATGTACTAGTGGACATTTAGTTAAATCCATCAATATATTGAGAATATTTTAAACAAGGTAACTATTGCAAATATCTTAATTATTGTTGCACAAATACATATGGAAATTTTTGTTTTTTGTTGGTGTACTAATAGATATTTTCCATGTGATTATAATTTATATGTAAAAAAATTATAATTATGCATTGATTTACTTGTGGATATGTAGTGAATTCCATAAGTATATTGGGACTATTATTAACAAGGTGACTATTTCAAGAATATCAATCAAAACTGCACAAATGAATATGGACAATCATATACTTTGTAGGTTCAGTGATAGATATTATCCATGCAATTAGTATTTATAGAAAATGCATTCAGATAATGATGGATTTATTTATACATACATGTGGATGTGTAGTCACCTCTATTTGTATAATGGGAATATTTTAAAAATCTTAATTATGATTGCACATATGGATATGGAAAATCTTACACTTTTCAAGTGCATTGATAGATATTCTCTATGCAAATAATATTTATATGAAAGATTAATCAAATAATGATAAACTAATTTATACATATGTGTAGCTATGTATCTACCTCCATCAATACATTATGAATATTTTTATCAAGGTGACTGTTATAATAATCTCAATTACGACTACACATACATATATGGAAAATCTTGTACTTTACAATTGTAATAATAAACGTTTTCTATAAAATTAGTAATTATATGTAAGATCATTAAGATAATGATGAACTAATTTATACGTACTAACATATGTGTAGTCACGTCCATCAATATGTTTTAAATATTATGAGCAAGGTGACTATTTTATGAATCTCAATTATGATTGCATTGATAGATATGAAAAATCATGTACTTTTTAGGTACACTAATAGATATTCTCCATGAAATTAACATTTATATGTAGGGTCACTCATAAAATGTTGAACTAATTTATATTACTGGTGTAATTTTAGTCACCTTTATCATTATATTATGAATATTTTCAACACAGTGATTGTTGCAAGAATATAAAGCACAATTGCATTGATTGATATAGAAAATATTGTACTTTATAGGTACATTGATATACCTACATGCCATTAGTATTTATATGTAGGGGCACTTAGGGAATGATGAACTAATTTATATGTATTACTGGATGTGTAGTCATCTCTATTATTATATTACTGATATTTTCAATAAGGTGACTATTACAAGAATATTAATGTGATTACATAGACAAATATCAAAATTACTATAATTTATAGGTGCACTGATAGATATTTTTCTTGTTATTAGTATTTATATGCATGAACACTTAAAACATGATGATGTGAATTATACATATTGGTGTATGTGTATTCACCTCCAATATAAGTGGTGAAAGGTAAGTGGTTCATTAATCTCAATTACAAGTGTACATATGGATACATAAAATATTATATTATTTAGGCACATTAAAGTAACCTTTTGCAAGTATCAATGCAAACTTATATAGTTAAACTCATAAAAAGTTATTAATTTTACCACTATCATCAATGTCAATATTAAATTATAATTTTGTACATTGGCTCTCTTTGTATAATCAATCATGACCCACTAAAAAATATAAAGGAAAGTTATAAAAAGTGATAAGTAAAGAGATAAACAGGCTAAAAAACAACTAGATCCCATAAAAGAAGAGGCCAAAAGGCTAGATTTGAATGAGCCTTCTTAAGAAGGATGAGAAGCTAGGAATGAGATTGATCCTATGAAGATTAAATGAGTAGGATGAAGTAGAGGATGAGGACCATGAAAGCATAAAGAACAAGGATGAAGAGTAGGATGAGTTTGAATAGACAAAAGAGGAGCTAGCTCACCCTTTATCACCTAATAACCATAGCTTATCATACAAGTTCTCAGTAGATGATGAAGAGGAGGCATATGAATAATAATCATAGGAATACTATTCTTTGTTAGAGCACCCAAGTTAAAATAATGGTAATGTCAAGTAAATGTGATTATTTCTAGTCACATATTTAGAAATTGGCTAGTTTATGGATTGGATTTAATTTAGTTTTTAGTATTTAGGAGTTTTTGTGATAGTTATACCTCTAATTTCAATTTAACCATACTTATAATTTCAAAATTTAATATATTTCAATTTAACAATGCCTGCAAATTTTAAGTTTTTAACTTGCAGTAGGGGAAATTTATATTTTCAATAATAATTACATGGTTTGAACTAATGAGATTGAAAATTTAATATTCCACAATATGATATTTTCAATAGAAATTACATTGTTGAACTAATGAGATATTAAAAATTTAATATTCCATAATATGATATTTAGATAAATGTATTTATATATTTAACTTCCCTTTTGATAGTTTTTTTCAAGATTCTTATGAAATTTTATTTGATATGTAGATTAATGGCAAAGTTATGCACAAATTAACTATAACAAAAACTCAATATTACATAGATTGTCTAGGTACATATGCTTAACATTAGGATAAACTGACTTGAAAAATATGATTAACACTAAGAATTCTAGTGCTTGATAATTTTATTAAATGACATATACTTTGTTTTTTACTAAATTTTTACGTAATATGCATTTAAAAGGTATATAATTTGTTATGCCATTTTAAGGTGATTTTAAACATGTCCATATATTGATTTATTTATCATAATTCTATTTTTTTCTGATTTTTTTACCTACGATTTTTTAAAAATTTAATTAAATTTAAAGTCAAAATTAATAAAATTATTGAATTTAAGTGATAAATAAAATAAAATATAAGAAAATAAAAAATATATCAATGTAATCTCTAGAACAAGATGTATAATCTATCAATTTTTTTTAAAAAGCTCAGGTGGATTAATTCCTTTCCAACATGTTAAGTTAGTAAAGAGATAGAAATAAATTTAAAATTAGGACTAGATAGGGCTGGGTTTGCATGAACATTTTTTTCAAACATGTTTGAGTTTACATGAACACAATTGAAAATTTAAATTTCACATTCCTGCTTAAATTTCTATTTGAGTTTAGCAATAAAAGGGTTTGTGTGAAACATGGGGTAAATATTTTAAAGATAATAGGTCTGCTCAAACACTTTGGAAAAACCTCATGAAAAACATGTATTTTCATATGGAATTTCCATGCGGGGTTCACATGAACCCATTTTTTCATGTTTAACATAATCATATTTTTATAAAAAGTGTAACACACTTACATACTTTCACCCTTTAAAAGTAATTTAAATTTTATTAATAATATTTTAATTTGTAATAAATTAAAAAATACAAGAAAATAAATTTATAATTGAATACCTTAATGGTCAACATGTTTTAGTTTAAAAAAATAATAATCTAGCATTGACACAAATTTTAGGTTAATGTGTGACATAATCGTTGACACAAGTAGATCATGATTTGCATCAACCCTAAAAATAAATTAAAAAAACACTGTTGAACTTAAAAGGAGAGAGGGGGAGATCTCTTTCATTTGTTTTATTATTTTTATAAAAAGATACAAGGTGGTTATAAAAATATTTTAGCTGTAGTTCTTAGTGTCTCTTTCATTCCCAACATTTCAATATGTCCTTGCCATTAAATTCCCAATAGATTTTGAAAGCTAATGGTAGGCAAAAAAAATCCAAATATGGAAAAAGGGAAACAAAAGGAAAGTCAACCACTAGATCACGAGGAATGGTACCAAAAACACATCCTTTCAACTTGTCATATTTAATGTTGTCTGACATCATAAATGGAAGTGAATAGTGTAAGTAATGATTAATACCAACCTTTAATTAGTTAACTAAATGTTAATTCTAAGGGTATGGATTCATATGGAATGGAATAATAAGTGGATTTATTAGATTTATTCATTACTTTTATTCCACAACTTAAATTACATCATTTAGTGTAAAATTAAATCGAATTGTTCATCTTACTCAGTGTCATATGGAATCAACTAGTTTATATTGTATAGTTTCAAAGGAAATTAATTTGTATATTATGCTTAATATTAAATGGAATTAACTTGCTATCATTAAAATGGATTTAATTTGCTTAATTGATTAATGTTAGCTTATTTTGATTTGCATTATACTATTTAATGTCTAATAAGATTTGTATTTTTAAAATTGAATGTCAAACAAGATTATTTATTTGATTTCAACATAAAAAATAATTAATTTATTTTATTTGTTAACATCAAGATTATTTGAATTGCTTATTAGTACTAGTGCCAAGTTAATTGAATTACTCATCGATTTAATGTGGTGATAATTGATTAATGTCAATTTATTGATTTGATTATATTTTATAATGTCATATTTAATTTCATTGATTATTGAGAATAACATAAAATAGAGTTGACGTGCTTAATTTATTTAGTGTCAAATGGATTCAATGCACTTTTACTCATTATATATTAAAAATTGATTTGGTGCATATATTTAAATTAATTTATTAAATATCATTGACTTGGTTTAAGCATGTGTGGTTTCAACATAGGTTCATTCCACTAATAAAAGGGAGGGTATCATTGAGGATATATTAATAGATGTGATTTTAGAGGGTAAGAGAAAGAGCATGATTGGTTTATAAGTTTTGAGTTACAAATGAATAGTGAACCCTGTTAGAGTCCTTCAATACCCTTAGAAATGGGTAGATAGTTAGTCTATGATTTTTTTTGCTTTATTTTCTTGTTTACACACTAGCGCTAAATAAAATTAAGTATCGAGCAATTAATATCAAATGTTTAACATCAAATGTTAAATTATTAAATCCTATTGCACCTTTATTTTGATTAGCCACCGAGTTTTCTTGTAAAATAAGCTTGTGTGAAACCCTTTGGAGTTTGTTAAACATTTATTATTTTAATGCTAACACTATAGTCAAGAATTGGCTAAAAATTAGAAAGTTCCACCCGACTTGAAGTCGATAGTTTTATTTTCAACTTGAAGGTATTTAGGGTAAGTGCATGGAGTTGGGGGACAATTTCATGGATAATTTTGGTAACATGATCATGTTAATAAATAACATGATCAAATTATTTAATTAAAATGATCATGTTATTTAAATTATGGATCGATAATTATCAAGCCATAATGCAATCATGTTAATAATGTGATCACATTAACTATGTTACAAAAAAATAAAAACCAAAACCGAAATGTAAATTCATCATTATTAATTCAAGTTTCCTTTACTATCCTCACCTTCTGTGATCATGTTTTGTGTGAGAGAGATAAAATATTGACCAAAAACTGCTAAATTCATCCTAGGAAGCTACTAATTGATGATCCCATCATGTAGAAGAGGTAAGTGATAAAAATATACACTTATTAACCCTAATTTTTCATTATTTTCTTAATTAAACCTTAATTTTTAGTAATTTTAGTAATTTTTAGTTGTAATTTATTTATTTTGAATATACCATCCTAATAATCCTCTTAAGCCTCCATAGAATCCTTTTATTCCTTCTCCTAACCCTCCACCTAACCCTCCATAAAATCCTCTTGTTCCTCCTCCTATCCCTCCACCTAACCCTCCTATAGTTCCACAAAATCCCCTAGGCAGTTAGGAGATTCTAATTGACAACATCATGGGAAAAACAATTGAAATTGAAGAATTAATTAGGAGAATGATGGATCCCACTTTGACCAACCCCCACCACACCCATCTCGCCAATTCCCTAGAGACATTATTAGGTCAAATTAACTCTATAATGAGTCAATTTGACAAATGGTCTTCATATCAAGATAGTTATAGGGCTTATTATGCTAAAAAATTATCATCACTTGAGGTCAAGAATAAAGAAATATCAATATCCTCTATTTTCACCTTATTCATTAACCTAGCCACCAATGTCCCATTTCCCTTAACTGCTAAACATTTTCCAAGCCATCACTACCAACATAACTTATTCACAACCATTTTTTGGGATTGAAGGTGGATGGTATTTGATTATCCACTATGTAACAACCATAAGGTTTGATTGTATTTTTCATGAAACTCTATTATGAGTTTGTCCTCAATGATATTCTAAACTATTTTGATTTTAGTGAGTTTCAAGTTTGAGGGAAAGGCTCTACGCATGATCGACCAGGTGCATGTCATGCACCTAATTAGCTTACGAGGATCTCTATCTAAAATCCACTTGAGCCTGAGATCCCCTCTATAGTTTAATAGGTTATGAAGATTGACACTTTACATGCTCTTAGTTTACTCACTTATACATTCATTCAACATATGAGTAGGCTCTCATAGAATGATGCTAGAGATATGCCACCTAGTGTGCATACCCAACCCCACCCTTGTAGTTCTTATAGATCTATGTGCACTGGACCTTCTGATGATGATGGCATTGGTGGTTTAAAGGGTTTAGATAATATTCTTATGAGTAATGAGTTTTTGTCACACACATTTGGTGTATAGACATTAGCCACTACATAGATGCAGGTATATATATATGTCATTGAATAATATATATGTCATTTTTTATGTCATAGGAGGTGATAGTTCTTTTATTGTCATAATTGACATTTAAAACATCTTATTTGATGTATCCATTGTTTACATATTTGAGTCTAGCTATTGGCCCATCCACTTTTGCATCTGTCTCTATTAGGATGACACTTTTACTTATACAAAGGTGAAGTTTCTAGTTAATCTTATGCTCTATGTATATTTAGTCTATGCATATTGGCCTTGTAAGTTTAAGTTAAATTTATCTATCAAGTATCTTGATGCATAATTTATAAAAATATTCCTTGATATGGATGGAAATACACACTTACCTCTGCCAAATACCTAGCTCTAATCTTTTCTTGTCTTTCTTTTTCTTCTGTCTTCAATCTCTTTATCTCTTTGATCACTTCACATTTACTAGGTATTTTTTGTTCAATTTTACCTACTTATGGATATTAAGCCTCCTTGTATTCACTTAATCCTCCTTCTCTACTTTAAGTCATTTTACTAATCAACTACCTCTAAAATATTTCTTTTTAACATCAACCTCCTCAGTTCATACTCTATTTTCATGTTCTCTCTCTTTATCCTTTCTCTATTCTTTATAATCTTCTTATGTGTTTTCATAGGTCTGCTTGCTAATTTTATTTTGTCCTTAAAAATTAATCATAGGAGCATCTACCTACTCAATTACATCTCATTTCATGCATGCATCCATTCCACATAACCCCCAAGCTTCAACTCTTCACTTAACTCTTCTTTCCTCTTTGACACCTTCCTTCTACTAGCCCTTTTTTGAGTCAAACCTCCTTGTTATGATTAAAATACAAATATACAAACCAAAACAAACCCACATTAAGATACACCTTTACATAACATAGCTCATGTAGGGACTCTCATAATTTAACTCTCTTTGGAGAACACCTAACTCAACATTCCTTAGGACAAATTAGGTTTCCTAGGCCTAATTAAAGGATACTAACTATGAAACTATACCATATGAACTCAAATAAAATTAAAACCTTAAAAATACTCTTCCTCATATATAAATACACTTTCCCACAAATTTTAATGGCTTTTCATTTATTAAATCACTTGTTATCTCATTTTCCAAGTTCAAACCCTAACTTATGTTGTCTTAGTCCTGCACCTACCCGAGAGGATAATAAATGAGATAGAATGAAATTTTGACCCTTATAAAAGCTTATAAATATTAAAATGTATCTTAAATTACCCCATTATTCTTTTAAAACTATCACTTTTCCTTTCTCAATACTAAATAACTCCCAACATGTAGTTTTACAGAATTTTTGTACCCCTCCATCATGACTATGCCAACAAATAAGATAGAATAAACACTTAAGACCCTTAAAATTCATTTGATAGAAATTAAAAGAATCACAAACATGGAAAAAAAAATATCCCATAACATTCAAAATAACTTAAATCCTCAAATCTATTTCCAAGAACTCTATATGGTCTTTCTTTATGCCTATGTAAACTCAAAATTGTTACTAATTGGGCTGTATATAGTCTTCTCATGTATTTTGCATTTTCTAAATAGTATTGAGACTTTAAATGTATTTAAATTAATTTCATAGAGTTCATATATCCATTACTCATATTTCAATCATTTATAATGACACTTTAAACTGACTATGTTGTCCTCTTTCTGACTGTGCTTGAAGACAAAGTATTGGAACTTGGGTTCACCACTTTGAACCTATAGACTACTGACTTGAATGTTATCTAACTAGAGATATGAAAACCATAGGATTGATAATAAAATTTTAGAGACTTATTTAAATTTTAATCTATCCAAAGAAGCTTTAGAATTAAGGACTGAGTTCTTGAAATGTCTCTTATTCCTTTTCTCTCCCTGACTTTGCCTGGTTGAAGTTCTACTATTATTTCCACCTCTTACTCTTCCACTCACACTTCCTACATGTATTAAATTTTTTATATTACTTCCAACATGAAAAATACTTGCTATACTTAGACATTGCATGTTGTATGGAAGTTACATTTCCATGATTCTTGGTTTACATTGTCTTTTTATGATATGCATGTTAAAATATGTTACCATATATATCTTAGTTTACATTGAGAAAAACTTGCCATATATATATATTTGATACTTTATATAAAAGTAAGTGATACCTTGTTTACATGAATAGTTGATGGCTCAAGTAGACACTCCTCCCTCTCTGTGAGTCAAGACAGACATAGGCATTGCTACTACAATTCCATTTGCACATGCATTGATAGAGGTATATATTATTTTGTAATTTCGAATTGTAAAAATATACTTGTTTAATAATTTTAATACATACTTATGGGAAAATATAACTTATGTGAATGTATTATGTATGCAGGGTTTTCTTATGACATATGATAGTCCTAATCAGATGATTAGTAGGGAAACTTCTTATGTTTCTCCTATATTTCAGACAACCATTCAAACATCTGAGCTTACCATTAACTTGTTTAAGCATCAAAAATAGATTGAGAAGGACCATGAGATTTTAGTAAGTGCATGTTTAAATGATTTTTTATTGTAGTTTGAAATTAATTTCTTAAAAATTGGTGGAATGTATTTTATGTTAATTTTTGTAATAATACTTATATTTGAATAAGTTTAGCTATGACTGAGCTATGAGTGTAGGACTCATAGTTAGACCTTGGATCAATCTAAGACATTAGAGGGGTCTCCATCTACTAGTAGGGTACCTAGGGAGAGTTCTCTTTGAGGAAGGCAAAGAGAGGGATGCTATTTGATGAATATGATGTCTTACATGTGATGTACTTTTTTGTATGCCTATATGGCAATTTATGCATTTTTGGCATTATATATGTGTATATGACATTCACCCAACATTAGATACTATGTTGGTAGATGTTTTTTTTGTGCATATCATGACAATCTATTTATTATTGACATTGCACACATGTGCCTATAATGTATGCCTATCATGGCAATCTGTCTAATTTATATTCAATTTTTATTTCATTATCTTTTATTGTATAATGTTGTTTTGATATTCTAAACTATTATCTATCAGATCTAATATTTTATTTTGTATAAAAATGAGGACTAAAAAAATATACTTTTCAATGCTATAAATATCAGATCATAATATAGTTTTTGAATAGGTAAATTATTCATTAGGTCAATTCCTCATTAAGTTTATATGTCTCTAGACCTATTTATTGCTCTAATAGGTCAATTTATCAAAATAGAGTTTGTAGATCCTAAGAATTATATTTATAGTAGTCTCTAGACCTATTGTTTCGATGATTCCTAACAAAAAATAAACACTTAAAACACATTCATGGGGGGCGTATAATGTCTAATATTATGTTATTGTACTCCAATCAGGCCCAATTGACAAACCCACCACCCATTCTAGCCTCAAGAATGCCCTTCCCAATACAAGAGAAATGCAAACTTTTAGCCTAAGTTCAAACATATGTAAAATAAAATCTATAAGTCATTTTAATGAACCATTAGATCTCTCCCATATAATTTTAAACCATTTAATATCACCCCATATAACTCATTTGGAATATTTGAGAGCAATATGTTGGACAAGTTGTAGTGATGAGTGAAAAAATGCAACTTTTTGGCATTGAACAAACAAGTTCTTAAGCTCTGACTGCCATTTCTAACTTTGGGACTTTAGCTAAAAATATATAAATTTTATCATGTCAAAATAATCAAATTAAATGTTATCACACCACCAAAATATTTAAATACACCTAAAAGTGTATTTTCACTACCATTTCAAAGCACAAAAATATTGACAACAAATGTTATCAAAGTTTAAGTTGTGGT
The DNA here is from genome assembly GCA_037957365.1 of Torreya grandis. Taxonomy (NCBI): domain Eukaryota; kingdom Viridiplantae; phylum Streptophyta; class Pinopsida; order Cupressales; family Taxaceae; genus Torreya; species Torreya grandis. The sequence continues at coordinate 582,780 of JARHVA010000930.1, read as the reverse complement.
TGCAGAATTGTGGTTTTGATGCTTCCTGACCAAAAAATGATAATTATAGAATATATGTGGGGGTATTTAACATATAATACCAGGTTATTGGCCTCCCATCAAGTATAATCAATAAACCCACCACCCATTCTAGCCTAAGGACTGTCCTTCCCAATACAAGAAAAATGCATTTTTTTAGCCTAAGTTCAAACATGTATAAAACTAAACTTAATAGTCATTTACATGAAATTAAAAATCCATTAAATATATATTTAATCCCTCTAATCACATTGTATAAAACTTAGGTGGAATCTTTAATAGCAATCTGTTGGACAAGTTGCAATAAGGGGTTAAAAAATGCAACTTTTTGGCATTGAACAAGCAACTTCTTGAGCTCCAACTAGAATTTATGCATTTGGGACCTCCACCTAGGAATATATCACTTATATAATATCCAAATATGCAAATTAAATGTTATAAAATTTCCATAATGTTCAAATCCACCTAGAAGTGCATTTTCACTATAGTTTCAGAGTGTGAAAACACTTACAACAAATGTTGTCAAAGTTTAAGTTATGGTTATAGAACTCTAGTTTCAATACTTCATAACTAAAAATTAACACTAAAAGGACATCTGAGGGGTTGTATAATATTTAGGACCAGGTTATTATCCTCCCATTAGGATGGATTGACAAACTCACCACCCATTTTGGCCTCAAGAATGCCCTTCCTAATACAAGAAAAATGCAATTTTTAGCTTAAGTTCAAATACACATAAAATGAAACCTATAAGTCATTTATATGAACCATAAAATAAATTTAATACATATTTAATCCATACAATCACAATCTAAATTAATCAAGTATAATATTCAATAGTAATCCATTGGATAAGTTACAGTGAGGACTAAAAAAATGTAACTTTTTGGCATTGAACAAGCAACTCTTGAGCTCCAACTGCCAATTATACATCTGGGACCTGCACATAAGAATATATCACTTTTAGAATGTAAAAATAGGAAAATTATATTTTATAACACCATGACAAAATTCAATCCATTTGGAAGTGCATTTCAACTACTATTCTAGAGCACAGAAACACTGATAACAAATGTTGTCAAAGTTTAAGTTATGGTTGCAGAACTCTAGTTTCGATGCTTCCTAAATAAAAATTGAAACTACCAACATGTCTATGGGGAAGTATAATATATAGAAACATATTTTTGGCTTCCCTTCTGGCCTAATAGACAAACCCACCACCCATTTTGGCCTCAAGAACACCCTTCCCAATACAAGAAAAATGTAATTTTTTAGCCTAAGTAAAAGCACACATAAAACAAAAATTGTAAGTAATTTACATGAAATATCAGATCCATACCATACATATTTAATAACTATCATTACAAATTTTATAATTTATTTGGAATATTCAAGAGCAGTCCATTAGACAAGTTGCAGTGAGGGATTCAAAAATGCAACTTTTTAGCATTGAACAAACAACTTTTTGAACTCCAACTACCATTTTTGCCTACAAGACCTCCACTTAATAATATATTACTTTTAAAATGTATATACAGGTAAATTATATTTTATCACATGACCATGATGTTTAAATCCACCTATATGTGCATTTCACTACCATTCCAGAGTGCGGAAACACTAACAACAAATGTTATCAAAGTTTAAGTTATGGTTGTAGATATCTAGTTTTGATGATTCTAACTAAAAATTGACACTTATAAAACATTTAATAGGGTGTATAACATCTAATAATATTTTTTTTTCCTCCCATTAGGCCTGATTGACAAACCCACCACCCATTCCAGCCTCAAGAATGCCCTTCCCAATATAAGAAAAATGCAATTTTTAAGCCTAAGTTCAAACACCCATAAAAAAAAACTTATAAGTCATTTTTTTTAACCATTAGATCCCTCCCATACCTATTTAATCTCTCTAATTTCAACATAGATAACTTAGGTGGAAGCTTCAAGATCAATCCATTAGGCAAGTTACAGTGAAATGTCTAAAAATACAACTTTTTTGGCATTGAACAAGCAACTTCTTGAGTTCCAATTGCCATTTTTACCTCCAAGACCTCCAACTGATAATATATCACTTTTATCACATCCATATATGCAATTTACATGTTATAACACTACCACAATTTTCAAATCCACTCAAAAGGGTATTTTCACTACCATTTTAGAACACAAAAACACTGGCAATAAATGTTGTCAAAGTTTAAGTTATGGTTGAAAAACTCTAGTTTAGATGATTTTTAACTAAAAATAAAATTTATAAAACATAAAAATGGGTAGATAACATCTATTAATAGGCTATTTTCCTCTCATTAGGTTTGATCGACAAACCCACCACCCATTATGGCCTCAAAAATGCCATTCCCAATACAAGAAAAATGCAATTTTTTTGCCTAAGTTCAAACACCCATAAAATGAAACCTGTAAGTCATTTCTTTAGCTTTGATCATGTCCAACCCAAGCTTAGATAACATCCAACCTAATACTATCTTAGCTTCAAGAATATATAATTCTTTACTGACTATGCCAACCACGTGAAGGTGGAAGCTTATATGACACTACTAACCTACAAAAAATTGTTAGTAAGTAAACAAAAAAATTCATATATACTACCTATAAAATAAAAAAAATTTGGTAAAATTGATTACATATACATTTGAAAATTCAACATACCTATGTATTTCAATTCAACGAACCATTAAGATCTACTTTAACCTTGATAGTATCAAGAATAACTTCATGGTCTAACTCCTGGACTTTCCATAGTTTCCTTTTAATGGCCTCTCATGATATTTTTGTAATTGAATATTTATTGAAAGAATAAAATTTGAATAGTGCAGTATCACCTTGTACATTTCAAACTATTTAAATAACCATTACTTTGAATATTTTATAAGATATCATTGAAACCAAGTTTCAGTGACTACCACTGACCCAGTGGAAATGTTTTCTCCATCTATAACTAGGGAAGTAAATTTTTTCTTTCTCTCTACACATTGACACAAGTAGTAATTAGTGCCCTATTCATTATCCTCATCTATAATAACTACAAAAACATGCATTGTATCACAAAAAACCATTTTTAGTGATAATATGAAGATATATAATGGGAATAAATTATACATTGTGAAAAATATTCTACCTAGCTGTACTAGATTAGATACATGGTCAAATTCATCTGATGATGTCATATTTATAAATTGAAATGATGTTATAACCTAATATGTGTTGATTTAAATTAGATGTTTGGAACTTAAATCATCCACCTAGTTTTATGACTCACACTCATTCCAAACAAAGTCCACACATGTATAATAGAGACATGACAAATGTCTTGTATGAATACTCAAGAACTTGCATTTGAGATATGAAATGAGTGGAGGTCACTTGGACCCATTAGAGTCATATAATCCTCATAATTTTCCAAGTTTTCTTCCTTTATTAACTAAAAATGTCAAATAATAGTATAATTTAGTTGATCACCATGACACATGTCCTCATTACATCATTCAACCATAGTTTTTACATTTATCAAATGAACACCCTCTTCAAATTTCAACTCCTCCCTTGAAATAGATCTTTTTACACATGCTCCAGCACCGTCATGATCCCTTTTTCCATGGCTAGCCTCAGTGAAACTCTAAATGTGTTCTACACCAGTGGTAACATACATCTTTCTCAATCAGTAAAACATCTATGTATTTTTAAATTATGATGTGCATTTATGTAACCAAATGTAATTTTTATTGAAAGTAATGTTCCTCTAACTCAACTATTCATAAAACTTCTAAAAACAACCTTGTCCATACTCTAAATAATGTGATCTATCATGTTTGATATAAAAATCATAATCCCTTAATATTTTTCATTATTGCTCTGTACTATTAGGTACATTCATGAATGCTATATGCATGAATATGGCAACTTGTGATGAGCTGTAATACTATGATTGAACTTCTATTTGGGGTTTGAATGTGTAATTTTTATAAAAATCAACTAATGAAACAATCAAACCAAGTGGGAATGTATCCTTGATTATATTAAAATATTCATCCAACTATCTATCCTTATGTGTGTGCCTTACATACTCATAAACAATCTTCTCCCTAAATTTGATAAAAAATTTAGAAACATGTATCATTTTTATAACAAGCACATACCTTTTATATTTTTTGCCACCTTTTACTTGATAAGTCATTGATTTATATTTGTTTCAACCAACTAATTCCTTCCAATTTCACTTGTAATATCCTCATAGATACATTTTTTTTTAATTTTGGCAATCCACTACAAATGTTTTAGTTTCTATTTGAACATGATTTGTTGTAAAATAATTGTCCATCTGGTCTTTTGCAAAAGATAGTTGGAATAAATTACTTGGCTGATTTTGGTGCCTGCCATACTCTTAAAAAATGTTGTTAGTATACAAAGTACAATGAATATGGTGAAAAACATCATAGTGCATTAAAAATTCAACATGTTACCTACAATAAGTGGTGCGTGTGTGATTTATTTTTACATAAAAAGGTTTGGTCATCTCAAAATATCTTTGACAAATAGAAATTTGTAGATGTTTTTCCAAAAATTTAGAGTATAATTGTATTTGAGTCATATCCAATAAATGTTTTAGATGCAGTTCATGATTACGAGAACCAACTCTTCTTTTCATAACATCTTTTACATTATGAAAAAATCTTGTATTATCTTTCCAAAATTGAGCAAGTAACTCTTTGAGAGTATCGGCTATAGCCTTGTCCTTTCATGGAAGTCTACTAGAGAATTCTTATAACTCATTGGTATTAAGTTCATTAAGTATTTTATGTCTTTTAATTTCTCTCATTAATGTTTTTTGTTTATATTAAGTATTTGGCTTGTTTTTAAAACCATTCATTTCCCCCCTATTTTATCACTTACTGCACAAGTTGTAAGTATACGCCAAGCAACATTATAATCTTGGGTGCATGATTTTGAGCCTATAGTATGATATGCATCATGTAGATTTTCAATAATCTCATTATTTTTATCATCCATGGTAGATGTTCTTAGTCTTAATGTGTACATTATAGGTCTCATCTTAATCAATTTTATCAATGAAATAATAATTTACAGCTTTGACTATCGTAATCCAAATTATGAAAGAAAGTATCCCAGATTTGTTGAGTTCATCTTCTTGAATGGTGATCAGACATTTTTTTATGAATTGGCTATAAAATATTTTCATCAACTTCAATTAAGTACTTGTATTTTCTATGCACAATTCTTGGACGTGTTGTTAATGTTGGAATTTGTTGAGAGGGTGTTTCAAAATTATTATTACTTTAATTGTTTAGAGGTGGGATGAAATTTTATTCATTGTTTATTTATTAATTATATGTTTTCATGAAATTTTCTTGATGGTTAATTTCATCATTATTTATTTTCATAAATTTTTCTTCATTCATGGGGGGTGAAGCATCATACATAGAGTCATCATCAATAAAATCAAAAACTTGGAACTTTAAATGCAAACTTCTAACATTATCTAATTAATTATTATTCATTTAATTATGGTCAACTTCATCATTATTCAATTCATTATGGTTAATTTCATCATTATTTAATTCATTATTATCAATTGGCTCATTATATATGGCATTTGGTTCATCAGGATTAGGGTTTGTACCTTATCTACCATGAAGTTTTTGAATTTGTATCTTGTTTTTCTCTCTCAATTCTTCTAAATCATTTGGTGTTTTGTTCTTAAATATATTCCTCTTCCTTGAATGTGATCCATCATTGATCAAGGGTAATTGACATATTTTCAAAGGTGGGGTGAAGTACATATGTACCATAGGTCCTATAGAAGTACATAGAGAATGTTTGTGGGGATATAATTCTTGATCTGGGTTAAAAATAAATGTTAAAAACTAAGATTATTATATAATTATAATAACATGATCATGCTATTTTTTATACTAGGTTATGATTCAACATACATATTGATAAGTGTATATTAAGAATAACGTGATCATGTTATTCTTAATACTTAGTTGGGGTTAAAAATTGACATTGAGAACTAAGTGTTGTCTATATTGAGAATAATGTGATCTTATTAATAAATAATGCAATCAAATTATAATTAATATGGATTAGGGATTAAGGCATTAGTGCATAAGGTTTAGGGTTTAGGGATTATAAATTATGTTTTAGGGATTAGGGATTACAATTTATGTTTTAGGGTTTAGGGGTTAGGGATTAGGGCATGTAGGGTTTAGGTTTAAGGGTGTATATAAGGTCTAATCACTCTATGAGATGTGTGAACCTAATTTTTACTATAAAGGATGTTAATTGAGACTAAATCAATTGGTAAATAGGGAAAGTTTTTGGTTTACAACTTAAAGTATAATGTTTAAGGCTTAGGTTTAGGGTATACAGGGTCAATCACAAAGATAATTATTAGTATAAATGATGTTAATCTAGGATAAAATGATTGGTTCAATTTTTAAAGATTTTATATTTATGGTTTAGAATTTAAGGATTAGGAAATTTAATCATTAGGGCTTGGGGTATAGGTTTTAGGGTATATAAGGTAAAATAATGATGGAGATTGGGGAAAATTAGAGCTGATCAACACCCAAATCATATTTTATAGTCATGCAATTAGGTTGAAAGGGCTCAAAATAACCCCAATTTACTTTAAATGCACAACTAGATTGGTACTTCAAAGGCTAAGTTTCGGCCATAGGTTTAAAAAATGCATTTTATGACATCTCATGATAAAATTAGTTATATCATAAGGGATGAATGTTTGTGGCATATAATGGGCATTAAGACATATGGATTAGGGTATATGGTTTAGGTTTAAGGACCTGTATATAATGTCTAATCAATCTATGTTATGTGAACTTAATTATTACTACAAAGGATGTTAATTGGGACTAAATCAATTAGTAAATAGGTAAAGTTTAAGGTTTATAATTTAGGGTATAGTGTGTAGGGTTTATGGTTTAGGGCTTAGGTTTTAATGTATATATGGTTTAGGTACATAGGGTCAACCATAAAGATAATTGAGGACAATTTGAATCACTTGGACCCTTTTATGACTATAGAATGTGTTTTTGGGTTGTCATTATACCCCATGTCATCATGTAGATTGAGTGAATTAGTTAAATGAGGTAATCAATCATGTGATTTAGTCCAAAATAAGATATGTGAACTTAATTATTAGTTTAAATGATGTTAATTTGGGCTAAAATGATTGGTTCAAGGTCTAAATAGTTTATATTTATGGTTTAGAGTTTAGGAATTAGGAACTTTAAGGATTAAGGCTTAGGGTATAGGTTTTAGGGTATATAAGGTACAATCATGAAAATAATTGGGGAAAATTTGAGCTCTTTAAACCTATATCTATGAGTAAAGAATGTGATTTTGGGATCAATTAGCCCCCACATCATCACATATTGAGCCAATTAAGTTAATTATGGTTTAATGAGTGATGTAATTTTGACCAAGTTCATCCCTATGAACCTAATTCTTATTATATATAAAGGATGTTAATTGGGGCTAAATTTATTGGTTTAGGGTCTACAATTTAAAGGTTTTGGGGTTTAGAGCTTATGGCTTAGGATTTAAGGTAAATGATACAAGTTTTAGGGTTTAAGTTAAATGGTACAGGGTTTAGGGTTTAAGATATTAGATAAAAGGTCCAATCACTAAGGTAATTAAATAATATTTAAGCTACTTTTCACCTATTTATGATAATTACCTTCATGTTTACATTTTTGATAAATGCAGGGTTAGTTATGCCATGTACATGTTACATACATGTTATAAAATTTATTGAGCCATAAATTTGGTTTAGGGGCTCAATTTTTCCTAGATCAGGCCCCTTTTGCACAAATTAACTAATTGAATCAGTTCATGATAGAATCAATCTTTTGATTTTGCCCTAAATCATATCTTGATCTTGAAGGTGTTTAAATTGGCCTCAAATATCTCCTCAATTAAAAGAATCAAATATTTGGTTAATTATATATGACATGACATTAGGGTTAATTTCATTCCAAATCACATCATATATAATTTAAAATAGGTTCATGTGTCTCATTTTGACCCTAATTACCTCCACAATTTAACTAATCAACATTTGCATTCATTGGATGATGATTTCAAGTTTATTAAGCTCAAAACCACATTTTATACATGTAAAAATTGTATATAAGTAAATAATGTTTCTTTGATTCAATCGAGCTAATGAAATTGGAGCTGATCAACCCCCAAATCACATTTTATAGTCATGCAATTAGGTTGAAGGGGCTCTAAATAGCCCCAATTTACTTCAGATACACAACTAGATTGGCACTCCAAAGGCTAAGTTTTGGCCATAGGTTTAAAAAGTGCATTTTATGACATCTCATGATAAAATCAATTATATCATAAGGTATGTATGTTTACAACATGTAGTGGTCATTAGGGAATAGTGCTTATAATTTATGTTTTAAGGATTAGGGATTAGGGCATAGGGTTTAGGTTTAAGGATTTGTATATAATGTCTAATCACTCTATACCATGTTAAAACCTAATTATTACTACAACAGATTTTAATTAGGACTAAATCAAGTGGTAAATAGGGAATGTTTATGGTTTACAATTTAGGGTATAGTTTTTAGGATTTATGGTTCATGGCTTAGGTTTATATATATATATATATATGGTTTACAATTTAGGGTATAGTTTTTAGGATTAATTTAGACTATAGAATGTGTTTTTGGGTTGTCATTATACCCCTTGTCATCATGTAGATTGAGTGAATTAGTCAAATGGGGTAATTAGTCATGTGATTTAGGCCAAAATGAGCCCTGTGAACTTAATTATTAGTCTAAATGATGTTAATTTGGGCTAAAATGATTGGTTCAAGGTTTAAAGAGTTTATATTTATGGTTTAGAGTTTAGGGATTAGGAAATTTAAGGATTAAGGCTTAGGGTATAGGTTTTAGGGTGTATAAGGTATAATTGTGATGTTAATTGGGCAAATTTGATCTCCTTGAACTTATATCTATGAGTAAAGAATATGATTTTGGGATCAATTATCCCCCAGATCATCACATATTGAGCCTACAAAATCAATTGTGGTAATGAGTGATGCAATTTTAACCAAGTTCTTCCCTATGAACCTAATTATTTCTATATATAAAGGATGTTAGTTAGGTCTAAATTTATTGGTTTAGGGTCTACAATTTAAAGGGTTTGGGGTTTAGGGCTTATGGATTAGGGTTTGAGGTAAATGGTACAAGGTTTAGGGTTTAATTTAAATGGTACAAGGTTTAGGGTTTAGGATATCAAATATAGGGTCCAATCACTAAGGTAATTGAAGAAATTTGAGTTGCTTATTCACCTATTTTTGATAATTACCTAAACATGTTTACATTTTTGATAAACATAGGGTATGTTAATCTATACATGTTACATACATGTTATATAATTTATTAAGCCATAAATTTGGTTTAGGGAATCAAAATTTCCCAAATCATGCCCCTAATTTCATAATTTGACTAATTAGATCAATTCATGATAGAATCAAACTTTTAATTTTGCCCCAAATCATATCTTGCTCTTTAGGGGTTCAAATTGGCCTCAAATGCCTCTTGGATTAAATGAATCAACTCTTTGGTTAATTATATATGAAATGACATTAGGGTTAATTTCATTCTAAATCACATTGAATATATAATTTAAAATATGTTCACGTGGCTCATTTTGACCCTAATTACTTGCATAATTAAATTAATTGACATTTACATTCATTAGCTGATGAATTCAAGTTTATTGAGCTCAAAACCACATTCTATACATGTAGAACTTGCATATAAATAAATTATGTTTCTTTGATTCAACTAAGCTAATGAAATTAATGCTAATCAACCCCCCCCATCACATTTTATAGTCATTCAATTGGGTTGAAGGGGCTTAAAATCGCCCTAATTTGCTTCAAATGCACATCTATATTGGTACTCCAAAGGCTAAGTTTTGGCCATAGGTTTAAAAAATGCATTTTATTACATCTCATGATAACATTAGTTATATTATAAGACATGTATGTTTGTGACATCTCTGAACTTGATAAAAGACAATTTTTTACATGCAAAAAAGGGTACTAACGCATTGATATACCTTGAAAATAGATCCTTATAAAACTTCACATACTGACTCAAACAATCTTATCAAAAACTGAGACAATACTACAAAGTTTATAAATGTTTTTTACAAGTTCTAAACATCACCAATTATTCATAAAAACTAATGCAGTCTTGTTTAACTAAATTCAACCTCTTTTAGGATTGTATACACTCTTGACACAAAATATAATGACCCTTGATTTTTTTTAAATTGTTCCAAAAAACCATTTTAATCTTTTGAAGATTATAAATTCCTTTTCAAATACCAACTTTCAAATAACTAATCCTTAAACATTTATAATATCACTAAACTCTCTTTCGAACCTAATACTCTAAGTCCGTTAGTACTCAGTCAGAGGATCCTTGTATTCCAATTGATTATTGGATAATATAATTTATTTAATTTTGTACAAAATGAAATATAAATCAAATCTACCAAATTATGAATGATTTGGATTACTGGATCACCAAAAATCAACTTTTGACTTCTTGACCCTGTCTAAGATGAACTAGGACTATCTGCATTTTAAGGAAGATTAGACTCATGTCAAATGAATAAAAAATTGATTCATAGGTTTATACATCTCTAATTATCATTCAATACTATCAAATCTTAATAAGAACATTGGTCCCAAATAACAATCTTAATCAACCAAACTTTATTCTTAAGACTAATAGGCCTAATGACTCCTTTAGTAGGTCAAAATACAAATTTAGGTTTTTGGGTGTTGTGAATATATAACACAATTGAATTATTAACATGATCATGTTATTAATTAATGTGATCATATTACTAACATAATTAATAATACAATCATGTTAATACCATGATTGTGTTATTAATGCGATTGTGTTATTTGAATTTGAATTCAAATCCCCCATATTTTGGCTCAAGAATGGCTTGGATTCTTGAGCCTAAGGCTTGGACCTATCAATCTATAGCTGAGTCTGAGACTTATGATAAAAATAACAAAATTTAACTTTTATTGCTAAATACACTATGCATTTCAACATGAAAATTCAAAAACTTAATACTGTTGTCACGAGCACACTCTTCTCTTTCCAAAAGTATTATTTTTATAATTTTTGGACTAATTTAAGGTTTCAAACTATGTTTATTTCTAACTATATTTTTTTTAGGCCACTACATGCTGCAAACATACATGTCTATACATGTTCATGTAATTTATCTTTCATGGATCCAAGTGAAAAATAAATTATATGGTTATAAACTAGACCTAATTATACACACATTAAAAAAAAAAATGATTTTCATTTTTTTTTGAGGCAATTAGGCACGTCACATGGATGGCTATCTATTTTTTTATTAGTTTTTAGGATCTATTAACTTGCAAAATTCATTAGAAAAAGTATTCATTAAAAAAATATTAAAAAATATAGGTCATAGACTAGAAGATCTTATTCATATTTTCCCCAAAGGGTTTCAAATAATATTAAACATTGTTAAAAAAACAATGCACCACACGATCATCTATCTACTCTATTTTCTTAAAAAATAGGAGTTTCTCTTCAAAATTGAGATGTTTGGTCTAGTTATACTTAATCATTTTTTTTTAAAAATGAGTATTTTAGAAAATAGACTCAAAATTCTACATTTCCTGTTCTTACACCATCTTCAAATTTGGAGTGTTGATATTTCAAATTATCTACATAAGTTTAAATTTCTAAAATTTCAAGAAAATCATGTCCATGGGTAGACCACTTTTTGTCCCCCAACTTTATGCACTTACCTTTTATTTTAATATCAGATTGGATATAAAATTTAGGAGGTTATTTAAATATTAATATTCTTATAATAATAATTAGTTATTTATAGATGGATATCAATTTTTTTTTTTATTAATCTTATTAAGACTAAAATAATCTAGGAACTCAAACAAAAGTTACCATTAAATATTTTAATTTAAATAAAGATAAGCTATATAAATAAAAGCATAAGTAATAATAAAAACTGATAATTAAATGCATGAATTTTCAAATTATTGGTTATATATATATTTATATTTATATATATATATATATATATATATATATATATATATATATATATATATATATATATAAGGTAAGTGCATAAAGTTGGGGGACAAAAAGTGGTCTACCCATGGACATGATTTTCTTGAAATTTTAGAAATTTAAACTTATATAGATAATTTGAAATAAAGATAAGCTATATAAATAAAAGCATAAGTAATAATAAAAACTGATAATTAAATGCATGAATTTTCAAATTATTGGTTATATATATATATATATATATATATATATATATATATATATATATATATATATATATATAACCAATAATTTGAAAATTCATGCATTTAATTATCAGTTTTTATTATTACTTATGCTTTTATTTATATAGCTTATCTTTATTTCAAATTATCTATATAAGTTTAAATTTCTAAAATTTCAAGAAAATCATGTCCATGGGTAGACCACTTTTTGTCCCCCAACTTTATGCACTTACCTTTTATTTTAATATCAGATTGGATATAAAATTTAGGAGGTTATTTAAATATTAATATTCTTATAATAATAATTAGTTATTTATAGATGAATATCAAATTAAAATTTTATTAATCTTATTAGGACTAAAATAATCTAGGAATTAAAACAAAAGTTACCATTAAATATTTTAATTTAAATAAAGATAAGCTATATAAATAAAAGCATAAGTAATAATAAAAACTGATAATTAAATGCATGAATTTTAAAATTATTGGTTATATATATATATATATATATATATAAAACAAGACACCATTAATTTTGGGCTGGCCAAAAATTAAAGAAAGAAAAAAAGTTAGAAATAGTAGTAGAAGCTTGAAGATATATACTTCCAAAAATAATATAGAATATTTTTAAAATAAGTTTTGGATAGAAGTGTGTGCAAAAAGTAAGATGATAGGGATATTAAATAAGGATTTATGTGTAAAAGTGTCATTCTTAAAGTATTTGCCTAACATCAGATGTATGCGTTTAAATTTTTTTTCTTTTCAAAAAAAAAGAAAAAAAAATACTTTCTTGATAAAATAAATTATTACATTCTTAATTTTTTTAAAAAAAATTTAATAAATCCTACATTTTGATATTATAAAATTAACATATCAAGCTTTTACACATTATATAACCTTTGAAAAATTGATTAAATAAAATATCAACACTCTCCTTTCTGGTAATAATTATTAATTTTTAATTCATATTATGGAATGTCATAATGGCTACATCAAATTTACATAATGTTGTATACCTATTATAATTTCAACACCATCTTATTTGGAAATCAACACATGATTTTTAATTCATCTTAAAATTCTTTGCTTGGGTTTAATTTTTTATGGATTTTTACTAACTACACAAAAACTTGTTTTTTTAAACATATCCACCTTAAAACCCATTAAATTTTATAAAAATTTAGATCATAAAAATATAATTGCATCCTATTCTTTAGACAAGTTTATCTATTTTTAAAAACTATTTTCAACATATATAATGCCCAAAAACTACCCACTTTAGAATTTCAAAAAGGTAGAACAAATTATCTAAAGGAGGAAAAAAATAAAAAAAACCCACTTGAAAACAATCAATTATGTATTTAGAGTTCATTTGGAGCTTTTGCACTCCTACAACAAACAAAAATGATAAAAAAAACCCACTTGAAAACAATCATTTTTATGGGTGTCAATTAATCCCAAACTAAACTATCTGGGCATCCAATATGAATACTTTTTAGCATAGATGAAGGTCATTTACTAATTCTCTCTTTAATTTTGTTACAAATAATTTTAATTCCTGATTTTATCAAGAGGAGGTATACGTAAAAAGGTTGCATAAAATTTGTTGTGCACCTCAATGACTCACACTAGCATACCAAAAAAAAGGATATTCAACAAACTCTGAAGCAACTTCTAATTCTCACATGCATCTATCCATACTAGATAAGAATCCATATTTTTATATATATATTTTTTTAAAATTTTGAAATAAATAATAAAAAATAATAAACTATTAAGTGGATATATTTTAATATTTTAAATCAAAATTAGAACTATGAGAATAAGATTATAATATACATGCATACAATAGAACTAATAAAATATTATTAGAATATGGTGAGAAACTATAGAAAACCAAACTATTGAAAACCTTGTATTATAAATGAGGAACATGCAAACATCAAAAATAACTTCTTTGGAGAAGTTAATATTTAATTAATGTCACTATGTTTTTTTTCCCTTGAATTTCAAAACCAAATTCTATTGCTTATTATTCTATTAGTATGTCTTACACTATACATATACTGACTTGAAAATAGATGTGAGAGTACATTTTGTTGGGTTCAATTTTGGTGACATCTATAATTATATATTAAGGACTTAAAATAATAAACTATCATTTCACCTTTATAGTAGAAACCCTAAAAATTTTAATTTGTTTCTGTGATCCTCAATGAAGTGTGGTTGAGATACCATATCATGTGGGAGGTATGATACACCTTTGTGATATGTATCTCTCACACACTTTTCAGAGATCAAATTTATCTATATTTTTTTGGAGATTAGTGGTTACTAAGTTATCATTAGGATGAATAGGTTGGGGAAACTTAGGGATTGAGTTGTTGAATTAGGAATGTGATTAATAAGTGACTGTGGAAATTATTAGTATCCAAAGTCTAGATGTGACAAGGTGCTCTGATTAATTTCCTAAGTCTTATGGTTATACACATGTATACCTAGTTTATCTATTAGAAATATTTATTCCTTGGTTTGTAAACACATTAGGAATATATTATTTCTTATTCTAGTCCACTGATACACTTCTTTTGTGTTATGTGGAGTAAGTTGTAGTATTGACCTACATACACATTGTCCTCTTTCTTTGTCATCAAATTTATATTTATCTTTCTTTTGAAGGGTAAAGAAACTATTAGAGGATAAATGGTGTGTAGGGGATCTAAAAGGTTTTGTGGTCAGAGGTAAAACCCTTGATGATACACTCTCTTTACATATCTTATAAAATTACTTTTGGCTTAAATGATATTCTTCTACATTATTTATGTTTGCATTGAGAAGATTTGTTGATTTATGTTCCTACTATGGAAATAATATTATATTTAGAATTGGTGTATTCTATTTGGTATTACTCTTAAATGATGTAATTATGAAAACTATGAACACTGATGTAACTAGGAGATTTATAAAAATAAGATATTAACTAAATGAACGTACTTTTGAAAATAAATGAGTAAGAATAATGATGTATCTCATTATTGAAAATGGATAAATTCTTTGATTATGGAAGGAATTAAAGGTTATGAAAATATGCATTTGATTCCAAAGCAATTTAATTTGGAAATATTATTGAATATACCAAGTATAATGGATTTTTTAAAAATAGTAAAAATATTTTACACTCTTGTACTTTTATTCCAAAAAGTTACAATTTTTTTAAAATAAATATGGTGGATTAGGATTAGTTAAGTAACCTAAAGAAAGTATTATTTGAACCAAATAGATAAAAACATTTTTCATGCATCTTCTAGTTTCTAAATGAAGGGGTTATTACATACCTGAAATAAGAGGAGAATATAGTATGATATATATTTTATTTTTTAAAAATAAATCTTATTTAATTTAGGATTTTTATTCTTTAAAATATTAACTTATTTTTTTAATATTTTATTTTTAGTATGAGGTTGCAGTACTAAGGTATTTGCAAAAAAACCCCAAACCCTTTCCAAATTATAGAGAACTCCTTCAGTTGGAAAGAAATAGAAGCGAAATGTGGGTAAGGTTTTTAGACAATGTTTTCTAGAAATAATAAGGGAGATAGATAGAGGATCTCCAAATTAATTATAATATACCTCTTCACACCCTTAGTGTTTTCCTATCTACCCTTGACTGACTTATTGCCATACCCCTTGAGTACCATCTATTATTCTATGGCATGATTGACACATTCATTTACTTTGATGAGGTGGATGATGTTTGAAGAGACTCAAATGGCAAAATTTTTATGGACCATCTTTACCAGGTGATCAAACAACTTTATATTAGTAAAGATTTAGTCCATTCTAAATTGCTTGATTTCTCCAAAGAGGAAAAAAAATAGTGTGCATTTAAGCTATTGTTAAATGAATATGGGCCATATTTCATTAATAAGAAAACCCTAATATATATGGGTGGTGATTTAATAAGGTAAAGGGATGTTAACTTGGAAAAAAGGTCTAAACTTTTTTGACACCCTTACAAAATATATCAATAATTAGATTTGTATCAATGATATAATTGCAACGATAAGCCTTTTTCAACTTTATTTTTTACGATCCCCCCCTTTGCATAATATAATATCTGTTGTATTCATCTTAGGAAGATGATATCGATAGTATAAGTATATGATAACCTTTATTGATGCCTTGTCAATCCTAAATTATAAACCTTGAACCCTAAAACCTAAATCCCAAACATTACACCATAAACACTACACCCTAAACCATAAACCCTAAATCATAATCCTTGAACCCTAAAGTTTAAACCTTAAACCTTAGACCCAAAAATATTTTTCATGGTAGGAATACACCCTAGGGGTTGAGGTAAGGGTTTTAACACTCCAATAAAAACTCTTAACAAAGAAGAGATGGAATAAAAAATGACATTCGATGTATCTTATGTTATAAGATTTTATTTGATAGATAACAAAATTATCTAGCTTGATTACAATGTGCAAAACATATAGTCTAAAATGAGAAATAAATAATATCTAGACAAAATTATTAAGTGATTAGGTCAACTATGACATATATTCAAACATCTATTTTATTTGAAACATAATCTTTAAAACCTATCATAGTTCACGAATACACAATCCAACAATGTTGGATCTTTTGGCTATCCCAATCTAAATCCAATTATAACATTACCTTAAATCTAGATTGGTTCTAATTTGGGGCATTTTAACATGTTACCAAAGGTATAAATGTGTAACTTTTATGGGAAGTATCTAGTCAACTAGAACAACCAAGTAGATATTTATTTTGATATACATTATATACCATGTGAACAAAAGGTGATACTAGAAACCTTATATTTGGAACCTAAGTAATTGATTTGGTATCAATGGTTGAGTGCTCAAAACAATAAGACTCTTAATGTCATTTAGTCAATTTTATTTAGGAGTTATAGATGCACTACAATAATAATGTTATGTCTAGAATTATTTTAACTAGTTAGCAAAATTGAAACAAATAATATCAATTAAATATTATATTAAACAATTATAGAGTCTTATCTTTGCAAGTGGAAATGATGGCATAGATTTAGTGTGATCACATTCTATGTGATTCAATGATATATCTACCTAGACATGTTCCTTATATATGCTACTTGGTTCATACACATATTATACAATTATCTTATACTTTTGAGGTAAGGAGACTACCAGTTTTACTTCCCCTCACCTCAAAAGGGGGCATATTAGTGGAGGCATGCCATAGAGACATGACTTCAACATTGCTTTATAGATTTAGATTGCAGTGGGGGCATGTTTTGAAAACATATTATCTAAATTTGTCAAATTTTAGATTATATGGTGGTATACTTTGGAAACATGTTCTCTACATTTATTTAGCATTTGACATAACTGAATTACAGTGGGGGCATGTTTTGGAAATGTCCTCTAAATTGAAACTTATATTAGTTTTTAAATTTCTCCATATATAGTGGGGAATTTTATGATAGGAATGTCCTCCACACTTTTTCATATTCTGAATTAGATAAATTCATAGTTATATGATTCAAATACACATTTGTGGTAGAATTCTATATATTGGTACCATTGTTATACACAATTTCAGCATGAGACATATCTAAGGTTCATATGATATAAAATGTGCACATATTATTATAAAATCAGATTAGTTTCAAATTTCAAACACTTTTATGGACTGTCATCACCGACCATGTTAGATTTTTATAGACTTTATTGGTCCAATCTACTATAGTAGTTGGCTCACTTTTGGTATGATTGAGTCATTAAATCACTCAATATTTCCAATTTTATAGGTTGGAATTGATTATATCATCCAAAATCACCAAATTTATAGTGTGAGTTGACTTGGTTCACTCACATTCACCAATTAATAAGTATGATATGTTGCATAGTCAAACTAATTTCAACTACTAAGTGGAAACTCACATTTTATCCATAGTTGGGGGCATGTGTCCTCCAATATCTCTCTATATGTTTAGATATATGCACTTTCTATATTTTATATTTATCCTAATCACAACTTGAATGATTCATATTGATACATCTCTTCAAATCAAATTGTCAAAAGGCAAGGTAGTTGCATTGACATATGTGTGTACTCCTAAAACCTTACTCTCTTTCAATTTCAATAATTTCAATGCTTTCAATTTAGATTATATGCACTAATTATATACTATAATATGCTCTTAGTTTTGGGTTAGTCACTGACAAAGCATTCAAGTTAGACTCAAGTAAAGGAAAGATGTGTTATACACACCTAGGTACACATTTCTTTTCCTTTAAATTAGTAATTCCATTACTAGATTAAAGGGGGAAAATGTAGACATTATTTATGAATCAAATAACACCTCAATCTTATACACTTGGGAAAATACATATCATAGATGTTCCTTCAGCTTAAATACTCTCACTACTGAAAGGATCACATACACTATCTCTTTATGCTTATTACTTATCTCTTATTTTGATCAATGTTATTCTGTTGACTCAAACCTTATATCTTTCCTAGAGTGTTATAAACCTACTTATCATCTATTTATATAATTTCTAGACCTATGCCTATTTTTCAACTATCCAGACACTTGCATCCCAATAATATACCTATGTTGATGCAAGTGTCCTACTCGAATGCACATGTCCAAAGCTTTTAAGTCATCTAATTTTTAAATGAAATGTATACTTCTCCTCACCTCAAAATGGAGGGTATATTATTGGGGGCATGTCATAGAGGCATGATTTACACATTCTTCACAAATTTAGATAATGGGGGCATGTTTTGGAAACATGTTCTCCACATTTACACCAATTTTTAGATTCAAATATACACTAGGGACATGTTTTAAACACATGTTATCCACACTTATACTAGTTCATAGTTTTAAATTATCATGGGGACATGTTTTGAAAACATATTCTCCATATTTAAATTTTTTCCAAATTGGTTAAATTGTGTAGTTATATGATTTAGTTACACATTTATGGTAGAATTTTATACATTGGTACCACTTTTATACACAATTTAAACATGAGACATATCTAAGGTGCATATGATTTAAATGTGCACCTAATATTTCAAAATCAAACCAATTTCAGATTTTAAACACTTCTATGGACTTTCATCATCCATTATATTGGAATTTTATAGACTATATTAAACCAATCTACTGTAGTAGTTAGTTCACTTTTGGTATGATTTAGGTAATTAAATCAACTAATATTTACAAGTTTATAGGATGGACATGATTACATTATCCAATCTCACCATTTTTATAGTGTCAGATGACTTGGTTCACTCACATCCACCAAGATATAAGTATGATCAGGTTGCACGGTTGAGCTAATCTCAATTATCAGGTGACAAATCACATTTTATCTAAGACTGGGGAAATGTGTCATCCACTTTTACTCTACCTCTATATATATGCACTTTCTAGATTTTATATTTTTCCTAATCACAACTATAATTATTCATAATGATACATATCTTTAAATCAAATTAACAAAAATCAAGGAGGTTGCATCGACACATAGGTGTATCCCTAAACCTTACTCTCTTTCAATTTAAATCATTTCAATGATTTCAATTTCAAATTTTATGCATTGATTATATACTATAACATGCTCTTGGTTGTAGGTTAGTCATTAACAAGGCACTCAAGTTAGGCTCATAAAAAGATAAGGTGTGTTATACACACTCAAGTAGGCATTTATTCTCCTTTAAACCAACAATTTCATTACTAGATAAAATGAGGGGGGGGGGGGTTGTAGACACTATTTATGAATTATATAGCACCTCAATATTTTACACTTGGAAAATATATATCATACATATATATATTAAACTTCTAGACCTTTCCCTCTACTGAAAATATCACATATACTATATTTATATGCTTATTACTTATCTCTTAGTCATACCAATGTCATTTTGATGAACTAGGCCTTATATCTTGCCCAAAATGTTATAAATCTACTTATATTCCATCTCTATAATTCATGGACTTGTACCTACTTATCTACTTCCTAGACATATGCATTCCAATTAGATGCCTATATTGATGCAAGTGTTCTAACTCGACATAAGTGTTTAGTGCCCTAAAGTCATCTAATTTACAAAGGAAACATATTTATATCATCAACATAAGTGTTTTAATGTGAGATATTCTCCAAAGGGATTGGTATAAATACAAGATCAATCCTCATTCATTCCTCACCTATCATAAACCTAACATAAACCAAAAAAATCACTTGAAAAATTACCAAAGACATTCATTTAAGAACTCAAGTGAGTAAAGATTTCTTATTTTCTCTTATTTGTATATTAGTCATAGGGATAACACATCTATATGTCTAAAGTACTAAAGGAGCATCTCATGAGACATATTTTCCAAGTTACAAGTTTGGTCACTCTATATACTTACTTATCAAACATTACATGATACACACACATGCCAAAATACAAGGAAGAATTACATAAGTTTGAGGCCCTCTTTAGAGTTCTAGATATGTAGGTAATGCTCATTAATAAAGGGGTCTTTGGGAAATCTCAACACTATGTACCCACTAAACTATTTTTCCCATAGCCAATATGAAGATGAAAAAGTAGGGTTTTTCTATTTGACAAGGAGTGACAATCCATGACCCAGATCTAAATGTACCAGAGTGAAGGTGAAATAGAATCTAGAATATTCTAACTGGGCACATCTAGTTTCTATAGTTATTTTGTATTGAAAATCTATATCTAAGTTAGACAATAGTGTCAGTGTAACTATCACAAGTCCATGTAAGTGTCTATAGCTACAAAGGGCATTTTTATAGAATTTAATGATTGAGCCAAAATCTTTTTCTAGTCTGCTTCCTACCTATTCCAGATTCAATCTATATTAACATCAAAACTAAGTTTATCATTTTCATTATCATTTCAATATTTAGCATAGTTTTACTTTCCATTTTTAACATATCTCAACATAATAAATTTAGTATATATTTTATTAGAGTTTTGTAATTAATTGACTTTCTATATATCTATTTATCAGCCTTGTGCTTATTCATTTCTATATTCTTAATCATAACCTCATAGTTATCCATATACAAATATTAGGGTTAAACACTAGGATGAATGATGGATTACTAAGAAAAAAATATGTTTTATTAAAGCCAAGAAGATAGCTCCTATACATGATATATGTGTTGTCAATCTTGTGAAAATGAAGGGAGAAGGGATCAATTTATATATTCTAGATGGAGGATTGAAGGGTCAAGATTAATCTAGATTTAGTTGATATTTTTATTTTTGGATGGTTGAGATTTTATCCTCATTTAATGAGAGAGGTGGGGAGTTGAAGAATTAAATAAGGAGGCTAGACTTGATTTGATGAGGAATGGACCTAATTTGATTTTATTTTTGACTTGGGATTTGGTGATTTGATTTGAAATTTTGTGATTTTATTTTATTTGATTTATTTATTATTTGGAATTTATGTGTGCATGTATTTTATTAGTGATTAGTTAATTAATTAATAATTAACAATTAGTTAATTAATCATGAAATGGTATTATTGGATTTAATGATTGGTGTTTTGGGTGGGTAAGGAAACAAAATGTAGGGGATGCCATTAGCTTTCCCTTGGTGTCTTTGCCTTTCAGATCATGACTACCCTTCTACAGACCATCTATGGGGTGGATGATGGTATATCTCACCCTTTTTAATCTTATTAGGATAGGATGGGTATTAGAAGAACCCACCTCCTTGGTACTCTAAATTATATGGATATTAGAGGAGTCCTTGCCATATTTACTTTTATTTACTTGGATAATGGCAAAATCCAAATATTTCACATATGCACCATAAGCACATGGTCCGATTCTGAGGTGATTTTTGAGGGAAGATGGATCTTGGTCCCAAGAGTGTTTTGCTTTACTAAAGTCACTCTTCTTTAATCAGAGTAGAAGATAGAGGAGTCCACTCTTGCCTACTACAAGTTTTGATATTCCTTGGCTTCCTCCCAAGATTTAATAAAATCAAAACTGACATGGATGAGGCCTTTTTAGGGGTTCTTCCATTTAGATAGACTTGGACTCCTAATTTAATTAGGGAATGTAGAGGATGGACAAAAATTATGATGAAGATATTATCTAGGAGGTCCATACTTAGTTTAAGATGTTTTGGTTTGGAGTAGATACATGAATCTCAACCAAATCTTGATTTATTAGAGTGGATGGTAGAGGAATCCAATTTTTACATCTTAGTGGGAAAAAAATCTGACTTGATACAACTCAACTATGTAGAGGCTTTGTGTAAGACCAAGGTGGTAGAAGACCTCCTTCTCTAGATAGACTTCTATTCCATAGTGTCCTCAAGGAAGACATGACAAAGGGTGCTAACCCTTTGAGATTCACTATTTTATAATATATTTGTGTGATATAAGTTGTGGGACCCTTTAAAACCCCCTATTATGGTTGAGATAACCTTTAAACCCCATTGATTCATAAGGTTGTGGGATCCTCCAAACCCTTTGGTTGTTTCTTGTTGTGTTTCTTTAAGTTGTGGGATCCTTAAAACCCTCATGTTTCACTAAGGTCATGGGAACCTTTAATATACTAGCTATGTTTTTTAAAGGTTGGGGGAACCTACAAACCCTCTTTGTTATTCTTGGTTCTTAGAGGTATACTTATAACCCTCTTTGTTGTGCTTAGTTCTATTTTGGTTCTGGGTCCATTGTGTAAAAACCTCTACCTGGATGTGGGTCTAGTTATCAAAACCTTCACTTGTCTAACTCACAACTCTAGTTTCAAAATCATTTACCTCATCAAATAAAAAATATTATTGGGTTTAATTTAAGGTCATGACATGATTTCATTTATTAGTGTGGTGATATTAAGGTTTTATAATGTTAAGGCAAATTACCTAAGATAAATGATGAAGGATGAATGCCGATGATATTATACTAATGAAAACAATAGGGTGGCATAATTAGGGTGTCTACACCAATTTATATAACTTATATCCTCTGTGATAATATTATGATTGTGGGTAAATATGATACATAAATGATAAATATGACATTACCTTTGGAAATCTAATGTCATCATCAACATATTAAAAATACATTTTATTATTTGAAATGATGAGTTTATGATTGAATAAATTTACTAAGCTTGCATATAACACTCAAAAACATATTATGAAACATTAATTTAAAATGAAATTTGTGTGTTCGTTAAGGGAATAAAACTTTATTTTAATTAACATAAATACATCCACCCAATGAGTGGATGAAAATATTCTAGTGCAATCATATATTTCAAATACATTCATTTCCTAATATTATTAGGAACTACATAAACTACTTAGATTATATATCTTGATAGTTTCTTTACCAAATGAAAATTAACATAGATCATAAATTTTAGTGAGATTAATATATATTCATATGTTGCACATGGTATGTGTTAGAGGTACAATCACTAAGAGGGGGGGTTGAATTAGTGAGCCTGTATATTTAAATTTCAATTCTAATCCTTTCAAACATATTAAATAATAAACAAATATCAACTTGATCAAGCAACATTAACAAGAGAGCTCAATCAATCAATGCATACACAAAATCAAACACACAACACATAGTTTTTATGGGAAACCCTCATGGAGAATAAAACCCACTCTCAAGCCTATAACACATGGACTACTTGTCCTATAAGAAATTACAAACAAAATAATGGTCAAGTCATTTAAACCATAAAACCTTGATCAAATCCTTTAGACCAAAGGCCTTTAGTAAAACACTTGTTTCACAAGGAGTAATTACCCCTAAGGAAGATCAAGTCCTTTAAACCCTCCTTTGAACACATTAACCTTAGTACTGATGTATTTAACACTTTATTATGGATCTCTAATTATCTAACCCCTACATAAACTCCCTTTATATATCATACATGCTTCTCACATAGGCATGCCATAATCTCTCTTCTTCTTCACTCAAACTGTCCTCATATGCACACTCAGACCTCTTTGCATATCCTTAAATTGTAAGAGCACTATTATAAAATTACAAATATGACATATAGGTTATAAACACATTCATCAAAATCTTATGCTCATCAACACATAAACAAGCATACAACTTGTCATCTCTTCTTCACTTCAATGCACACTTTTCTCACACAAGCCTCTTTCAAGTCTTTCACAAGTATAGAAACCATCACATTTGGTTTCACTATTTATAAAGAATTCATGAATTATCATTTCCAAGATATTATTTTTTGGCCATAATACATGCCTTCACCCTTAAGGCATCTTACATGGGTCAAACTTAAACATAACAATCTTTCAAATAAGCCTATCACTTTTAGGTCCTATGGAGATCCATTCACCTTTTTGATACTTCTATGAAAAAATAAAAAACATATAAAAACTTTAAAATGCATAGGTCCACTCTAAATCACCTCTTAGTCATCCTCAAATGATCACAGTCACCATTACACTCTTCTACATATGCTCAAACAACTCAAACATTGACCTTATAAACATGAACATTATGAACAAACACACATTCAACTTATTAAGCATTATTCATATTCAAGATAGATTTATCACACCTAAAAAATACAAAAATATGATCCTAATGGAGTGTAAACTACTCTAAAATAGCTAATTCATGATGAAACATTGAAATAACATCAATACAAGCTCAATTATCCTTCCTAGGTTACTTGCATAATATGCATAAACACACAGTCAAATTTGAACCTTAATAACTTTGAATCTACACATTTTTAGATATTCAAATTTACATTTCCAGGTGCACTTGGAGTTATCTACAAATTATCTTTTAATTTAAATGTCAAATTTTGTATAGATTGAAAGCTATGGCTCAAAAACCAGACACTAGTCTTTCCTTTTTTAAATTCAAATATTTGAATTCAAATGGTCACAGTTAAACATCAACCACTTTGATCACATATTATATCCTCACATATTAAAATTAAATATTCACCATAAATATTCTTCAAAATTTAATTCATAGTGTACCAATGACCAATTGTTAAACTTTGAATAGTTGACCTTATCTCATGTAATCTTGCAATCTTGACTCAATACACACTGTCGATCTCTATGGATCAACCAAGTCTTTACCATGCAATGTACATCATTAGATCAATCTGTACAAAAACCCACTCACCATTATATCCTTATCCTTTTCCTTTAATCAATGTTAAACCTTAAATATTTGTCCTCATTTCACTACATCCTGATACCTTAGAATGAACATGCTTTGTTGATCCTTTTTTAAAGAACTTGATCTTTAACTTCGTTAACCATCAAACACTTTGACCCATTTGATTTAATATAGACCATATATATATATATCTATATATATATATATATATGATTAACCATTTTATTTTAATATGGTCATGATATTTAACATCATGTAAAAATGACTAAGGGGACCATTGCTTATCTTCCTAGAAGACCAACTTTGGACCTCAATATCTTTTGTTGTGCTTAGACACATCATCTAAAATTTGGACCATATGATCTCCTCACATAGGATAATCAAACCATGTGTAAAATTTTTCCTAAAACCTTTACACATGTTAGATATAACTTCATTAATCTTCTCACTTAGATTTTTTTGCCATAGAGCCAACAATGTCAAGAACTTGTTCAGAAGGCCAACTTTGCACATGCATATCTTTTGATGCGCTTCATCACATGATCTAAAATTTAGCAAAAAATAACTAGGAAAAAAATTGAAAAAAACCATATGATAATTTTATCCTCACAATTTGCATATGTGAAATATAACAAAATAAAAATTCATATTCATCTTTTCTTGCCATATTACAAATTTGTCTAAGTATGGAAAAACACTGTCAAACTATTTAAGAGCCTAAATTTACACTTGTATATCTTATGTTGCACTTTGTTTCATGAAATAAAATTTAGAACATATTAACTAGGAAAAATGTGATCAAAACAATATGATAAAATCCCCTTGATTAATCCACACATGGAAATCATGATGTCATCAAACTACTGTCCCAAATTTTCTACCACTAGACCCAAAATGTCTAGATGAAAACAATGATCAACCAGATAAATTGAAACACACACACAAGAATTTAAATCATATAAAACCTATTATATGACCAATTTAACATGATAAATACTCCATAATCATCCCTAATCATGTCTAAATAGTCAAACTCTGAAGATCAACTAAGCCTTCTTCAAGCATACTAAGACAAGCACTTTGCACACTTTGTCATTGTCACGTAGACTAACAATGCACATATTACACTCACATAAACACATCCATAACATTTCCATGACATAATTAAAAAATCTCCAAAAATATCTCCCTTTGTCATTGATGTCAATAACTATCATTTAATAATATACAACTCACCTTCCTTCTCTCTCTTCAAGTACTCCCAAAATAGGAACTTTCTCCCCTTTTTACACAATGACAAAGGGGAACCAAATGATATTAAGGACATAAAAATAATAAAAATAGGAGAATACCATCTTAAAAATATAGTACCAACTCCCCCTTACCTTGAGCCTACCTCTTCTTGCCTTGACAACTTCTTGCTCCATGCCAACACTTTTTAAACCAAGCACTGCAACCAATAAAGGAAAAAATACACAAAGCACTAAAATATAATGGAAATCACAAAGATAAATATAATAGGGAATCCCCCTAATATTTATGAACCATTTCATCATTTTGAGCATATTCAGATCTTCATACACTATGAAGAACTACCATACACACTTATTAGCCTTCTCTCTCAAAATGCTTCCATGACCACCAAAAAAACTTCATGGCACTAAAAAAATAGGAAACATGCTCTAACTGAACCTAAGAAATATTATATAAATGATCATACCTTTATATTTTAGATAAACTTATCAAAAAACACTTTTCTTCTTTCTAGGCATGTCTATACTCCTTGTAGCCCTATATGGAACTTGTAGAGCCCACAACTTTTAGTAGACACATCTTCATGACCTAAAACTTCATATATAGAGCACTATCATATTCCCCTTTAATCAAACCAATTCGAAATACCTAGCTCATCCTTTTCAACATACTTTCTTTAAAAATTAACTCATTAACTAGGCCTCCAAATTGACAAAAATATGAATAAATTGAAAACCACAAACCTTAAAATATCAATGAAACATTATTTTAAAAACCCATTTGGCCCAATAAACTTATTAATAACCCTTATATCTTAACTAATAAGGTAAACCATGTTTCTATCAAAGCCTAAAACCCTAGAATCTTAAAATAAATAGAGTCAATAATCCTCCTTTTGGTCAACATCCACCTCTAAAACTTATTTTACTCCTGGAGACAACCATTACACACTTCTAGACCAATTTTGAGCTTTCACTTATTTGGGAACTTGTAGTCATATAAAATGTTAAAATTGGCAACTTGAGTGTGGCTAATGACACCCAATCCATAGGTCCCTCTTGCTTGCTCTCATGACCCTTAGAGGCTTCTTTTCACTAATTCCCAGTCATCCATAGCCTTCCAAACCTAATCCCAACTCAACCAAACTACTCTTTCCATGAAAAATCCATCCCCCTAGGCCTCGTTAATTAAGGACAATAGTACCCAACTTGGATAATAACACTAGTGCCACTAGTGTCTACTTTCAATGCTCCTATTCAAGTGTATTTTTAGCCCTAATGGTTAGTTCCTTCTAGTTCGTCATCCATTTCCTTGTCATCCTAATGTGAGCACATTCAAACCATGACTAATAGATCCCTATAAAAACCCATTCAAAGATAATTTAAAAATAAATTGGTAATTATCACTAAACAAACAACAATATGAGCAAGACTACTCAGGTAATCTTCCCTATTCTTTACATATAACTAACCAATACATTTAGAAGCTTATCCAAATACCTAAACCAATCCTTAGCCACCTCAATCACATCAAATTTAGAATTTTGCATCTTCATACACACTATTTTATAAATCACATCAAGTGGGTGAACTACATATGACTTGATCCCTCTTTAGAGTATTGGTATGTAGGTAGTGTGCCCATACAAGGGGTATAGATCCATGTTCAATGAATATTACACACACTAACCCCTCCCCCCCTCTCTTCCTCAAAGTTTGTCAAATCATGATGGAGTTTAGGATTTGAAGACTAAATCAACTCTATAATGAGTTTTATGGATATAAAGCACATTAAGTGGGCGAACTACATATGGCTTGATCCCTCTTTAGAGTATTGGTATGTAGGCAGTGTGCCCATACAAGAGGTATAGATCCATGTTCAATGAATATTACACACACCAACCCCACCTCTTCCTCAAATTTTTTCAAATCATGATGGAGTTTAGGGTTTTAAGACTAAATCAACTCTATAATGAGTTTCATGGATATCTAGCATTCCAAATTTCATAGGCAAGGTCATACAAACATAGTAAACAAAACTTAGAAAGCTCAACAGTCCTAGACAACAATAATAGAAGTGAAATACAACATTAGTACCACTAGTGTCTTATTTTAGTTCTCTTATCCAATCATAAAATAAAGGATAGATCTTGATTTGCAATAGTGTCCAAGTCTTACACAATGAATTTTAGACCCTACAATAGCCATCTCAGTCAATTTTTTGCTAAGTCTTATTTTCTCTCCCTTATTACTATATTTATAAATATTCAAATTATAGTCAAATTACACAAATAAATATCTTAATTATTTTGTATTTATTTACTAATTTTACTACTCAGACCTTTTAACTAAATTAGGAATAATACATCAATATTCTCAAAAGTGTTAAATTATTTAGTAAACTTGACTTACTTTGTTTATGCATAAAATCCCTAAAAACCCTAGGGTAAATTCTTATATTTTTTATAATTTTTTTTGATTTTCTATTAAATATTTGAGTCATAAATTTAAATTTAAAATTTTAAATTTACCTTATTATTTTTAAAAATAATTTATTCCAAACCCTAGTTGAATTTACTAGGTCCTTTTTGCACAAAAACCCTAGAAATCCTAAGAATAATTTCTTTCTAATTTTAGAAATATTTTTTGATTTTTTACTTGCATATTTAAATCATAGATTCACTTTGATTTTTCAAATTCCATAGTAATTAAATTTTTTTTTCTTCCAAACCGTAGTTGCACATACTAGGTCTCTATAAATCAAGAATTTCCTAATAATGTTCTGATTTTTTACTTGCATATATAAAAACAAAAAATTCAATTTAATTTTTTAAAATTCTATAGTAAATTTAAAAAATATCATTTTTCAAAATAATAGTTGCATATACTATTTCATCTTTGCTTTTGAGGTATCACCTTACATCTAAAATTAGATTTTGCATATCAACAAAAATGGATCTCACTTATTTACACATATTTCTTGCAATAATAAGGAGACCATACTCGGTCCTCTCATGTACATGAATGATGAAGTTTACCATATGTTAGTACAAAGCTTCATTCTTTGCATTTCATGCTTATTTTTCATAATATGGGATGATATTAAAAAAATTATTGTTACACATAATACGATCCCTGTCCTTCAAAGCAATGATTTCTTGTCTTTATTACAAGGTTTCATTACTTACAATCTATCTCTCATTTGGATAATTTTTCAAGTTTGTCATGATAAACACATTAAAAATATCATAACACATGTCAAATTTTCTTATGCATTCATGAACCAATTCATGCTTTCTATCCCTTGATTTCTATCTCTCATATGGAATTTTTTTCAAGTTTATCATGCTAAATACATTATAAATGTCATAGCACATGTCAAAGTTATTTATAAATTAATGCAAAATTCCATGATCTCTATCCAAAACTTGTTATCTCTCCTGTGGAATGTTCTTCATAAACATATTAGTATACAACTTATAACTCTAATTTCATGCATTTCATTTCACATTCATGATTTATACCTAGATGCATATAACTCTTTGACTACTTTTGAGTATCTGCATAAGCTAACAACCACTTGTCAAGTTTCAATGTCATATCTTATGCACATGAAAGAATTTCCTTCTATTCTTCTCCCCTAAGTGGGTGATAGCTGATTTCTCTCTAACCAGGTCCATGCTATCACCCCTCCAAAAGTGAGGTAGCTTATACTATTATTCCTAATGCATGCATTTAGCCTATAGCTTCTTCACATCCTCTTCAAAATATGTGCTTACATGTTCAATTGAAAGCAATTAGGGTTTGCACTTTTGAGACTCTAAGGGATCAAATCACAAGTACGAGCAAGTTAATTTTAGATTTAAAAATGTAGAATTAGCTATTACATGAAAAGATCACAATATTAGAAATTGTGATTATAATACAAAAGCCTCAAAGACACTTTAGTGTCAATCATGTATATGCACTTTAACCTAGTCAATTGGTTACAAACAATGTTACATATCAAAGCAAGAAATCACAAGAAATTACATCTATAACTAGTGATTCAAAAATCATTCAAACATCAAATAAGACATCAAGTGAGGTACTAAGGGAAATGATTAAATCTAAGTTGATCAAACTACCTCTCCTACATCCAGTAAAAAGATCTATATATTATTGTGCATATCCTAAAATGCATGGGCATCACACAGATTCATGTTTTACATTGAAATAATATATACAATAGATAATTGCTAATGAGGACCCTATACAAGGTAAATCAATCAAGAAATCCATAGTGACATAAGAACACATTCATAAAGGGTCATATTTATAAACAATACAAAAATGGTTACCAAAGCATAACTCAGAATAATAAAAGGATCAAAAATAAAAATTAGAGCAATAAATAGTACCAAAAGCATAGGTAAAGCACAAAAAAGATGAAAATATACCTCTCCAAAATGAGGCTCAACTTTCGAAGTAGTATGGGTTTGGTCAAAAATATCTATAATAGTTTGATAATCATGGTCAAAGGTTGGGAAAGTAGGCTCAAGGCATCACTAATCCTATTATAGTATTAGATAATGTTTATCACCAAGGTTTGGGATTTATTAAACATCCTAAGGCAAATCATTCATAAACATAGTTCATCAAAGGAAAAGATCCAAATACAACAAAAGTCAACACTAACATTCCATTGGTTCAAAATCAAGATGATAATCATGAGTGAAATAATACAAATTATTATGATTTCCAAGATACCAATAATGAATCTAAATATTCAAAGTCATATTCATAGCCATTCCCTCATGCTTCATAATACACATGATTCCTTTATTTAATACAAAAAAACCATGATAGGGAGTCTCCCATGAGACTCATCAGTTAGTATCATCTCTTCTCAACCTTGCTTATACATAATTTTTCATAATTACTTTCTTTTAAATTACCTTTACATAGTCTCCTTATGATTTATTATACATAGCTTATTTCAAAAAAATACAAAAACATTCAAATAATCTCAAAATACCAAAAACATTTCAATTATATGCATCATCCATGCTTTATATTTATAATACTATTCTAGACTTACATTTGTTGTTTGATGCTATTGTTTATTGATTTATCTACATTACCATGCTTCACTTGATCTTCTTTGAGTGTGCATAGTGACATCCAGATCCTTGATTGCCTTAATCTAGCCATTAAAGGGGCATCCTACTTCTACATTTGAGACACACATTGATATACATACCCACCAGGGCCATCTTCTACATGACTACACCATATAGGTTATGCCATCTCTACACCACACACTCTATTTATCATGTTGATGTACATTACTTACTATGATTACACATATTACTCTATCAACATTCCACTAGTATATAACACTTATATATTTCTTAACACATACATAGTCTTGTACTATATGTCTTACATACTTTCAAATTCTTGCTTTGATTAGTTAGATGCATTTATATTTCTAGTATTTACATGCTTTCCTACCTTGTTTTGCATAGCTAGATTTGATTGCATTTATTAGTTCTTATTTCTATCTTATATGTGCCTTAGGACATTTTCTAATGTCCTTTACTTCTATTATTGTGTGTGCCTTAGGACATTTTCCAATATCCTTTGCCTATACTCTTCTATGTGATTGTGAATTTCATGCCAACCTTGGTTATTTTATTATATGTGTATGTGGAATTTGAACATGCCTTGTATACTTGATTTCTAGTTTGAGTGACATGTGACCATGTCCCTTATTCACTTGGTCCCTTTGCTACTCTTGTATGTTTATTGATTCTTGTATTATATGTTGCTTGATTGTTTTTTCAATTGTTTACAATGCCATGACCCACATTATGCATTTTTCTTGCTTTCTTAGATATGTGTCAAAGTTATGAAAATTATCACCCAAGATCTCTCTAAGAAGCCACTACCATAGTCATGGCCATTAACACATTACTCTCAAAAAATGGAGAAACTATTTACTAACAAAAAGATAGATTACAATGAATCTCACCTATTTTCTTATCAAATGCACTCTAAGAGTGTTTATAAATAGGAGAGATAAAGAGTGAGTGGGTGAGTGGGGGTAGGTATGCCAACATGATGTTAACATCCTCATAAGTAATCTTAACAAGTAATTAACCCACATTAATTAATCTAACACCCTCCCTTAAGTGCAACTTAGGGAGTAGTGAAAAATAAAAAAGTGTGTAAGACTCCTCAGAAGATAGGTCTTGACAACTATGCCATTTTGGGTACCTATGTATAATGTCAAGAGAATATAATGAAGAAGCCAAGGGTCCTGATGGATGCCAATCCATCTCATCAAATTACATGGATGCCAATCACTGTAACCACCAAGTAAAATAGGAACTATTACTAAATACAAGGATCAATTAAAAGAAACACTGATCTCTAAAAGACTAGGTAGAAGATGAAACCCGATGAAGCATTGCCAAACATGCCCCCCTTAATGCTGAAAACTAGGTAAAAATACTCATAATATCTGCATGAGTGGTTTGAATCCACTACTCAATCACAAAATAATTGACACTGGGCTTTACCAAAATAGCTTCAATAAAGAAGACTGTCAGTGGTGATGAAAATATAGAAGAGTATACCAAAGAAGGCCAATAAATGATGAGACATTATGCAATCCTCATATGGGTTCTAGTAAAAAAAGTGCTTGAATAAGATACCAATATACAATAGAGGAAATCAAAACTCATTATTGTGCTAAAAAAATGAAAGCACACATGCACATAAAAGGTGCAAAAACATAACTCTCAGAAAGTGGAGAAAAAAGAGAAAACTTATAGGAAAAACTCCCCCACCCAAAAAAAAAGAGAAAAGAATAAGAGAGAGCTAGAGAAAATTCCCCCAAAGTTGATGCTAAAAAAGTCTACACTCTAATTACTCACAAGTCACAAAAGAACTCAATTTGCATGAGTGGTTTGAATTCACTACTCAATCACAAAGCAACTGATACTGGGCTTAACCATAATAGCTTCAATTAAGAATACTATCAATGGTGATAAAAGTACAAAAAATCACTATATGTGTAAATAATGATCAACACCAAGGATCAAAATGTACATCATATCCCCCCATGCTGCTAAATGGATGGAGTGAAAAACAAAGGTCTACATGAGTGGCCTAAATCCACTACTCAAACACCAAATAAGCTAACATTGTATACATTAGAATAGCTCCATGTCATGCTGAATGAGACTATCGAACTATCAAAGAAGACAAGATGACACTAGAATTCACCAGAATAGCTACCATCAAGCTATGGGAGAATATCAATTGTAAAAAAAATTATGTCAAAAATGCAGAAGATGCTCCAGAAATAAGGGAGAAAAAAAATGTCTCCATAGAAGGTGAGGAACTAAGAAGGGGGCCTCGAGGAGACAAGACAACACTACAAGTGTGTCAATGTACTAATGTAAGTTGTGGGCATATGGAAGAGTGTGGAAAATGACAAAAAGAGACATAATATATGTAAACATATACAAGAATTATTAGGTAAAAATAACAACATGAAAAACACATGCAAAAGGATATCGAGCTCAACCGAAAATGTGTCCAAGATAGTGCATGTGTGAAGTACAATGCAGGGCCCATAACATAGAAAACCCCATAGTAATGACAATGTACAATAAAAAATAGGATGTTAGACTTAGCCAAAAGTGCATCCATGAGTGCAACAAATGATGACAAGGTAAATAATGAGTAAGAAGGAAGTTTATGTTACTTGTGAGGGGTTCTGACCTCCTGC
This sequence comes from Torreya grandis, assembly GCA_037957365.1. NCBI lineage: Eukaryota > Viridiplantae > Streptophyta > Pinopsida > Cupressales > Taxaceae > Torreya > Torreya grandis. The sequence goes on along the minus strand of JARHVA010000930.1, from coordinate 548,100 downwards.
TAGATCGAAACTCACCCTTTGATCTTTGACAAATGAGATAAATTGTGTAAAACAATGAATAATCCCTCATCAAATGCTCAAAAAACATATCAAAGTGTGTCACCACTAAAATGTCACCACAAATCATAGCAATGGAAACACAACCAATGTGAAGAGACCCCCCCCAAATGTGACACTTTATAAAATAGTGCATTTTACAATGTAAATAGAACTATTGCATGGGAAATTGAAAAACATCAACTTTTGAAAAAGACGATGCTCAATTTTGAGCTATCAATCAAAAGTGAATAAATAAACAATTTCCTATAAAATAAGCCTATTTAATAAAAATAAGCATTAAAAATTAAAAAATGTACCATGAGTATGAGAACATAGCCTTCCAACCACTTGTTGGAATCAACACAGAACCAATAATTCAATGGTTTTTTTGTGAGGGGGTATTGGCCTCCTACCAACCTAGGTCTCACCCTTCATCTTTGATAGGCAAAAGAAGAAGGAAAAATAAAAACCAATGCAATAAATTCCTTTTGTAAAATATTATTTTTAAATAAAAAACAATTAATATGCCCTGACATGCATAATGGACCCACAAATCACCTCTAAATAATAAAATCTTATCAAATAAATTTGTCCCCCATTTTGAAAAAGTAAATCTCCCTTTAAAGAAAAAGGGTTACCCCTTTTAAAAATAATCCACCATATAGTTGGCAACTACTAGGCAATGGAGGAGATAGGCAGTGGACACAGCTGGGCTATGGGCTAAGTTGGGGAGTAGATAGAAGGACCAATGGAGCTACCACCAAGATAAAAATGGCCAAACCATGTGGCCTCACCACTTAAAGTAGAAACTAAGGCTTTGAAATAGTGGGTACCAGGTGTGATGGCAATGGTGAAGCCATAGCAGGTCATGTGAGGTGGAGGCCATGACCCTCCCGCAAGCACTGACACCAACACATAAAACCTATAAAGAAGAAAAAATTGTAGACCACTCAATCCTTTAATCCTATCCATGAAAATAATAAAAGAATCAATGTAGTCTCCTGTAAAAAACACCAAACATATTAGAAATGATGTCCTAGTTTGCCAGGAACTACAAATTATATTCCATGGAATTCTTAGGTGAGCTTAATGACTTCCATAGAATTTTGATACCAGAGTTTTAGCATCAAACCATTTGGTCATTTCCATAATAGGGAGATTAGCATTTCCTTAGGCCATGGAGATAGATCTAAAGAACTAAATCCACTGATGGAATATCACAAAACCATTCCACCACTTGCTCATGAAAATCAAAACCAATGGTAAGTGATAATGATTATTGGCACAAGAGGAGATGATGACTGGATGGAGTAGGATGTGGGAATACCACAAAGGTTCAACACAATCTTTCCTCCTAATTCTATCAAATCCACTATTTAAGAATATGACCAAACCTCACAAGAATACAACCTCATAAAACCATATATTTGCAAAGACCTAGATAAGCATCAACTCAAAACATAGACCACACCAAGCACAAATCCATTAAATTGGATGAGGCAAAAGGTAAATACATTTTTTAAAAAAATAGTGATTATAAAACACAAACTAAGCCAAACAAATCTCAATAAGGATTAAAGCATGTACGGTTGGAGGTGAATGGGCTACATGATGAGATTATTGACTAGTAATGAAAAAATCTCTTAAAAAATGTACAACTAATACAACCATAGATCCAACCAGATCTAAATGTAAATCTCCAAAAATAAAAACATAGAGTTTTGAAGACTATAAAATATAACAAAGGGAGAAATTAGACATGCTGAGTAATGACTATTGGAGGATGCTTTGATACCATGTCAAAGTTATGAAAACTCTCACCCAAGATCTCTTTAAGAAGCCATTTCCATATTCATGGCCATTAACACATTGCGTTGACAAAATGGAGAAACTATCTATTAACAAAAAGATAGATTACAATGAATTTCACCTCCTTGCTTATCAAATACACCCTAAGAGTGTCTATTAATAGGAGAGAGAGAGTGAGTGGGTGAGTGGGGGTAGGTATGTCTAAATAATGTTGACATCCTTCTAAGTAAGCTTAATAAATAATTAACCCACATTAATTATTCTAACACCATGATGGACATCATGCTCCATCCCTCATTGACAACTAACAACTAACAACTAATAACTAACAACTAACAACTAAAAACTAAAACCTAATAACTAACAGCCAACAAGTAATAACTAAAAACTAACAACTAACCAGATTTCTAGTTCTAGTTTATTACATTGTACATGTTATTACATTGTTATATCTATTTAGGCATACCCCTATTGATATAACAATCTCTCATTACAAACCATGCTATATCTCAAGATATCTTATCAATTATCATTACTATATCATTATATCTTTGTAGCATAACACACTTATAAGGCTCTTTCTTCTGAGGGCAGTCATTATAGGGTATTTATTCCTACCCTCAAAATAGGGGGCAACAAATAGAGGTTTTATCACAGAGATTAGAGCTCCTAATAGTAAAAAATTCAGCTTTCAAAACACCCAAAATAACATCTAGACATCAAACTAGATAGAACAAACCAGGTAGATAGCAAAAATGTTAGAAAAATCATCAAATTTAGCCTAGGATAATAGTGCCAAGAGTGGACTATAGTGTCTATACCACTACTATCCATTTTTGGCACTCCTATCCAAATAATAGAAAAAATAGCCTTTTCAAAAGTAGGCAAAAAAGTAGGTTCATCTACAGTTTTGCACAGTCAAATTAGTTTAGAATTAGTAGTTTTTAGTACACTTTTTCTTAGAAAACCAAGATATAGGGGGCATCATGCACAACATGATGGCTCTCACTTCTAATTTTAGATACGTCAATTGGTATAACTTCTTGATTAAAATCCATGTTCTAGACACCAATGATTGGGGGTAATGTGCATGACACATTTATTTTCTTTTCTTTCTGAGTTCAATATTACCCAGACATTCTTATCAGTTTCATGCCTTATTCCATTTATAGGTGGTTGAAAATATTTTGAGTGGTTTTCATATAAGCCTAAATTCCACATTTCAGTGTGGCTTTCATATAAGCTTAGTGCACTAGTTTTAGAGTGGCTTTCATATAAGCCTAATCTCCATCTTTCAAAGTGGTCAATAGTGGCCTAGTTTCTAACATACATTTGGCTATCCAAACCAACATTATCAAGTCAACAAAACATTCATGAGCTTCAAGAGCCATCTCATATGACATATATTTCATACTAGTATCATTTCATAGCTTCACTTCACGGGGCAACGATGGAGCCAAAGGACTAACTAACCTTTGTATTCTTGAGCCACCTATTTAAAGGGATTAGACACATTGTCCAATAATTTATCAACACATATATGACCACATAGCTTCACTTAGTCGGTGATGATGGAGTCAAATGGATAGCCTTTACATTCTTGAGCCACTTTTAGGGAATTGGGCACTCAACTCTATTTGCAATATTACTTTTGATAAAACACACATCTAACATCACTTAGCATCATAATAGGTTTTGTATTGGTCTATGTACCTAGTAAAGTGTATTCATTCCTTTCTCTTCATATATCTCTTACCTAGATTTTGTACATTCTTATTTTAGATATATCATATCTAGTAAGAACTGATCTAATCTTTGTTTTCTCTTGCAAATTTGCACTTCACAACGTGATCTCTCTAGACACACCCAACATCACACAACATTATGGGCTTCATCCTTATAGGTAAGTTCAAGTATGCTTTCTATTTTTCCTTTATCCTAGTATTTCACTTTGCTACATCATTAGAATAAAGGGGGGAAAATGTAGTCATATAAAATGTGAAAATTAGTAACTTGAGTGTGGCTAATGAAACCCAACCCATAAGTCCCTCTTGCTTGTTCTCATGACCCTCATAGGTTTATTTTCACTGATTCTTAATCATCTAAAGCCTTCTAGACCTAATCCAAACTCAACTAGACTACTCTTTCCATGATAAATCCATCCCCTTAAGCCCCATCAGTTAACGAAAATAGCACCCAACTTGGATAATAGCATTAGTGCCACTAATGTCCATTTTTGATGCTCCTATCCAAGTACATTTTTATTCCCAATGATCAGTTCCTTCCTCATCCTTCTTTTTGTTAGCCCAATATGAGCATATTCAACCCATGACCAATATATCCTTATAAAAGTCCATTCAAAGACCATTTAGAAAGGGTTAGAAATTATCACTAAACAAGCAAGCATACAAGCAAGACTACTTAGGAAATCTTCCCTATTCTCTACATATAGCCAACTAATACATTTATAGGCTTATCCAAATCCATACACCAGTCCCTAACCACCTCAATCACATCTAATTTAGCATTTTGCATCTTCATACACACTATTTCACAAATCACATCAAGTGGGAGGACTACAAATGGCTTGATCCCTCTTCAAAGTATTGGTATGTAGGCAATGTGCCCACACAAGGGATGTAAATCCATGTTCAATGCATCTTACACACATTAACCCCCTCTCTTCCTCAAATTTTGTTAAAGCATGATGGAGTATAGGGTTTGAAGACTAAATCAGCTCTATAGGGAGTTCCATAGACATATGATAGTTGAAACTTCATAGATAGGGTCACACAAACACAACAAACAAAACCCAAAAAAATTAGGTCTCTTGGACGACAATGCCATAAGTAGACTACAACACTAGTGCCACTAGTGTCTTATTTTGGTGCTCTTATTCAATCATAAAATAAAGGTTAGATCCTAATTTGCAATAGTGCCCTAGTCTTACATAGTGAATTTTAGACCCTACAATAGCTATCTCAATCAGTTTCTAGCTAAGTCTTATTTTCTCTCCCTTATTATAGTCAAATTACACAATTCAATAACTTAATTATTGCATATTTATTTAATAATTTTACTACTCATATCCTTTAACTAAATTAGGAATAATACATAAATATTCTCAAAATTGTTAAATCAAAACCCATACATCCTATAACCCATTTTAAGACCAACAAACTCTTAGGCACAAACTTAAAAACTTGAGATCAAACAAAAATATCCAATTTGACTTCAACATACCTTCAGACCATAAATCCACCTGAAGCATGCTAGAATAAGGTCAACATACCTTTCTATGCAATAATATCATCTTGACAAATCACAAATCCTCTTTTACCACACTAAAAAATCTTTAATATAATTCTGTAGAATAACCATATACAACTATGACATCAATCTGACATTACCAAAATATATCTTGTACTTGGACATACCTACTCCAATTAAAAATACTCATCTCTAGCCTTCTAGGACCATCTAAATAACACCACAACAACACTTGATTCTCCATTAAAAGGAGTCTCTTAAGAAGTATATATGGAGACATACTTTGCATCATAATTCTCTAAAAAAAAGTGAAGCAAAGAATGGCCCATATCTCCTCAGTAACCACTGGAATCCTCTTATAGCTATGACAACTAGTTCCTTTTATATATCACTCTCCTTCTCTTCTAAGATAGAATTGATAACACATGGAGCAACTACAGAATCTTGACATAACTTTTCATTTGAAGAATCAACCTTATAGTTTTAAACCTCATCACTAGGCACTGACAATCAATGTTCTTTGTATGATACATGCTCAACAATGGTAGGATGTTCACTTAGATTCATACACATCTCAATACTAGCCTCAACTAGTACCTTGGTCTTCTCCTTGAGCTTGATCTCTTCATTCACAACATTAGTAGACAATGAGAACCCTTGGCACTCTTCACCTTCTGTAGCATTCTCCACCATAGCTAATAGATTACTTGGACATATAGTCTCATCATGACTCATATATACCACCTTTGGTTTATAAGAGCTAACATACCTTCTTCCTTGCACTCTTAGAACCTAATTGAACCTATTATAATTTTTATACCTTGGCTTCTAGAATCTAGAAATGTGACCAATCTTTTTATAGTTGTAACAAACAATACTTCTTGATGGAAACTCAGCTTGTCTTACCTTAAATAAAAAATATTTTTTAAAGTGTCCCAAATTATGATAGTTAAACACTCAACCTTACTTACACCTTTTGATTGATGACCCCCATCATAGTCCCATGTAAACTCATTTCTAATAGGTCTTCTACATTCTCTAAATATATGCCCAAATTTATTACAAGAATAACAATAACCATTGAAATTCACATACCTCATGGCATTTGGCTATCTGATCTGATTTGTCTTCATTCTAATAGCACCTTCATTCTTTTTTTGATGATTTATATTCAAAGTATGATTGTCCTTGTAAAAATTAGTCTTCATCTTGTCTTGAGTTTCATTCTCTAGTTATTCTTTGTATCAAAGACCAATTCTATCACTTGCATGCTTTTGATCATTTAAAATATTATCTAGATCACTTGAGATCTTTTCAAATCTCACAAATTACTTCACCTTACTAGATGTCTTCTCTAACTCAAATCTCAATGACTCATTTTCAATTACATACCTTTAACATTCATCTTATTTAGATTTTAGGCTTGTAGACATGACTTCCAATTGACAAATGAGATGCTTGACAATATATTCATAATCCTTGGTGTATTCATTCATTCTTGCCTCAAATACACCTAATTTATCCTCAAAGTCTTTGAGTTTAAATTTCATCTTATTATTGATCTTTTTCTCAATATTTAGTTCTTCAAGAGCATTCATTAATTTAGTCTCATAGTCCACCTCATCTTTAACATCATCTGAATCACTCCAAGTAAACTCCTTTTGATGTGAGCAACTACCTTTCTCAGCCATGAATAGATCTTCATCTTTAATAAGACCATCACCTTCATGATCATACTCTAAGTCACTAACTTCACTCTCATCTGATGAGTTACAATCTTATTTGGTGTAGAGACTTTTCTTATCCTTGAATTACTTCTTCTTGTTGCCAAACCTTTTGAATCCTTTTTTACTTTTATCAGACCTGAATAATCTCTTTCCATCATCATGACCTTGATCATGCTCTTCATAATCATCCATCTTATACTTATGAGGGCACTTATTATCAAAATGTCCTACCTCTCCACAATTGAAGCATTTGAGGGGTAGTTTACCCTTATACTTGCTTGAAACTATTTTCAACTTCCTTGAAATCAAAGTAATTATTTCATCCTCATCTATATAAATAATGTCATCTATTTGGGTTCTTACCTTTAAAATTCTTATTTGTCTTCATTTCGATCATGAAATCTACTTTCTTCTTCAATGGTATACCATCATTTACTCTCATCTCATATGCAGTAAGAATACCATTCTATTCATCCATCTTCAACTGAGTAAGATCATGACTTTCTTCTACAACAAACAATTTTGGAACAAACTTGAGGGATAGTGACCTTAATATATTTTAAAATATATTAGCCTCTTCAAGGTTCTCTCCAAGACCTCTGATGATGTTTACAATCTCATCAAATCTCTATAGAAAGGATGCCATAAAATCTTCGTCCTTCATCTTAATACTTTCAAATTTCCTCTTGTGAGTCTGCAACTTAACAAGCTTGACCTTTGAATCTCCTTCATAAATAATATACATTTTGTCCCATATCTCATTAAAATATCTACAATGAATTACCTTGGTGGACTCAGTCTTTGTAAGACCACAACTGATGACATTCATTACATTAAAATTATTCTCAAATAGCTTTTTGTCTATAACACTAGATGGATGAGTAATAGGAACTACATAACCATCCATAACATATTTCCAAACATCAAATCCTAGGGACATAATGTATGTCCTCATCCTTGCACTCCAAACTAGCGTAATTAGATCCATTGAACATTGGCGCTTTATTAGTATAGAAACCTCTTTGATGACTACCTATATTTCACCTTAGATCACCTTCAAGCTGTTAAGCCTTTACCAAAGGACCTACTTTGATAACAATTTTTATAGGTTTAATCACTGAGAGGGGGGATGAATTAGTGAGCCTAGATATTTCAATTTCAATTCCAATTATTTAAAACTTATTAAACAATCAACAAATATCAACTTGATCAAGTAACATTAACAAGAGAGCTCATTCAATCAATGCATACACAAGATCAAACACACAACACATAGTTTCTATGAGAAACCCTCATGGGGATAAAGCTCATTCTAAAGCCTAGAACACATGGACTACTTGTCTTATCTGAAATTATAAGTAAGATACTGGTCAAGTCATTTAGACCAAAAAACCTTGCTCAAATCCTTTTGACCAATGGCCTATATTCAAACACCTATTTCATAAGGATCAACTTCCCCTAAGGAAGATCAAATCTTTTAGATCCTCATTTAAACACATCCAAATTAGTATTGATGTATTAAAAACTTGATGATAGATCTTTTATTATCTAACCCTTGCAAAAACTCCATTTATATCTCATACATGCCTCTCACATAGGAATGCCATAATCTCTCTTCTTCTTCACTCAAACTATCCTCATATGCACACTTAGATCTCTTAACATATCCTAAAAATACAAGATAAATATTTTAACATTATAAATATAACCTATAGGTCATACACATAGTCAAAAAACTATTTTGGTCATCAACACATCAACAGGCACACAACCTATCCTCTCTTCTTCATTTTAATGCATACTCTTCTCACACAAGCCTCTTTCAAGTCTTCCACAAGTCTAGAAACCATCACATTTGGTTTCACTATTTATAAATAATTAATGAATTATCAAGTCCATAATATTATTTTTCATACACAATACATGCCTTCACCCTTAATGCATCTTACATGGGTCACACTTAAACACAAATCTCTTTCAAATACGCCTAAGTCACTTTTAGGTCCTATAGAGACCCATTCACCATTTTGATACTTTTTAAATAAAATTAAGAAGATAAGAACACTTTAAAATACATAGGTCCACTATAAAAGACCCCTTAGTCATAATAAAATTATCACATTCACCATTACACTCTTTTTCATATGCTTAAACAACTCAAACATTGACCTTGTAAATATGAACATTATGAACGAACACACAATCAACTTTTTAAGCATTGTTCATACTCAAGATGGATTGATGAAAAATCCAAAATACATATAAATAATAATAATGGAGTTTAAAACACTCTCCAATATCTAAGTCATCATGAAACATTGAAATGACATCAATACAAGCTCAATTATCCTTCCCAAGTTACTTGGAGAATATGCATGAACACATAGTTAACTTTAAACATTCATAAATTTGATTGTAGACACTTAAAAATATTAAAATTTATATTTATAGATGTGCCTTGGAGTCCTCTATAAATTATATTTTTACTAGATGTTAAAATTTTACATAGATCGAAATTGATGGCTCAAAAACCAGACATTGGTCTTTCCTTTGTTAAATTCAAATATTTGAATTCAAATGGTCATAGTTAAAATTGACCACTTTGATCGCATCTTATGTCCTAAAATATTAAAATTAAATTCACACCATTGATATTATTTTATATTTAATTCATAATTCACTAATTCCCAAATTTTAAACTTTGAGAAATTGACCTTATCTCCTACGATCTTAAAATCTTGATGCGACACATACCACCAATCTCTATGGATCAACCAGGTCTTTATCATGAAGTGTGTACCATTAGATCAATATATAAAAATACCCACTCACCATTATATTCTTATCCCTTATATTTTATTATCATCAAACCTTTAACACTTATCCTCATCTTGCTGCATCCTGACACGTTGGGATGAACATGCTCCATTGATCCTTTTATAAGGAACTTGATCTTTAACTTCATTAACCAATGAACATTTTGACCCATTTGAATTACTAAACAACATAGATATATATTTGTGAAATCACTTGAATTTTTATATCTCCATATGGTCTTGATTCTTAACATTTTTCAAAAATGATTAAGGGGACCATTGTTTATCTACTTGGAAGGCCAACTTTGGACCTCAATAACTTTTGATGCACTTAGATACATGATCTAAAATTTGGACCATATGATATCTTCACATAATATAATCAAACCATGTGTCAAATTTATATTTAAAACTTCACATGTGTGAGATATAACTACATTAATCTACTCACTCAAATATTTTTGCCATAGATTCAACAATGCCAATAACTTGTCTGGAAGGCTAACTTTGCACATGCATATCTTTTGGTGCAATTCATCGCATGATCTAAAATTTAGTGAAAGAAATAGATAAAAAAATAAACAAATAAATACGATAATTTTATCCTCACACCTTCACACATGTGAAATATAATTACATCAAATTGATTACTCATCTTTTTTTGCCATAATGCAAATTTGGCTATGGGAAAACACTGTCAAACTGCCTAGAAGCCCAACTTTGCACTTACATATATTATGTGTCAATTAGTTACATGAAATAAAGTATAATTAATATAAAATATGCAAAAATTTTATGAAAACCATATGAAAAACTCTCATTGACTCATCCACACATGGTAATGGTGATGTCAGCAAACTGTCTACCCAGATTTTCTGCCACTAGACCTAAAATGTCTAGATAAAAACAATGATCAACTAGATGAAATACACATATGTAAAGAAGTACTAAAATCATATAAAACCTCTTATATGACCCCTTTCACATGATCAATACTCCATACTCATACCTAATCATATCTAAGTAGTCAAACTTTGAATATCAACCAAGCCTTCTTCAAGCATACTAGGACAAACACATTACACACTTTGTCATTATCACTTAAACTAAAAAGGAACATATTACACTCACCTATAAACCTCCATGACATCACCATGACATCATTGAAAACTCTCCAATAGAATGTTTTTTTTTCAAAGTGAGTGACTTGTAGGATTCATCCCTCATATCAAAAGTGGGGCAAAAAATGGGTCTATTCTTAGATTATACAGGGATTCATATGGACTTTTTATCTATAACTATGGCAAAAAAATCTTATACACACTTTTAAGATGCATAATACATGACTCATGTGGGTGAAATTTATCTCACATGAATATGTCACATGATTATGGGACACATTGGAGACATTTTAATATGATTATGACAAATATATAAGTACATGTTGAGATATTCTATACTATTTTGAGGAAAAATTTGTGTATTCTCTATCATTTGTTGAACAGAGAGATTTTATGCTATTTTTAGGAACACTTGGGACAATCTATATCAATTTTTGGAATGATTGAGATATTTTATGTTTACATTGAGGGACAAATAGATCACTTTGGACAATGGATTATTAATCCATGTATATAGATTATATTATATTATATTTTGATGAATGATGGAGAAATATGGTAGTATGTAAACACTTATAAAAGTTGAAATATTGTTCTATATATTTTTAAAATATTTTTAGAGATGTTTTGATATTTTTTCCATTGTGCCATTTATGTGTAGGCTAGGATGACCAATATAATGATCCTCTTTCTCTCTATAGACTAATATATATTCAGGAGGTCATAACACATAGCTTGTGTATAATTGGATGGTATAATGATAATGATCAGGGTGGATGTAGATATAGTAGAATGTAATCCACACTATATTTTAAGGGTATAGGGTTTCAAAGCCTCTACCTAAGATACATAGTATGGTTATAACTAGATTCCAAGATAAATCAATGATATTGTAATGGTAACAAAAGAGGTGTATCAAGGATATAGTAAAGAAACTACATGCAAGAAATTTGATGAACAAGGGAAATCTAGGTATAAGATAGCTATAAACATTAAAATAACATAGAATTAGTGGTGTAATGGTCAACCATAAGGGGTATATACAACCCAAGGTGATAATGAAAATCCTAATCACCATACAGCTGTACTAGCTTATTTTTTATAAGGAGAAATTTAACAAAAGCAACATACATCTACTATAATAATAAAAAAATAGATCTATCTACTAATTAAATATATGAAAGAGAATATGGATAGAGATATTTGCATTTGGATTGACTCATCAGCATTAATATCCTCCTTAGCTCTAGTGGCATTTTGAAATAGATGTTCTTAGATGAATATGTAAATGGAATGATGAAGATCTAGGTATCCTTAATTGGGGACTCCAAATACAAAGTGTACCTCCTTGGTTTAAATTATTTTAGTGATATTCAAATATATTTAGTTGGAATTGACCTCCAAGAATAATATTTTAATAGCTAACTCCTTTTACTAATTAAGATAATAAATGTGAGTGTAATCAAGGTAGTTTAGTGTTCTGTGTCATCGTAAATGATAATTAAGACCCATACATGGATTCAAACCTATACATAATTTGAAAATAGAAGTTGATGGTATTAGGCATGATGATTAGTCAAAATGGATTTTAAATAACAAAAACTATATTATCTAGGTTGATACAATTGGAAAGATAGGGATAGACTCAAAACTATTCCATTCATGCCAATACAATACATGGAATGACATGCATGTAACATACTATATCCACATGGCATATATAATAATAATATAGGGTGGATATAAAATATATAGGGAATTTAGGAGAGGAAAAACATAAAGATACTCAAAGGACATTAGATTGATAGTAATGCATGTATGACATAATATATTCAAACATCTCTCATAAAGTACCAAGAGTCATCCCAACCCTTTTCTCAGTGTACTACTTAGGATGTGAACTCAAGGATATTGATGTGCAGATGATTCCTAAATATATATCATCAACAAATTGATAAAAATTAAATATATTAGGTGCATACATATTACCCACTAGAAACTCATCACATGTCACAATATTGTAATATGAGATGGTGTTTTGGGAAAGATACATAACAACACTAAAGACCATATCAATGAATGTTGAAAAAAATAAAAGCAAGAATGAAAGTAAATAAATAAAACTAAATATGTACCTTCATTTACCTTAATAACTATAAAGATGACACTACATATGTTGAAACTTATATAAGGTGCCAATCTTGAAGTTCGATAGTTATGCATAAAAAATAAGAGAAAAATACAATTTTCTAGAAATTTTTTTATTAGCACCATAAAATTCCTTACTTCACTAAGATGCTAACACATATTTTGGTTTGTAAAAATGACTTATGGAAATAAATATATGAGAAAAATATGAAATTTCAAGGTAAAAATCAAGACATTTTTAAATTTTATTTGGGAGGTATAAATATGCCAAAAATAAAGCATTTAGTCATTTGCTATTGTTGAAAACCTAGAACTTTAGATGACCATTTTTGGCATAGTGAGAATTGATGGATAGAGGATGATGAGGCAAACACATGGGAGGTCACTAGGGAGAGATCATAAGATACATGTAGGTATGTGACACATTTATTATTTGTTTTGAGTAAATAGAGTTAAATAGGATAGATTTAGGAAATCTAAGTGCGAGGACAAATTTGAATATTAGAATTTTCTACAACAAGTGTCAAAATGTAAAGGAAATATTGATGGGTTATGAAAGGGTATTTATTATGTCTAAGTAATAAATAACCACTACCAATAAACTATATCTACTTAGCTAATGCAATTGGGTAGAAAAAATCATAACCCTGGATGATAAAAAATGTTATGGATGATGTAGTTATAATGTCAAAAATTACTTTAGTGGTTGATATCATATATGGTGTCTAACATAATAGAAAAGGTGATATAAATAGTCGATATCATTAAATCATGCCTAATATTGTTTAAGGAAAAATGTATAGCTGATACATTAGGAAAATGAATAACATTACCAATACAATATGTATGCAGCCAATGCTATATAAAAGATTGTATGGCCAATACCATATTGATATGGTCATTGTAGTAGAAGAATAAATATATGAATGGTGTAGTAGAAATTGAAATTGGCCAATGTAGTGGAAAGGGACAAAAAATGGCCACAATAGTAGAAATAGAGACCAATTTTAATTTTAATTATGTTTTTAAAATATACTATTTTTTATTTTGAGAGTGTTGAGCAAGATTTGACTAGGTACTATTGTCTAAAATTTTATAGAGGTAGAGATGACTATAAAGGGTTGTATACATGAGCTAACTACTTGATATGCTATCCAAACTCATAGATATAGATAAAGCATACCTAATAATTATGGTGTTTAGATGCATCATGAAGATCTATCAAGTCCCTCTTAGTGCTATAGTTTTGCTAAACATCTTCTAAAATTTGGCATTGAATGTTCTAATGGTTTCATTTGAATCTCTCTTCACTGTAGTGAATTGATGATAAAGGACATAAAGATGGATGATCTTCCAAAATTGATCAATGAAATAAACATTGAAATTATTCCAATTGATAATGTAATATTTAGAAAGATTAAGAAACCAATAATATGCTACATCTCTAAAAGTAAAAGAAAACAATCTACAAGCAACATCTTCATGATTTTTTTTTAATAATCTCAAGGTAGCCTTAAAGGACTTGATATGTTCTTTAGTAGTGATAACACTTGAGGACTAAAATAAGGTAAATATTTCTCAAGGTTTCTTGGTAATTCATGTACTTACCCAGGCACATTGATGGAAGATCAAACTAACCAAGCCATACCTTGGTAAAGATTGAATGCAGGATCAACATGAACATGTGAAGTAGGTTGAGATTTATAAATTCTATGCTTACCTTTAACTTCTCTTGCTTTCTTATGAATTTCTAAAGAAAGAAGAGGTAGCCTTACCTCAGACCTCAACCTAGTCCTTAATTCTTGGTAGTTACAAATTTTAAACTCTGAATCCTATTCAAAATATGACACATGAACCTTATATTTTCAAAGAACAATGATTAGATTTATATGTTAAGAATTTTTTTCACAAATTCATATAATTATTTCAAAGAACAATTATCTTTAACTGAATTAGCTTAAATATACCTTCAAACTTGTGAGTATGAGTGATATTTACACTTCTAAGTTTAAATAAACCTAAATTTACAAAGAATAAACCAATCTTTGAACAAAATTGATATCACTAACCTTGAACACATCAAATTTACAAAGCTTAAACTACCTTTACAATAATTTATCATAAATCTTCAAACAATAGTTATCTTTAGCTAAATAAGCCTAAATACTAGTCTAAAACCATGAATATTAATGATATTTACATAATTAAGCTAATAAAAACACAATTTTGTAAAGGATCAATAGATGTTTAAACAAAATTCATCAAAATTAGCTGAGATACTTCAAATTCATAAATAATTAGCTTCAGGCCCTCCTTCTAGTGCCAATGAAATCTCTTGTTGATGCATGAAAGTGTATAATAGGGTTTACATAGTGATAAGAAACACTTCTCATTTCTAGATTCAAAGAATCCATTGCATAAGTTGCTAGTTTTGATATTCTTGATATATATGGTTGAGTAGAGACCAAGATATATAACAAATGAAATGTAAGTGGTTATTAGGAACAACCATGGTCTTGAAGCTTCTTTGTGAAAGATGAAATTAATCTAAAATAAGTATAGTGAATATGATCAAAACCTAAATTCTAAACCCTAATATAGAATGAATATTTATAATGAAAATTAAACTAAAGTGAATTTATCAAAAGAAAGAGAAAATATGAAGGGTAGGGTTGAAAGAAAGTGAATATTGATGCTTCAGTCTAGATATTATGACAAATCTTAAATTTCATCAAAGACATGCACTCAACCAACATATGATATGGAATTTCTAAATCATAAATCCTATCATATACCAAGCAAATGTCTAAGGATATTTAAAACAATGCAAATAAGAAATCAAATTCACTTTAAGGATTTACTCAAATAAGAAAATTTATTTCTCACATCTTAAATAAGAGTAAGGAAAATGAAATGAATCTTAAAATATTTCAATCAACCTGTTATGGCATTAATCTACTCCCTTGGAGAGAGTTCTTTAGACTCCCCCCAACTAAGCCATAATATGAATGGTGGGGTTGGACCTCTGAAGAAGGTTGGATTCCTCTAGATGAATCACCTAAACTAATGTTATCATAGGGAAAAGGGTTAGAAAGTGGAAAAGGTTTCCTAAGAAGGTTGAAAAGTGATGCTCTAAATAAAAATGGGAAACTCTCATAAGCTTGAAACCACACTAGATTAATAGAAGATAATGCTAGCTCACACAACCTCATAGACCAACTGATTTCATAAGTGTTTCATGGATAAGGTTTAGGAAGAACATTAATATAGACCTATAATAGCTTGAAAACATCCTAAAAGAGGTCAAGAAGGAGGACAATGGACGAGGAAGATTCTCCTTCACTATGTCATCATGCACAACTCACTCAACATAGATCAAAGGTAAGAGATAGGTAAATAAAGTCTATTATTGCATCAAAATGTAGTTATTAAAAATTATTAACAGGGGTTAGCCTAATCAAGATGAGCATATTTTTCAATATATCAGAGAGTCCTTTGCTCTTCAAAATCAAAGAGTCCTTGTGAGAATCTAAAATATAAGAGAGAGCTATAAATGAGAAAGAATGGGGTGATATAGAGAAAGGGATAAGAGAGAAGGCACATGTTAACCAATAAAAATCAATGAGTTACCACTTTTCAATGAATGATCCACCATATTTTTGGTCCAATCAACACTAATTCTCTATCTACAAGTTTAAATTTTATTTGTCCCAATAGCCTTCAAACTTTTCTCATTGGTTGAGAGATCCACTAGGAGATAAGGGTTTATTTTTCATGATGATTCATGATCTTATTATGAATAAAAACCCTTAGGCATCTTAAAAATCTATTAAATGTTCTAGCTGATTTCCCCAATCACCAGATCTCTTTTCTTTGATCTTTCATGCCACCTTCCACTTGTTTTAACTATAAGGACAAAGTCCTCATACCTTGAAATTGATAGAGCCATTCCATGTCTGATTTTAATGGCTATAGGTACTTATTTGTCAAAGATATGACTATATTAAAGGTTTATACATTCTACCATATCTTATTTATGTTTGCACATACTCCATCTTGAATATAAGTTTACTATATATTGAAAACTAATCTAATTATTGGTTTTCATATAGAGATAATATCGATGAAAACCTATAGGATGTATAGTCCTGTCTTGAACAATATTAGGTTTAAAAAAACCTATTTTGGCTTTGAACCTTGTGGAAGTGAAGAACTCATTATATGCACATGTCTTCTTTAAAGGATATAAAATTTAGTCATATAAAAATACTTTGACCCCAAAATATGGAACCTACGTTAAAAAATATTTGAACTAGAGGTTTGTACTGATCTTCAATGGCATCCTTTAAAATATGTGCCTTGGTTTGAACTTAGGTTGCATTTGTTCTCTATTAAAGTCCCTTAGCTTTCAACTTTTAATTTTGATGATCAATTTGCTTTTATGATGGATCATGCACCATTGATGTCCTTAGACCCACTAACATCATTAGGTTACCACTCACCATCAAATCTTCGATTTTGATTGAACACTGACTGTTGATCTTATTCTAGGCACTTTTTGATTCTTTGACCTTATGTACACTATTAATCTTCCTTTACATGGCTTGAACATGCACCATTGATTTAATTGGAAGCTACCATAGTTGTAAAACTTGGTAACTTATCACTTATCTTTAGTATTCACTAACCTTTTGAATTTGAGCTCACTATTGATCTTAGGTGCATAATCAAATGCTCTTCATTATATCTTTGATGCACAATCAAATGCACACCATTAGTCACTATGTGCCATTAGATCTTTGATGCACTATCAAATGCACACCATTGGATCTTCACTCTTTTTAATCCAAATAGATATTTCATGAGGCTCAAATTTGACATCCCAATGTATGTCTTACTTATTAAGTATTTTAAATCCAAATGGTTAATTGCTACAAATTTAACTTGATGTCCCCATGCATGATTCATTATAATTATTCAAATTTAAGGACTTAGATATTGAGATAGACAACTCATTAAGACATGGAATTTACAAAGAATGTTTAAGGCATGAAAAACACCATGTCCATGAAACTCTTTCACCCTAGTTGACTTTTTAAGTGCATATATCAAATGTTTAACTAGACTGATCTATTTATTTTTATATGACATCTTGTGATGGTCTGGTCCTTCAAAGATTATACAAGTCATTTGATCATTCAATCAAATAGGAAATCTACTCAATTGATTTATCTAGGCAAAAAATTTGTATGTGGGTCAAAATTTCCCAACATCTTCAATGACTCATAGGGAAGCATACCTGCTATGCTTAATAACCTAGACTAATTACCTTGTCTGATCCATTGAGCATGGAGTCACAAGTCTTTGCTCTTAGTTGACATGAAATAATGCAAGGCTTCCTCTTTGGATATCTTCCTCTTGAAAAAATAAGGACCAAAAAAAAAATCAACTATGCCCAAGGCACTTATTAAAGGGAACACAAAACATAAAATAAATGTGCATAAGGCACTTAGAGGAAAGCATAAAATATACCTACCCTAAAATAACCAATCAAAATAGAACCTATACAAAACCATTGATGGGTTGTTCAAAATAGCTACCTTTTCTCACTAATCTAATATGATTTACATGATTGAGGGTAGCCAACCAAATATGAATAAGAAGCATATATTTAACATATCGGTGATACACGTCTCTAAGAATAAGAATAAACAAACTTACCTACCCAATTTGATTGATTGAATATAGAAGTATATTGGAGTGGATAGGTAAGATGATCTTGCTATTTTTGATGCTCAACTTTGTGCTTTAAATTAAGTACAACCTGTGATGGCTCCTCCTTGTCATCTTCTAATTGATTTAGGTACTTATTATGACATCCTCTTTTGAATTAAAACATTGAGAAATCATATTTAGCTCATTTCTACACTTTGTTGCTCCATCATTATGCTCCTTCGGTATAAGTCAGATCATAATCTCTATGGAGAGGAACATAGCCTACTCTCAAGATCTCAAACAAGTCCTCCAAATCCATTTCACTTGATATTATATGCAAGCTAATATTGATTTGACTAAGATCTTCTCCTTGAAACACATGCTCATATTGAAAGATTTGTTCACCCTCAAGGTCTTCCTCCATCACATAAAGTGGTAGCTTATCATGCTACATTACTTGAGCACTCAAGTTATCTTATTCATCAACCTCACTCAAGATTTCATCTTGTTCTTCAACAAATAATGAGGGTTGATTTGACCATCTATGGTCTAAACCATCACACCTATCTTGATCAAGGTTTGATTCATGATCTTCTAGCTCCAATCTATTAGGGATACATTCATTTGATAACTCATCCTAAAGTGAACCAACCTTTGGTTCTTGGTTCTCATCCTCTTCTTCATCTATTTATAATGGAACTTAAATAGTCCATTCAAAATCTACTCTATTTTCAACTTGAGGATTATCTTCATCAAGATCTAGTTCATTAATGTCAAAGTTGTGCCAAGAAGGCTAGTCAAACCCTGATTCATCCCCTTCTAAATAAAGTGGGATTACTATCATGATAGCCTCATCATAGAAACTTATATGTTATTTATCTACGAGGGATATGGTATGAGGGTGAATAAGTTCACCTTTCTTGTAGCTTATGAGAGCATCCTTCTAGCTATGGACTTTGAATGGTCTCTTTGGTGGCTCTTGAACTAGTACTTAGGCTACTTTAACTAGCATCTCTTCCTTCTAAAAACCTTTATAAATTGACTTACATGGAGGGAATGTGTAAGAAACAACTACCTCTTCTTGATTTTGACTCTCTTTATTTTTACTAATATTTAACTCTAACTCTTTTATTTACTAATATATATTCTCTTAGAATAGCTTCTTTTGAAGGTGGTTAGGGGCTTCATGAAGATAATGAGCATAAGAAGGATGGTATGAGATACAAAAATATTCTTGAGGAAGATAAGTGGAATTTAGGTCTCAACAATAGGCTACTCCATAACAGTCTCCTTTATTTGAAGGCTCTCTTGGATTGGATTCCAAAAAGGGAAGGTATAAGGAACACATGAAGAAATTGAAACACTTGAAGAGTCATTTGGAGTGTTATTTTTGGAAATAATAGGTGGCATTATGAGGACTGAGGTGGTGTATATGAAGATATACAAGGATGATGGAGTTGGGACTGCTATTCTTCAAGGCCTCTTATCTTATCCTCGATGCTTTAAATGTAACCAATTACGTCTATCATCTCACTTGAGAGGTTTTTCCAATTTTATCCCTCAATAGGTGCCCATTATTACTTCATTAGCCATATTGCATTTATCATGTCATGAATGATATGATCAGGGATATCTTGACCATATCCCCTTTGTGTATTAATGTCTATCATATACCTTTCATAGCCTAAGAGTATTTACCTCCAACTTGAAATGGATCAATTTTGGGAATAACTAGGGACATCTTGAGCCTGAGAAGGATAATGCACTAAATCTTGAGAACCACTTAGGGTGAACCATAAACAATACTAATCTAATATGTGTGATGTTGAGGTAGAGAAAAAACATGTTGATCAAAAGAGTGATGATACATATTGAATAATGATAACTAGGCACCTAGTCTACTTAAACCAACTGATGAATGCTCAGAGTCACCATTGATATTTGAAGATGTGCCTCCAAATGCTAATTGGATCAAGAGAATACCAAAAATATTCACTAATGAATAATTTATTAAGTCCCACTGAGCATGCCATAAAATATTATGACATTAATCTCCACCCTTGGAGAGAGTTCTTTAGGCTCCATCCCACTAAGACATAATATGGGAACAACCCCATGTTGTGGGTCATCTATGGTGGGGTTGGACCTCTAGAGAAGGCCAACTTTCTCTTGATGAATCACCTAAACTAATGTTATTATAGGGAAAAGGGTTAGAAAGGGGAAAAGGGCTCTTAAGAAGGCTAAAAGGTGATGCACCAAATAAAAATGGGAAACTCCCATAAGCTTGAACCCATACTATATCAACAAAAGACAATGCTAGCTCATATAACCTCACATAATAGCTAATTGTATAATTATTTCATGGAATAGGTTTAGGTAGAACACTAATCTAGACTTATAATAGCTTAAAAACACCCTAAATGGGGTTAGAAAGGAGGACAATAGATGAGTAATATTCTACTTCACTATGCCATCATGCAAAACTCACTCAACACATATCTAAGGTAAGAGATAGGTAAAGAAAGTCTTTTATTACATCAAGAGGTAGTTCTTAAAAATATTTGATAGAGTTTATACTAATCAAGATGAGCATATTTTGTAATATCTTAGAGAGTCCCTTGCTCTTCAAAATCAAAGAGTCCTTGTGAGAGTTTAGGATTTGAGAGAGAACTACAAATGGGAAAGAATAGGGTGACTATAGATAAAGGGAGAAGAGGGGAGCACATTAACCAAGAATAATCAATGAATGCTCCACCATATTTTTGGTTCAATTAACACCAATTCTCCATTTACAAGTTCATATTTTATTTGTCTCAATAGCCTTCAATCTTTTCTCATTTGCTAAGAGATCCACTAAAACATAAGGGTTTGTTTTGCATGATGAGTCATGATCTTATTACAAAGAAAAACCCTTAACACCCTAAAAATATAATAAATTCTCTAGCTACTTTCCCCAACCACTAAATATCTTTGCTTTAATATTTTATGCCACCTTCCACTTGCTTTCACTATAAGGACAAAGTCTTCATACCTTGAACTTGAAAGAGCCCTGTCATGCCTACTTCTAGTAGTTACAAGTACTTTTTTGTTGAATCTATGACTATGTCCAAAGATGAGATACTCTATAATATCTTATTTATGTCTACACATAATCCATCTTGAATATAGGTTTACTATAGATTGAAAACCAATCTAATTATTGGCTTTCATATAGCTATAATATTGATGAAAACTTATAGGATGTATAGTCCTATCTTGAACTACATTAGGTTTAAACAAACCTATTTTCCCTTTGAACCTTGTAGAAGCCAAGAACTCATCATATGCATAGGTCTTCTTTAAATAATAGTGAACACAATCATAAAATAATACTTTGACCCCATAAGATGGACCCCATGTTTACAAATCTTCAAACCAAATGTTTATATTGAGATTTAATGGCATACTTTGAAATATTTACACTAGTTCAACCTCTGGTCACATTTATTCTCTATTAAAGTCCCTAATATTTCAAATTTTAATTTTGACCATCAATTTGCTTATACAATGGATCACACACTATCAATCTTCTTGAACCCACTGACATCATTAGGTCACCACTCACCATTGGATATTTGATTCTAATTGAATATTGAATATTGATCATTGATCTTATTCCAAGCACTTTTTTGCTTTTTGTCCTTATGCACACCATTGATCTTCCTTTGCATAGCACAAATGTATACCATTAATTTACCTGGTACCTACTTTAGTTATGACATTTGGAAACTTCTAACTTATATTTAGGATTCACTAAACTTTTGAATTCAAGATCACTATTGATCTTAGGTGCACAATTAAATGGGATCCATTATATCTTTGGGATCTACTAACATTGTTAGCTGTTGTGCATCATTGGATCTTCACTCTTTTGAATCCTAAAGGCTATTTCATGAATCTCAATTTTGACATCCCCACACATGTCTTACTTGTTAAGGATTTTCAAATCTAAATGGATGATTGTTGTAAATTCAACTTGATGTCCCAATGTACATTTCATTCTACTTATTCAACTTTAAGGACTTAGATATTGAGATAGATAACTCATCAAGACATGAAATTTGTATATAATGTTTAAGGCATGAAAAAAACCATGTCCATGAAACTCTTTGACCCTAGTTGAATTTTTAAGTGCATATATCAAATGTGTAACTAGAATTATCTATTCATTTCTACATGACATCTTATGATGGTTTGGTTCTTCAAAGCTTATACAAGTCATTTGATCATTCACTCAAATAGGAACTTTGCTCAATTGATTTATCTAGGTAACAAATTTGTATGTGTCCTAAAATTGGTCAACACAACCTAGCATAAAATCAAATTGACAACTCTGCATTAATATATACGCATTTAGAATCCATAAAAATAATTCAAATTTGAACATCAAACTAGCTACTTGAGGAAGTAGGCATGATAACAAATACATAAACAAATATAAGATAATATTTTTAGACTTTCCTTGCTTACATTACTTGATCCAGATTTAAAAAATCATTTTTTTCTCTAAAAACTTCCTCTCTTTTACAACTAATAATACCCCTCTTTATAGAAGACCCTGAGGTATGTTGGTTAGTCACTATCAAATGATAATTAGCCAAGTGTCAAGGACAACTATCCTTATACAACATTCTAGAATTAGATATTTTACAAGTGGATTAACCTATAAACAATGTGAATTACAAAGTTGCACATGATTTTAAAAAATAGAATATTCCCTTTTCAAATGATGTACATGTTCTTATATAAACAAATATTCTAAGTCAACATAATTTACTTTGAGATGTTGCTTGTTGCTTTTGCTCAAAGATCTTTATTGCTTTGTCATGTTACTCACCAATTAACTTGAGGTTGATAATTGGCTTCATGAATAATTATTCTTCTTTCCCTATCAAATCTTTGAAGTCCTTATCATCCTTGTCAAGGCCTCCTTAATTATCTTATCATCACCTATCTTCTCCTCTGTAGATAGGATCATGTCCAAGATACTTTTATTATCTACCCCTATTTTTCCCTAGTTTTTATTCTTCCCCTCCTACATGAATTGAGTATCCCTATGTTGTAACTCCTCATTTGTTATCAAGCCAATAGGACTAAGGGTAGTTGGGTCCTTGATCAATATCCCCATTATATGGACCATCTAGTACTCTAATTACTTAAAGTCTTTAGAAAGACCTACCATGCTTTTGGACCATTTGTTCATATCCTTGATCTTGTCTATCAAGATCATCAAAAACATATTTAAATAAGCTAGGCTGACTATTTTAAACTTAGGAATCTGGTCCTCTATCAATATATTGATCAATTACTTTATCTTATTGTATGAACCCTACCATTGATTTACTTAGTTCATATCTATAGTACTCTATTTTCTCACAACATCTTGCTTAGACCTTATTGAATTTAGAGAGCTGAATATATCATTCATGGTTACTTCAAAATTATTGACCATATCCCCTAGAATAGATAGAATGGATAACTCCTCTAGGTTATTATTTTGTTGTTTTAGCCCTTTAATAGTAGTTTACAACATTTTTAACTATGATTGTGATAATTATAGGACATCCTCCTCAAAGATAGGATCCTCACCTAGTCTTTGTGATTTCTTCGAAGTCAAATGTGTCAAAGGCTCTATCTTTTGATATACAATCTCCTCACCACCTTCCATGACTATTTTCTTGTTCATTATTTGCAAACCAATATCATCTAGATCAAATCTAACCCTAATTAAGGATTAGGTCACATGTGGAATTAGGGCCTCTACTTGTGATTAGACTGTTTATTGATTTGGAATAGCCAATCTGCTTGCCTCTTCTTATTACAAAGTAATAATTTAAGGTTTTAAATATTGATAAAAAAGGAGGTTAGTAGATTTCACCATAGTACATGGATGATGAATAGTGGGAAGATTTTATAACCTTTTTTTATAAACTAACCACTCAAGAATAGGTGGTCCACATAATATGTTTTCCTTACTAAACAAGTTGACTTCACTCAAAGGAGGAGGGATAGTCACTTTAGGTTTATTAGATTTTGAGACAATGACAATCTTAACTTTCCCTTTAGGAGTGTCAATAACCATCAAATCTAATGACTTTCCTTTATCTTATTTGACCTCTTTATCCTCTACATCTGAATCTAACTCATATATCATAGATAAAATTGTAAGTGCATCTTCAATAGATTCATTGGGATCTATTGATATCATATGAACCTGCTATTGAGGTAGATCTTGTTCTACTATCTTAGAAGATTCAGGAGTTGATGAACTTGAAGAAATTTCTCCTAGTATTCTCTATTTTGGTCTATGATCTATTTGTACCTCTATTAAGGGAGGCTTGGAGGAACCAATATTAATCATATGATACTCTTTAGGGCCTAATTTCCACCTATCCTCCATATTTTGATCTCTATTCAATCTAGACTCAAGCCTTATGTTGTGTTCTTTCAATCTTCTAGTCACTTCAAACTAAGAGGATACTTTTGTGTATATATAATCAAATACACTAGGCTCATGTTCATAAGGCACATTCAAAATGCCTTTCTTTCTCAAATTTTCCTTTACCTTTTCATAAGGATCCCATTGTCTAAGATCATCAATTTGAAAATTAAAAGACAGTCTATTCTTTAAGGCAACTTCAATGTTATCCCACTATCTGAAAGTGGTCTTGCCAATTGTCATATGAAAAATGTGCAAGAGTCCCTTTCTCTTGGTTTTACAAATTCCATCTATCCCATGGAACAATTGGTAAGATACTTCTTATTCTACTAATTTATCATGTATATGAACTTGTAATTTGAGAGGAGCATTTTGGATTCCTTCAATCTTTATTATTGTGAAATTAGGATATAACCATATGTCCCCCATTGCTTCAATATATCTATTGATCAAAAGGAATACTCTCACCATATTGAT